>PVJH01000095.1:0-266932 GCA_004026705.1 Nesogale talazaci | reverse complement strand
GCTTCCGCCCTGAGAAGGACTCTTGGATTTCACAATGGCCTGCCCGTGGTGCCAACGCTATTTTCTCTCCAGCTGTGAGAGGGGTCTTTTGAAAATGACTCCGAGAAGCTGCCACCCAGCTGCCGCACCTCGCCCTGGGGCGCGCGGGGTGCCGCATTTTAAACAGTAGCGGCGCTCAGGGCCTGGAGAAGGGCTCGTTTGTGGACTGAAGCAGATGCACTGACGCACCCCTTCCCCCCGGGCGCCTCCAGAGCCTTCCGCTCAGGCAGGTGAGTCTCCCTCTGACATCAGCGCAGGTGGGGCTTCGGCCTTGGCTCTGTATCCTTGCAGTTGTCCCAGCTCATAGTGGGTCCTTATCCCCAGTGGTCGGGCTAAAAGCGTCTTTACCGGTGCCCTCCTGTGTCCCAGCTTCTAGCTCCTCTGCTATCGGGGACCAGGCGCTCTAAAGTAGTGCTTAAAGCCAAGTTTCGGAATACACTTAGGAAACACCTCTGAGCGGTGACAAGTGCGTGCTCAGGACACCCTCCCGGTCCTACTTGTCGGAAATGTTCCCACTCACACCTCTCCACGTGGGAGCCATCACATGCTCATTTTGCACAGGGGACCATGCAGCGCGGGCTGGTCCCAGGGAAGCCCGTGGTGGCGCACTGGCAGAAAGACATTCTTGCACCCTGTGGCATTGTTAGTCACATATATCATACATATCTCTCACCTGTTCTAACGGATAGTAGAGGGATGTGGGAATTCCTTGGTAAACTCCTTCACTTCCAGGTTGAATCCCAGCTAGTGAACCTCATGTGTAGCCACTATCCAGCTCCCAGGGGAAACATGCATGGTTCTGAGATGCTGAACACATTTCCGGGAGAGCTTCCAGGTGACAGCAAGTCTGGAAGCAAGAACGGGTGACCTGCTCCCCAAGATCTGCTGACAAGCCCCGATGCCTCTCAGTAGTCTCACCCTATGGTGGGTGGTCGCTGTGAGCTGAGGGTACGTGGGCAACATGCCACAGGAACAGACTTCAATGCCCTGGAGGGCAAGTCTCAGTCTCCCTGGTTCTGAATACTGTCTCGCTCCCAGTGTTGCAGATGGAACTGCATCAGAAGATGGAGAGGAACAACAGGAATTGTATTGAGCACCGACTGAGGTTTTAAGATCTAGACTGAAAATGAAATTATAAGCTTCCACAGTTGATATCTGACCTAACCCACTCAGCAAAAAGCAAGCACAGTTTTAGCACCTCCCTTTATTCTGGTTTTGGCAGACCTGACCTGACAAGGATGGATAGTGTTTTAAAAGTCCTGTTGCTTGCTGCTTGTACTTATGTTGATCCTTCCTGGGCTGCGCTGATAGGGTAGTGTATTTCTGTGAGGCCTGATGGGTCTGCACAGAATGATCTCCTTCCCTCCTTGTTTCTTTTCAACATGCAGAATACATTCACAGGGTCACAGTGAACTTTCTTTTATTTCGACATTGCTTTAGTGTTTATGAAATATACTGACTCCTCACACAATTATAGCTATTCACAATTTACAAATGACGATACAGACATACAAGGAAGTATGTTTTCTATTAAAAACAGAAGGGACAGAAACTCATTCAAGGATTCACAGACCTAATTTGACCTAGAAACATGTTTTACTTGCACCACATGTTGTCTTTTTTTTTTCAAAGAGAGTTAATTAAATTTATTTTTAAATTAGAGTATTTTAAGTGAGTGAAGACAACTGTCAGTCTCTGTGAACAAATAACCTAGACTCCAGCCTTCACATTGAATGCCTAATGCCAGCGAGCACTGATGACACCCTAACCACTGTATTAAAGCAAACCCTTCTCCCTCCCCTCCCCACTCTGCCCTCCCCCCCACCCCAGTCCATTTTACTGAGTCACAGTGTCTGCTGGCTGCTGAAAGCATGGACCCTATGTAAAAAAAATAAGAGCTCTAAGAAAAAGCAAGTAGACCTCTTTGGATGACAATCAGTGATCTTTTTCTCTTGAACTCTACATTCTGACAGATTTCAAAGACCAAGTTGGCTATACCAGGATCTGAAGAGGGTTAAACTCACTGTAATGGAGTCTGCTATGAAGACAGGATAAAACTGCCCCTATAGATTTCTGAAGATATAAATCTTTATAGTAGAAGAAAACCTCACCTTTGTCCCTCAGGTGGTGGGTTTGAAACACTGAGCTGTGTTTAACAGCCCAATGGTTAGCCACTAAGTAATTAGAGCTCCCAGATTTTCTCGTGCATTGGCTGCAATACTGAAGGTCACCAGTTTGAAACCACTGTCCCCTCACAGGAAGAAAGACAGGGCTTTCTACTCAGATAAAGGGCTACAGTCTCAGAAACTCACAAGAGCAGTTAGTTCTACTCTGTCCTATTGGGTCACATATGTCAGCAACAACTCACTAGCAGTGAGTTTGGTTTGGTTTGGTTTTAAACCTAAATAAAGTTACACATAAAAAAAGAAATCTATTAATTATAGAAAGTCACATAATCACTTTCATAGATGCAGAAAAACAATTTTCATGGTCAAAGATGCTCAGGAGTTGTGCTGAAAATTGTACATCACAATATGAAACCAAATAAGAAATGAAAGTTATTCAAATGTAGATAACAATAAAACCATATACAAATTTTCCATAAAAATTCTAGAGACTTATAAATGTATTATTTATGGAAGACTTCATGAAGGAACTTGACGGTGCTGCCTGGTAAGCTACGCACTGTTACCCAGAAGGTCAGTGGTTGATAAACCCACTGGAACGCCAGGCGAGAGAAATGAGAGCCTCGGCTTCCATGAATTTGCAGCCTACGTGGTGCTGGTTGCTCTGTGCCCCCAGCCTCAGAGGAACCCTATGTGTGACACCTCATCCAGTCCTGGGCTGTCTGCACAATGGTTGACCTAGGGAAGCTCATGGTGGCATCCACTGGGTCAATCATCTCCTCAAGGGTCTTCTTCCTGGTGTTGGTCTGTCTCATAACATATCTGAGATACTTGGCATGAAGTCTGAGTATTCTAGCGGTAATTCCGCCAAGGCAGATCTGTTTTTATTTTGGCTGTCTGTGGTACTTTCAATATTCTTTGCCATCATCTTCATGTAAATGTATTAGTTCTCCACTCAATAATTAACTTATTCACTACATCAATTGATTATCTGCCATCAATTGATTCCAAATCATAACTTAGATCTTCCTTAATCCATGTCCAACTTTTGAATGCATATGAGGCCCTTAAAAATGCCATGGCTGGATCAGGCACACCTTAGTCCTCAAAGTGACATCCTTACTGTTCATTACATTAAAGAGATCTTGGGAAGCATATTTGCCCAATGCAATGCATCAATCGATCTCCTAACTGCTGTTTCTGTGAGCACTGATTGTGGATCCAAGCAAGATGCAATCCTTGACAAGTCAATCTTTTCTCTATTAATCATGATGTCATCTATTGGTCTAGTTGTAAGAATTTTTGTTTTTATATTAAATCATATTCCATACTGAAGGCTGCCATCCTTGATCATCATTAACAAGTGTCTTGAATAAGTTTGGTGAGTGGATACAATCCTGTCTCATATCTCTCCTGATTTTCAACTGTATAGAAAGCCCTTAAAATGGGTACAGATTCACCATGAGCACAATGAAGTGTTCTGAAATTCCCATTCTTTTCACTGTTATTCAAAATTTGTTATGATGCACACAGTCAAGTGCCTTTGTATAATAAATAAAACACAAGTAAACATTTCCCCCCTATGCTTTTCTTTGAACCAAGTTCCATCTCATGTCAGCAATGTTATCTTATCCATTGCTGCACAACCTTTTCTGAATCTGGCTTGAATTTATGGCTGCTCCCTGTCAATGTACTGCTGCAACTGTTCTTAGGTGATAATCAGAAAAATTTTGCTTGTATGTGATATTAATGATATTGTTTGATAATTCATGAATATTGTAGGGTTACCTTTCTTTGGAGTGGGTACATGTGTCAGTCATGTATTTGTAATGTCAATTTCATGATTGGGATGTAGGGGTGGAGTCTAGCCTGTTAATCTGGAGATAGCCAATGAGGCCTCTGTGTGGGCATGGCTTTCTCCTGAGAATTCTGGGAAGTCTCATGGTATTTCCTAATTGGAGAAGAGAAAACTGACTCTTGGTCTCCAAGACTACAAACTCCTGACAAGATGAGATGACAGCATGCTGATTGATCCTGATTCCTGGAGAATGGAAGTGCTGGAGGAGAAGCCACATGGGGTTACCCTGATGGAACCAGACCTCTGGAGCCAGAGTAGCCACAGAGAGACCCCTGCCACTGCTGAGATGCTCCCACCGCCAATGGATACTGCTGATGGACCCTGACCCCTGAAAACAAGAAGCCATAGGGAGACCCCTGCCAGCACCAGGATGCCTCTACTGCATGTGCTTCATGAGCCAGAAGGAGACTTTTTAGACTGGTATCGGACATATGGGCTAATATCGGACTTATGACTTTGGACTTGACTGGGTCGGGATGCTTACTCAATGTTCCATTCCTCTTGTATATAAACCTTTCCCTGATATCCATATGTGTGTCTATGAATTTGTTTCTTTAGTCTACCTGGACTAACACTGTACAAATATTAATCTATTCTTGTTCATTTACCAGATTGTTTCCTTCCAAATGTTCTGTGCTCATCAGCTTATCAAATCATTTCAATAGGCATTGTATCAATTGCTGGACATTGTTTTTCCGAATACCTTCATCATATGCTACCTTTTGAAATGTAGAACTATTTATTTTGATATTTGGCACTGACTCTGGATTCCTTTCAGCTTCTTTTAATGCTTCCTGTATTGCTCAATATGTTGCCTATAGAATCTTATAAGATTACAACTTGAGACTTGAATGTTTTCTTTCATTCTTTTAACTTGATGTATACTGAGTGTGTCCTACCTTTTTGATTTTCAAATTCCAAATCTTTACATATTTCCTTATATAATATTGATATGAATGAGAATAGAATTCATGACTTTTATTTTTCATTTATGTAACTTGTGTTTATTGGGGAATATTGCATGGTTTAAAATCAGAAAAGAGGTGAATTAATCTTGTATAATTTCTCCATACTTTACTATTTGTTTGCTAAGTGAATAATCTGAAAAACTGGACTACACGAAGCGAAACACAGCATCAGAATTAGGGAAAAAAAGACTCATTGAAAACAGGTAGTGTGCAAATTATTGAATATTGCTTGCTGAGAGGAGACTTAAAGCATTTACTGATAAAAATTGAATAGGTATGGACTTTGACGTAGCTGAAGACTTAGAGATGCAGTTTATCCCATGAGTTATGGAGCTGAGAAAGCTCTTGAGTTGTCTACCAGCAATCTTTAAGTGGGTGGCTTCCAGAGAGGGACTCATTATTTAGATTCAATGGCTTGTTTTTGTTTTTGTTCAGTATTGTTGAATTGGTTCATTAAACAGCCTGGTCCTGCACCAGCCTCTCATCTAATATAGTATGTGAGTCATTAGCACACAACATTATGGCATCATGGTATTAAATACTTCAGATTTTAAAGAAATTTTGGAAATTCGAAATTGGACCAGATTGTGCCTGGTCAAGTCACAGTCATTTTTCTACTGTTTTCTGAGTCTGTCCTTACTATTGTATATGGTAACAAAAGGAAGTCATCAACATTAAACCATGTCAAGAGATAACATATATCGAGAATCAATGATACTGAAGGAACAAGTCCAAGGTGTCCTAAAAGCACGAATCTAGAAACTTGAGAATTACTAATTGAAATATTTCAGCAAGCTGATGAAGAATTGCAAGTATTTCTCAAATATGCCTAGAAATTTGGAAGACATCACTGGCCAGCATACAAGAAGTGATGTGTATTTGTACCCATCCCAAAGAAAGGAAACTTGACAAAATGTGCAAAGTATATAACAAAATTATTGATATCAAGTGTAAATAAAATATCACTGAAGATCATTCAACAATGTTTTCAGGTTGCTACTAGAACTCAGGCCTGATTCAGAAAAGGATGTGGAACAAGGAGCATATTGCTGATGTTAGA
This sequence comes from Nesogale talazaci, assembly GCA_004026705.1. NCBI lineage: Eukaryota > Metazoa > Chordata > Mammalia > Afrosoricida > Tenrecidae > Nesogale > Nesogale talazaci. The sequence continues at coordinate 260,881 of PVJH01000095.1, read as the reverse complement.
GGATATCAGAAAAATGTCGACTTGTATTTTATTGACTATACAAAGATATTTGGCTATGGGAGGCCTTGAGAAGAAGGGAATTCCAGAATACTTAGTTGTGATCATTTGGAAGCTGTACACAGAACAACTGTGTGTTAGTCAAGGTAGACTAGAGGAACAAATTTCACAGACACGCATATGGATAGAAGGGAATGGTTTATATACAAAAGGAATGGGACACTGAGAAAGCATCCGAACACAGTGCAGTTCAAAGTCATAAGTCCAATATTAGCTAATATGCCCGAAACCAGTCTATAATGTCTCCTAACAACTCACGAGGTCACCGGTCAGTGGGTGCAGAATCCCAGCACTGGCAGGGGTCTCCCCATGGCTCCTCGCTTCCAGGGCTCAGGGTCCATCAACAGCATCCAGTGGTGGCAGAAGCAACTCAGCGCTGGCAGGGGTCCCCACATGGCCTCTCCAGCTTCAGAGGTCTGGCTCCATCAGGGAAAAGCTGTGTAGCTTCTGCTCTGGCTCCTTCAGCTTCTCAGATGCTGCCATCTTTTCTTGTCTGTGATTAATCATCTCAGACTAACTCCCAACAACTGGGGAAGATAGCTTCTCATTTTCACAAGGGAAATATGAGATTTCCCAGAAGTCTCAGGAGAAAGCCATGCCCACACGGAGGCCTCATTGGCTACTCAATGACTATCTCCAGATTCACAGGCTAGACTCCACCCCTACATTTCAATCATAAAGTTAACATAAGGACATGACTGCCACAAGCTGGCAGTTGTATGAATGGTAATAAGGGGATGTTACATGATTTATAACCGGAAACAATATACTGCAGGCTTGTTTCTTCTCACCATACTTATTCAATCTGTATGAAGAAAAAGACAGCATCGGTATTGGAGGAGGGTCTATTAACAACTTGGGATATTCAGGAAACACAAGCTTGCTTGCTGACAGTGAAGACGACTTGAAGCACTTGCTGATGGAGATCAAGGTTGCATCTTTTGATATGGATAATGAGCGAGTGTAAAGAAAACAAAACTCACACACGTGGACAAACATGTGAGAAATGGAGAAAAGACTGACATTTTGAAGGATCGTGCCTTGCTTGAATCCACAACCACTGTTCATGGTGGCAGCAGTGAAGAGATCAAGGGTGTATTGTGTTGGTTAAATCTGCTGCAGAAGACCTCTTTAAAGTGTTGAAAAGCAAGGGTGATACTTTGAGAACTAAGGTGCACCACCAACTCCACGGGAACTTTAATTGCCTCATGGGCATGTGAAAGTTGGATATTGAATAAGGAAGATTAAAAAATGTATACATTTAAACTGTACTGGTGAAGAATATTAATATACAATGGGCCACCAAAAAGAATCAATGATCTCTCTTGGAAGAAGTACAGCCAGAAAAATCCCTGGAAGTGAGAATGATGCAATTTCACCTCATGTTCTTTGGACATGTTATCAGGAAGGATCAGTTCCTGAAAAGGACGTCATGCTTGGTAAAGTGGGGGTGCAGCAGAAAAGAGGAAGCATTTTGACAAGATGCGTGGATACCATGGCTGCCGCCAGGGCTCCAACATGACCCTTGTGAAGCTGGCACAGTGTTGGTTCAGTTGTGCGGAGGGAGGGTCACTAGGCATCGGAACTGACTATGGCACCTGATAGACGCCAGCAGCATGTTCTCTTCAGATGCTGTCGGGTTTTCTGACTGTTCCCATTGAGGTACTACTGTAACTCTTTTAAATCCTCTTCAGCAAATGTTGCTTATGTGGAATATTAATAATTTTGTCAGATAATTTCCTCATTTTATTGGGTTCTTGAAATTAGCACACATATGGATCGCTTTTAGTCTGCTTTTTATGACGCTGCCTTGAACTGTTCCTTATGTAAACCAGTGAGTGTTTCCAGAATTGCGTCAGTATGCCGATACATCTCAATGGTTATTCTGTTAATTCTCAATTTTTGTTTTTCACTGATGTCTTTCATGCAGCTTGAACTTCTTTCTACATCATCACCAGTTCTTGAATACACACCACCTCCTTAAGTTCAAACATTGAATAATTATTTTTCTTATCATGACTCTGTATTTAGAGAAGTGGAGTAAATCTTCTGCGTTCCACTCTGGGTACTTACTCTGAAGGGCAAGTCTGACAGTCAGTAGTTAGTCCAGAGCTTACCTGACAGGGCCACCAGGGCTCCCATTTATAATCTGCAGGGTCACAGAAATGGACTTTATGTTTATACAGGTAGGAAATAATGAAAAATGATGGAATTAAGTAAAAGAAGAACTAGAAGTGCCAACAATTGCTACTGGAACAATTAGATAAGCAATTTTGAGTACCTTTAAAATAATTATATTAATAGAAAATGAAGGCTCTAAATTTTCTGTGTTAAGCGTTACACAGTTTTCCTAGAAGGCAGGTTCTTGGGTCCTTTTTTAAATTAATTTAAATTTTAATTAAAAAGAAACCAAAAACACTCTAAATTTTGATATTTGCCTACGGGAATAATTTAGGTTTTTGTTTTTAAACCCCCTAAATGTTTTATATTTGTCTACTAAGACCACAAAAGATAGCTGGAAAACTAGCACTAGAAAGGAAGTTATATGCACAAGCATGCAATTTTCTCTAAAAAATAAGATATTCTACTGCAAGCAGTAAAATATAAACTCCTAAAAGTTGAATACAATAGTAGAAAGTATTCCAAAATTACCTGTGGTTATAATTATTATAAAAGGCAATATGGTGGAGTGAAGTTTCTTAACTGCTCTTCTACTTAAGGCTGTCTAACTCTCATTAGAATCATTGGATAGTATTATGCAAGTAGGGCCCATAAGTATCTCTCATAAAGGGAATTGGTCAGTTTTCCTTATGAAAAGATGAGGCCTTGTGTACCAAAGGAGAGAGGAACCCCCAGGACTTTTTGTAATGCACATCTGTATTAGTCTTAGTTGTCTTAAGAAACAAAACTTGTGACATTCATACATGTATTAAGAAGAAAGGTTTAGATCAAAAAGCAGTCTTATTTGACAAAGGCAGCCCATCCCAATCTGAGTGAAGCCCATAGGTCCAAAGCTAGCTGGATCCCTCTCCAGACCCATGTGCCTATAGCCCACTGCCTTGGAAAGGTGACATGGGATTCAGAAAGATCACAGGCTGATGGGTGCAGAGCCGCATGGATCCATTGTCAGAAGAAATCTCAAAGAGCATCACCATCTTGCAGGGTATTGCAGCCCACATGGGACCACCTGTGGAGGCAGGCACAGAGTCCTATCAGTCAGGAAGGCAACTGATCAGAGGGTGAGAGCGTAGGGGTCCCTAGTGTCTCTCTCATACAAAGGCCACACCATCCCAGGAGGCATCATCAGGTTGTAACTGTACTGAAAGTTTGAACTCCACTACTTCATAAGGGCAAGTTGACATGAAACTGAACTACCAACAGCATCCAAGATCTCTGCCTGAAGTGACGGAGCCTGCTGAAGTCAGACGCACCAGAGTCTGGCACGGAGACTTGGAGGAGCAGGAGACAGATTGTGGATTGCCTTCTCCTCTTCTGGCCTGAAACTGAGTCTTCGTGGTAGAGTTAAAGGCTGGCTTATTGATTCATGAAAGCCAAGGCCAAGGGAATTTGTGGTTGAGAGATTGTGGGCCCAAGAGAGACTTGGCTGCAGGCTGAAGATACCAATGTCTCTATCTTACTGAGTGTTGATCCTGATTTACGGTAGCTTCTTGACTTCTTTAGTAAACCTCCTTAATTCATTGTATTGTCATTGAGTTCTCTGTGACCATTACAATGAATTATGGAACCCAGTGTAGATAACCTAGAGTAGCCTAGAGGAAATAATTGGCATCAGAATAAGTAAAGAAAGATGGACCATGGAGGTGTGTCTGACCCCTGCCACTCAGTAATCGAGATTCCTTTGCATTGTACCACAGGCATATGTGCTAATGATTGTAAAAAGCCTCATGTAAGGTTTATAATTCCCAGTGTTTATTACTTCTAGTGAAAAATATTATGAATAATATCTCAAAGCCATTTATCAATCAACATTGAATTGATTTTATAGAACACTAATCCCTTAGAACAGAGGTGCTGAATATATCATTCGAGATCTCCTCGACGATCACTAATGTAGTGTGGGTAGATAGCATGGCATTAAAAAAATAGATGTAGACCTATCATCAATCCTGTCATTTAACTGATATATAGCACAGCCAATCTGATGCCGTCTTAGGTGTCAAACACATGTGGCCACTACAAGCTGACATTCAGCTGAAATCCAGAGCGCATGAACAGTTCTGGAACATGCAGAAGGAAAGTATCCAAGCATGAGAAATTGTTCATGCTATAAAAGTTTACTTTTCTCAGGTAGGGTTATTCTGTTGAAGTTTTGGCAACTTTCCAAAGTAGTTATTCAACAATCTGTGTTAGCTTGATCTAATGACTCCTCCATAACAAAGAAATGGAAATCTTGAAGCTTCTAGTCACTCCTATTTTTGTCAAAATAAGAATACATTATTTACAACCACAGACCAGAGGCAAGAACTGGTTAAGAAGATATGGGAATATGGAGGGGGAGAGGGGAGATTCACATCCTTGGTAAGATAACTGTTCCATGTTCCTAAATCAAATAAGTATTTGATTTAATTGATGACTTATAGAGATATAATTAGCTAGCAAATTGAACTTTGTACAAAAGATATTCAAATTCTAATAAAAGTTGTGTTAAAAATGAAAGTCTTTATCCATGAAACTCAATTGTGAAGAGCATGTGAGTGAAGAAGAATGATTTCATTGTGTTGTGAAGGTTATTGTCATTTAAAAAATAATACTGTATAACCTGATTATATAAAGCATAGAACTTTCTTATATTGAAGCATTCCATCACAACTAACAATGACAAGGATCTCTATGGCAAAATAGGGTGAGATATTTGTAAAAGGTGTTACTATGTTTTGATAACCTCATCCACATGCACATGTTTATTTCATGCATATTTTATTTTTTCAGTATCTAATCCTTTTAGGATGTCAGCATGTTTGCGTTCTAGTCAGTGGAATGTAGTTAGAATATCTATCAATAATCATACAACTTCCAAATCTGACCCAGAAAGACTTTTACTACCTACGCTCCAGGGGCTTCTCCTGTACACAACATTCTTTCAGTTCCTCCTCCAACACATACAGAATACTTTCTTTACTGTTTCATCCTCTAACACAGTACTGCCAGAAGAATCTTCTAGAAACCAGCATATTCGTTCACTGCTTTTTAAAAATCCTTCGATGATTTCAACTACCAAAAGCCCGACCTCAAAATCTTGTTTGAAAAGCTTATCTGCAAAGTTTAAAATTTCATGGACTTGACTTAATCTAATGATAATATTCCAGAAAAATCTGATGCTTGCTCTTCCACCTTTCTGAACATTGACCTACACTACACTTATTAGACAGTATGCTATTCTTTCTCCACTCACACCCAATGTCCCCACCCCCATTTAGCTCTGAAACTTTTACCCTCTTCCTCTGATGTTCTGTTCATAAATATCAGCCAATTATGTCACAATCTGAGTTCTTCATTTATTTTCTGGCCCCTGTAGGTTAATTAATTAACAGATTCCCACAACATCCTCAAATCCAAATAATTGTTGTTTTTTGTTGTTGTTAGATTCCACCCAGTGGGTTCCCACTAAATGCCCAACTGTGTACAACAGAACAAAATACAGCCTGTTTTTAACACAGACAATTGTTCTTATATTGGAGCCTATTGTTGCAGCCAATTCACTCTGTAGAGGAACTTTCTACTTTGGGTTGTCTCTCTACATTAAAGTGCCTGCTCTCCTTTTCCAGGGGCTAGTCTTTCCTGACTACAGGACTGGGCTCCACGAGACAAACTACCACCCCCCTCCTTGCACCTCAGGAGCATTCTTGTTGTACTTCTTCAAGGGCCGATTTGTCCGTTCTTTTGGCAGTCTGGGGCACTTTCAATATTCTTCCCCAGGAATAAAATTCAAATTCAATGTCCAACTTTCATATGCACAGGAGACAATTATCACGGCTTGGATAAGCTGCACCTTTTTTCTAAAAGTAACATTTTTGCTTTGTAATATTTAAAACAAATGTGTAGCAGATTTTTCCAATGCAAAGTGGCATTTGATCCCTTTACTGTTGCTACTGTGAGCATTGGTTTGGTTCCAAGCAAGAGAAATCTTTGACAATTTCTACATTTCTTCTGCTTATCATGTTACCTACTGAGCCTGTTGTGCTGATTTTGGTTTTCTTTACATTGGATTGTGTTATCCATACAGAAGGCTGCAATCCACGATCTTCATCAGCAGGTACTTCAAATCCTCCTCACTGTCAGCAAGCAAGGTTGTATCATCTGTGTATCGCAGATGGTTAAGAAGTTTTCCTCCAATCTGATGCCTCCTTCTTCTTCGTATAATAGGGCCTCTCTGATGATATGCTCAGTGTACAGCTGGAATAAGTATGGTGAGAGGATACAAGCGTGGCACATGTCTTTCCTGATTTTGAGCCAGTCTGTATTCCATTTTCCTGTTCACATAACTGCCTGCAAATCCATGTACAGGTTCCACATGAGCACAATTAAGTGTTCTGGGATTTCCATTCTTTTCAAGATTATTCATAGTTTGTTATGGTCCACAGAATTCAATGTCTTAACATATTCAATAAAACACAAGAAGGCATTTTTCTAGTATTCTATACTTTTAGCCAAGATTCATTTGATGCTGGCAATGATATCCTTTGTCCAAAGTCCTCTTCTGAACATGGCCCAAACATCTGGCAGCTCCCTGTCAATAATGCGACAACAGTTATTTGTTACTTTCAGGTGATATTAGTGGCATTGTGCAATAATTTGAGCATTTTTATGGGTGACCTTCCTTTGGAATGGATACAAATATAAATATCTTTCATCACTTGGCAAAGTTTCTGTCTTCCAAATTTCCTGGCATAGAAAAATGAGTACTCCCAATGTTTCATTAGTTTGTTGAAACATTTCTATTGATGTTTCATCAATTCCTGGAGCCTTGTTTTGGTTTAATACTTTTAGTGTGACTTGAATGTCTTTCAGTACCACTGGTTAATGGTTATAAGCTACCTCTTGAAAATGGTGGAATATAAACTAGTTCCTTTTGTTACATTGGCTTTAAGTATTCTTTCCATCTTCTTTTGATGTTTCCCGAATCATTCAATATTTTGCCAATAGAAATTTTCAATATCGTGACTCAAGGCTTGATCTTAATTTTTGTTTTTCTAACTCGAGGTCTTTGTACATTTCATTATCTATTTTTTGTTTGTTTGTTTGTTTGTTTTGGGGGGCATCACTGCCCTCTGGTGGTGGGAGTAGGAGGTCCAGCCTTTGCTCCTATGGAGCCGCTGCTGGAATTGAACCTCTCTTCCAGTGGGTCACAGTCCTGTGCACAACCACTACACCACCGGGGCTCAGGCCCTATTTCATTATCTTTTCCTTCATCTTCTTGAGCTTTCCTTTGAAAATTTCTGTTCATTTTTTCACCACTTCATCCATTTTCCTTAGTTCCTGTATGATTCAGAGGAAGTTTTGAGAGTCTTTTCTGATATTCACTTTAATCTTTTCTTTCTATTCTCTTTAATGATCTTATTCTTTCTTTGGCTATGATGCTCTTGATGTCATCCTACAGCTCATCAGGTCTTTTGCCATTAATATCCAATGATACAAATCTGTTCTTGAGATGTTCTTGAAAGTCTGGTGGGATAGACTCAAGATTGTATTTTGCTCTTGTAGTTGCTTAAAAATTTTCTAGAAAAAATTTTTCTAGAGTTTCAATCTGAACTTCTATATGAGGAATTGATGATCTGTTCTACAGTTGGTTACTAACTTGGTTTTAGCCACCGATGAGCTTCTCCATGGTTTCTTCCCACAGATATAGTCAGTTTAGATTCTGCATATTCTTTTTGGTGAAGTCCATTCGTATAGTCACTGTGGTAGTTACATAATTATATGCCAACTTGCAGATATAACAAGGTTGGTATCCAACCTGTTAATCAGGTCACTGCCTGGTTGTAGCTCCTTGGGGATGTGGCCCTCTTATAAGGAGGACCTCAGGAACCTCCCACTCACTCTCCACTTTCATCTTCCTGCTTTCTGTGCCTGCCCCAGAGCTGATGGAACCCTGCCATGTTTCCAGTGACTTTGGATCTGGCCAACCTTGCATCTGTCAGCCTGTGGTTTTCTACCTCATACATATGAACATGTGAGTCTGAAGGGGGACATATCGACTATTACTGGAATTATGGACTTGTGCATATATATTTTTTAAATTTACATTTGGTTTTCCTTATTCTAACAAGATGTAATGACTTTTTGCAAGAAGTTAATACTTTTCATTATAAAAAGAAATATTTATATCCTGTATCCTAATAAAATATATAGACTATTTTTGTTGTCTTTGTAGCTTTACCTAATCTAAAAAATTGAAAAGTATTACTATGAAATTATAGGAATGTTTGCTAGATTGTCAAAATGTGAGACAATTGCTTCTTTACATCCTTCATGCGAGTCCATATGCTTCTAAAGTCTGTGTTTGCAACTCTCTAACTCAACTCTGAAGAATTCTGTGCTCTCTGATGAATGTCATATAAAAGAGGCAGTGAGAGTCACAGATTGTGTGACCCATGAGTTTGTGGAAAAGAAACAAATATAAAATGGCAATATGAGGGCTGCCTGATAGATTGGGCTAGGTTTCCTAGTGAAATTATCTGGGATAGCTCTTGCTTCCTCAAAAATAAGCAGATGAATTATCATGATGGAAAAATTCATTAGCAGAATTTTTCTGGCTTTTTATTTTTTTGGTCACTAGTGCAGTTTTCAATTTTCTTAAATTTTCTCCCTTGAATACTTCAGTCATTGTCCTGTGTCTTTTGTGAAAAATACATTTAGAGGATCACCTTTGGATCCCCAAAGCAGTTACCATTACCTTCTGAGCTGACTCCTCTGCTTCACATTTAGTTGGCCCAGCAGATTCCCTTGAGCCTAAAAAAGACCCGCCTCATGATGGCAAAGGTACCACTGTAAGATTCAGAGGAGTGTTTCACTGGGAGAATTTGTCTGTAGTCACTCATGGGTTGCAGAAACATGCTTAAACATGTTTTGTTGGGTCCGGGGGGAACTTATGCATATATGAACTAGAACTCTGGTAGCAATACCTTTGGCCTGGCTTTTCTGATTTTGTGAATTGAAAAGCATTGGTAGTGATGACCACGGAGTCTGGAAGGCAGAATGTGGGCCAGAACTCCAGGTGGACGGCCTCCCATTAAACCAAGGGGTGGCATGGAAGCTGAAAGCTCCCCTGACTGGGAGTGATTGGGTAGCTGGGTAGCTGATAAGCAAGTGTGAAATAACTCACATAGGAGCTTCTTTGTGTTAGATGCTTTCCTCGCTATCTTTGCAGCTGGTGTGTGGAAACCCAATGAAGCAGCTTGACACCTGAGTTGGCAGAGCCAGGTATTCTGGCCCCAAAGCTTTGGGACAAAAGTGGCTGTTCAGAATGCTGACTCCGAGTCATTTCACAGAGAGGCATGTTCCCTCCATGTCTTTCTACCTGGGTATCACTAGCCCTCTTCTTAGACACGCTCTTGTCTGCTTCCTCTTGGAGTTTGCCAGGACATGTTGGCAAAGGGCCTGACTTGGGCATCCTGTGTAAGGCATGAAGACCTAAATTAGCTGGGATGGGTCTTTGACAACCACCCAGACCAAACTGGCACCTGCAATCTGAGTCACTGCCTTTTAACTATTTATTAAGGGGTGACAGTGACAGCTTAATAGTGAAGAGGAAGAGCTCTTTTGCTGTGTGTTCCGGTAATGTGATGATTTAGTGCAAAGGCAAAAGCATTTTTAACATGGGAGGCACCGAGAGCTGGGGGAGCAGCATTGCTGTTGGCCAGAGGAAGAGCACAGTACTGAATCCCTCTTCTGTCTCATGGAGAGAACTGTTGGGGTACTAGGCATCATCCAGAAGTGCAGCCCTTCTTTCTCTAGGCCTGCCTGTCTTAGCTGCACATGAAGCTGTGCTCGAAGAAGCAATGAAAGCACATTTCTCAGGGTGAAAATGCACTTATGCAACTGGCAGGGACCATGTCTCTATTGGAAAGCCACCCCATGAATGGTTCTGAGATGAGACCAAGGAGCCTGGAGGCACAGAGACTTTGACACTGAGCTCCTTAACTAAGTATCCATGGCTGGAACACCCTGATCTTCTGCCACCTCAGAAACATGCTGCAGTGGAGCTATGCTGTGAGCTGTGAGCTCGGAGCTCGGTGGCTTCCCTACAGATGGGCATGGAATTGCTCCATCGTGTTTCTGAGGTGAATTTTTGGTGGCTTCATCTTCCTCTAATGAAAAGACAAGTGGGTGCCAACTGCTGACCTTTTGGTTAAAAAAGTTCCCCAGTTTCTTTGGCTCACAGTTCCCTTTTCAAAAAAAAAAAAAGAAAGAAAGAAAGAAAGAAAGAAATCTTGTAGCTTGCTTCTGGCAACTAACCACCTTCATCCTAAATCCCAGGGTTCCTCAAACTTTTTAAACAGGAGGTCAGTTCACTGTCCCTCACACTGTTGGAGAACTGGACTATAGTTAAAAAAACAAACAAGCAAACCCAACTATGAACAAATTCACTGCAGGCCAGGGATGAGCTGGCTGCCAAGCAGGACAGCAGCAGTTGCAAAACTACCTGGCAGGCTGCATAAATGTCCTCAGTGGGCTGGGCTGTAGTTTGAGTACCCCTGCTATATAGCCCATAGTTCCAGATAAAGTGTAAGAATCAGTTTTTGTTGCCCTCCTAGATCACTCCTTCATCCCCCAGGGAAACACTGATAGGAGCCCAAGGACTTCATCTCCCCTTTCCCAAGGACTGCTTTTTTTAAGCCATCAAAGTCACCCCTGTGTTTGCTTCTCAATTGGTTGGATAAGACATGAGTTGGTGAAGTAGTGGATTATGAGCCCCGTTGTTGATTGATTTCTTGAAGAAAATTATTCTAAAGAGAATTATATATCTAAGAAATCTAAATATGCTAAGCATTTAAAAATGAGAATCTAAAGATGTTTTGTAGAAGATGTGCTTCTCAGGTATATACAATTATGAGGTATAGAAAAAAGGATAGACCTCTGTGGAAATCTAACATCCATTAAGGAACAGACAGTATTTCTCATTAGCACATGAAAATGACATCATAAGACTGACTTGAGGACTAACTGAGGTATACGAATGAGCATTCAGAGTTCAGTTGAGAGAAGTACTAGTAAGGAAGGCTCAAAATATCCTCTGGCCTTTTCGGGAGTACAGGACGGATACTCCCTGCTGACCTTGTTATCCTGGAAGTTAACAGAGACATGAGAGGAGACCCAAACACAGACTTCTTCGCTTCCAAATTTTGTCTTGTTCAGACTCTCAAGGTCTGAGGGAGCATTTCCAGAAAAGAGTGTTGATTTCAAAAAATACATATGTGCACGCGCACACACACACACACACACCACTCCCTCTCTCTTTTTATTGAAAGTATGTTGTAGGTTACAAAAAGGTTAAATTCTCAGAGCAACCAGAGCTCATGAAAGAACAGGCCTGAGGCAAGTGTCAAGGTACTTAGACTTTGAAGGCCTGATTTCAAGCCCCAATGCCTTCACTTTAGTATAGCATGCAAATTTCATCTTGGGTAATCTCTTGTCTTGTCTATTCCAAGTTTTGTTCTGTTAGTTTTTTTTTTCTTTCATGCATAAAATATAAAGAGAAGAGAGACCTCTTCCTTAGAAGAAGATTTTAATCAGAAATGAGTCAATGCAAGCATTCTCAATTTGGACATCTTTGATGTTTTGAACCAAATCAGTGTCAGTTTTTTGTTTGTTTTTAAAATCATTTTATTGGGGACTCTTACAGCTCTATCACAGTCCATACATCCATCCATTGTGTCAGGCACATTTGTTCATATATTACTCTCATTATTTTCTCCTTTTTTTTGCTTCTCTTTTTTTAATGTTTATTTTTAAATTGGGGGCTGGTACAACTCATATCACAATCCATATGTGCATCCATGTGTCAAACATATTTGTATATTTGTTGCCCTTATCATTCTCAAAATATTTGCTTTCTACTTGAGCCCTTAGTATCAGCATTTCATTTTTCCCACTCCCTCCCTGCTGTCCCCTCCCTCATGAACCCTTGAGAACTTATAGATAATTATTATTTTGTGATATCTTACCCTGTCCGATGTCTGCCTTCACCCATTTTTCTGTTGTTCATCCCCTCAGGGAGGAGGTTATATGTAGATTCTTGTAATCTGTTCTCCCTTTCTACCTCAGCTTCCATTCACCCTCCCAGTATCACCACTCTCACCATTGGTCTTAAAGGAATCATTTGTCCTGGATTCCCTGTGCTTCAAGTTCCTGTCTGTACAGTGTGCATCCTCTAGTCTAGCCTGATTTGTAAGGTAGAATTGGGATCTTGACAGGATGGGGCAGGGAGGAGGAAGCATTTAGGAACTAAAGAAAAGTTGTATGTTTCATCAATGCTACACTGCACCCTGACTGGCTCATCTCCTCCCCGAGACATCCCCCAAGGGGATGTTCAGTTGCCTACAAATGTGTGTTGGGTCCCCAATCTGTACTCTCCCTCAATCATAATGCTATGATTTTTTGTTCTTTGATGCCTGATACCTAAGCCCTTTGACTTCTGGTAGTTACATAGGCTGGTGTGTTTATTCCATGTGGGCTTTGTTGTTTCTGAGCTAATGTCTGCTTGTTTACCTTCAAGCCTTTAAGTCCCTAGAGGTTATATCTTTTGATAGCTGGGCACCATCAGCTGTTTTCACCACATTTGCTTATGCATCCACTTTTTCTTCAGCAATTGTGTTGGGAAGGTGAGCATCATGGAATGCCAGTTTAGTAGAACAAAATATTCTTTCATTGAGGGAGTACTTGAGTATAGGCTCAATGTCCATCTGCTATCTTAATATTAAGCCAATAAATATATACACATAGATCTTTTTCTGCATTCTCATGTATAAATATATTTACATATGTACCTGCCTTTATTCAGACTTCTATAAATGCCTTTTGCCTTCTTGTTCTTTCCTCTATTTCCTTTTACTTTCCTCTTGTCCCACTATCATGCTCAACCTTCATTTGAGTTTCAGTAATTTCTCTTGGTTACTTTACCCTTAATCAAGCCCTACCAGGCCTCGTACACCTTCCTCAGCACCGAATTAGGATTATTCATTCCCTTGTTCCTGGGTTTGTTAATACCACCCTCCTTTCCCCCTCCTTCTTCCTTTTCCATGTCCCACCAGAACCGTCGGTCTGGTTGTTTTCTCCTCCAGATTGTTTATCCAGCCTATCTTATCTAGATAGACCTGCAGAAATAATAGCATGCACAAAAACAATACAGTATCAGTTTTGTGGAATTTTTCTATGCAGTCCCACTGGCATATGCCTACTAGATGCCAGTGGAAGTCTTCACTTCCCATGGTGACCAGTGACTTTCCAAAGTGACTTGGGAGACAACATTGCCCCACTGGAACTGTTGAGTAAATATTGTCATTTGCGAGGATGAAGAGTTCTCTGTGTCCATGAATAAGAAGACAATCATGAAGAGATAAAAATGCTTTCAAATAATCTACATGGGCATAGTGTAAATTAATAAGACAGTGCCCGGTTTTAAATGCATGTCGTAGGAAATCAGATTAATGCAGTGTGATAAAATTTGGCTTCATACTGCTGTGAGGATGCCATATTAAATTACAAATTCTGTTTGTTTCTTCCTAGGGAAGGGGAGGGAAAAAAGAAAATGAGTAACACATGAAATTGCCAGGATATTAATTATACCGAGCTACATATTAAATGGTATGCATCTAAGGAGCTAATTTTCTTCACAATGTTATTATTATTTGTTACTTATATAGCACCATTGATGTAAACATACTGTTTTATAAATACTCCCGTAAAGTTTATTGCTCTTACATGAGTGTGCCATATAATTATACACTTACCTTCTAATAAGTAGTGTGAGAAACATAGCTCACTCACAGCAAAGACTCGTGGCATTACCACGCTCCGACTTCTGGAGCATCTCTGGGTAGCGACTACATGGCGCTACACTAGAAACAGACTTGCTATCTGAGCAAACATGAGTCTTAAGAAAAATCTATTTTTTATCTTTTTTTTTTCCTTTAAGGAAACAGGTCAATATTTCTCAGAAAGTGTTTCGCATCAGGGGTATTTTTTGGAGGAGGGGTATTTTTGGTTTTATGGTTTGTTCCTGCACAGTGATTCATCCCTGTCAACTCTGCAAAATGCATTGTGTGTGGGTGGAGAGACAAACCACATCGAAAGTTCTGTTTGACACGGGGAGGTCACAGTAAATACCACATGCTAGCTTTCCTCAGAAGGGAAAATTACAAAACTTACCCAAAATTTTTTAATCAAAATATGTATACTTAGCTATCAATATGACTTATATCCTAAAGGCTTTTTAGTTTCTTCAATATCTTCAAAAACTCTTCCTATCCTTTGTCCATATGGGACAGTTGGAAGATGGAGAATAGACTCTGGCTCATTCTCTTGTCCAGCAGCTGGCTTTGTTTTGATGAAATAGCCATCGTTCCATGCTATGGGATTGGCTTTGGATGAATTCTTGCTTAGGGACATTAGCAGGAAGTCCCTTGGGGAATGCAGCCTAATGAATGTGCTGTTCAATGATATTAGCAACTGTGTGCCTCTGTGCACATCCTCTGGACACTGCAGCATTGGACACCCATGATCCTCAAAAAACACAAAAAGCACCTTTGGAAGTATATCAATCACAACTGAAATCTGCATAACAGCAGGCAAAAATAATTTTTCATTTCTGTCAGGTTTGTGTTTCTAAAATTTGATAAGAAAGGAAGTCCCATTATTTATTGATTTATTAGAAAAAATACCTTCAAACTGTGAATTATGTATCTAAGAAACCTAAAGGTGCTAAGAATCTAAAACAGAATCTAAAGATGCTACTTAGAAGGTATTATTCTAAGTTGGATACGATCATGTGATATGAAACATTTTTCCCCTTTTCTAACCAGCTTCTTTATAAATACCAGAGAATAAAAACTTGCAGTAAAAAGTATTAACTTTCAAAATGTTAAATGATGATCTTAAGTAGAAAAACAAAATAAATAACTTGATCAAAAGTCCCCCCTGTCACATGTTTTGGAGCCCTCCATCCCCAACAAAGTAACTATCATTTTTCCAATTCCAATTTATAATATATCTATAAATTTTCTAGTCGGGAGAAAACTTTAGCAAAATCTCTACCCATTTAGGATAATTTATCTAAAATATTTTTAAATCACCCTACATATCAACTATATCACCTGGCTTCCTTTTTAATAATACATTTACTTTAGACATTGTTTGATCAAATTTATTTGCAAGATATGGTGTATTCCCTAAGGAATTGGTCAGCACATTTCAGCTAACTGAGAAGTGATAAAGGGAGGAATATGCTTGTCTAAGAGCACAGGTACTCTCTTCCTTCCTACCTCCCAGTCTGTGAATCATTAATGTAGGAATAGTCCTAGAGTATTCTTCTATGTCTCTCAAGAGTTGTGACATTGAGAGAGGATTTTTAATAGTATCAAATGCTTCAAATATGGTGTTCATCTCAGCAATAGGTTGACATTGTTTATCATTCAATGTTATAAAAATCTTTAAGGCAAATCATATGGAAACAAAAACTTTCACTGAGCATCATGAGAAAGTACTATAGATAAAAAATGCAGCTCTAATATGGTAAAGTGAAATTTAAATAGGAAGCAAAGAAAGTGCACAACTGGGGATTCCAAGGTCCATGGGAGTCACTTGCTACTTCTTTGGTTTTATTTTTATGCTAACAGGAACACGGAATATGTTCATTCTACTTCACTACCTAAATTACATCAGGAAAGGAAATGATCAAGTGTATTCTTGATAGATAAATATTTTCTAAAACAAAGGGTGGTTCTATGACCTTACAAACCGTACAAAGTCAGATCTTCATCTACCTTGGTTGGCCATTGTTCAGGTGAGTCTCAGCCCCACCCAGTGGAGCCTCAGAAAGAAGGCGTGATTGATCCGTTTTCCAATGGCCATGGCCTCTAAGCGAGCATGATTATCCTCTGACACACCATGTGCCAGGATGGATTTGGAGGCTGGTTTAATCTGGGTTTATGACCTACCAAGGAGCACTTGAGTGGTTAATGAGTACTAAAATGAGGATTCAAACAAAATACAGCAGTGGCATTTCATCCAGATGAAGGGAGCTGGAATCAGCCTTTTGGCATTTTAGAAAGAAAGATTTCTAACCATTAGTAACTGTAAGTTTGAATGAAGGCAAACTGGGGGTGCCAAATGCTCCACGGAGAAGGCACATGATTCAGGGGAAGTTCTGCAGCAAAAGAAACTCAAGAGCATTCTTGGAGCTAAAAGGGAAGTGGAAATCCAGTAAGCTTCTAAGTTAATGGTGCAGGATGTTAAACTGGAGGCTTCTCCTGACTCTTGAAGTTTGGAGCCTGATTATCCCAACATTGACTGGTGCATCACAAATTGGTGGTAGATGAACCCAAGGTCAAAGATGAGGCTTGTGACTGGAGAGGCAAATGAATCCAAGTTCAGCTGGTCTGATTGCAGGTCACTGATGACTTCCAGGATCTGCTAGCAAGATGGAAGCATCAATGAGCCAGAGATCTGTGAGAAGCCGAATGCTGTTCCCATCCCTCAGTGATGCCTTTATTGACCTTTTGTATTGTAACGACTTGCGGGCAAGATGACCTTTGAATCCATGAGTTCACCTAATTAGCATGTGGACCTGTTGAGTTCACCTAATTAGCATGCGGACCTGTTGAGCTCACCAAATTAGCATGCGGACCTCTTTGAGAACTGCTTCCAGTCATTTTTTCCCCCCCGCCATTTCTTTGATGGTATGTGTATGATGATTGGCTGATTATCCGTACCCCTTATTTCCATAAGTTGTACCTCCCCTTCCTGTTGCTAGCCTATAATAACCCTGCCTTTTGGCTCAATAAATGAGACTTGATCAGAATCCTGTCTTGTCTCCATTTCTTGCGTCTCTTGCCCTCTACATTCCCAGCCCCCCTTTCAGGAACCCACGTTGACTGATCTGCGAGACAGAGCAGAGATCAATAAGCCAGATGCAAGATCCCAAAGCAAAGAAGCTCTTATATGCTCAGAAGGTGTCTTTTACACTGTCTTCTCTTAAGGAAGTAGGCCAAATCCCCGAGGAAACTGTCTTTCAGACCCATCACAGCTGTGACCTAAGGGATGTGCATTCCATGTTAATCTTCGTACAGATCAGTTGCCTCCTCCCAGAAGGTCTCATATTGAAGTTGATTACATTGTGTTCAGTCACTTCATGGGGCTTATTAGCCTTAACTGAAAACCACTGAGAATTCTGACCCAACCAAGTTGACACAAAATCTGTCTATCACAATGTATGCTATGAAAAAAAAAAACTGTACATGAATTTCACTTTTTTACTTCAAAATAAACTCATACTGACTTGTTATAAATGGTCTGAAATATCTAGCGTCTAGTGTGAAGCTGTAAGTTTTATAAGCAGTCAGTTTTTAAAGAGTCCTTATGAAAGCAATATAATTTCTGCTAAAATTGAAGAAAAACACATAAAATCTTGGTTGACACTTAGGTGGAAGGATGGTGAAATCATTAATGCTTTGTAAAAATTGGGAAAACGCTCTTAGCAAATCAACAGTTAACAAATGAAAAACTCATTTTAAGAAGTATTAATACTCATTTTAATACAATGTTAAACATGAAACCCACATTGGCAAACTACCCACATCACTTTGAAAGAAGGAAAAAATCTTGCTCATGCCTTAATTGAAGATGACCTACAATTAACAGAAACAATAGCTGGCCATAAAGATCTTAGTTCGCTCAGCTTACATAATTCTGACAGAACAATTAAAGATTACCAAATATTCCACTCAAAGAGTTCTAAAACAACTGCCCCCAGATCAGCTGACAAAAGCAGATTTTCCCATGGAATATTTTAACAAGTGGGATCAACACCCTGAAATATTTCTAGAAAGAACTGTAACAAGATTTGAAACATGGCTTATCAAGCACTGTCAAAGGAAGGGCTACTGAGAGAGAAAGGTTTTCCAGTCAAAGCAAATGGTTTTTCAGATATGCAGTATATTTTGCTAATAGACTTTCTTAAAAGCCAAAGAAGGATCATGTCTGCTTATGAAAGAATTTTGAGAAAAATTAGTCAAAATTTTAACAGAAAATACCAAGAAAAGCTTTAGCCCAAAGTTCTTCTCCATGAAGATGTCTCTGCTCATTCTTTCCATCAAAGACAGTTGATATTCCAAGAGTATTAGGCTTTTCACAACTGTGATTTTTCTTTTTATAACATTTTTGTTGGTGATGCTTCCTACTCTTAAAAAAATTTAAATTATACCATTTTCATCATTTAATAATGTAAGAAAGACATGGTTGGGGTTGCAGAACACTTAGTTTCTTTATATGTTGACTAGATAGTAAAAGTCCTTATAAATGTCTTGATCTTGGTGTATCTTATACCTAAAACTAGTTCATATTTTTAATTGTATATTTTATATTAATTTCATCTTCCACCTTTGTATGCCTATTTCATAACATTTATATTCATATAGCACTTTATAATGAATATATTTCTTATTTTTTAGGAAGATTTAAAAATAATCACTTAAGTAGCAGGTCAATATTTTATCCAGAAGATGAACTATTATATTAATTTATCTTTCTAGGCCTCTGTTATTTAGAGCAGCGGTTCTCAACCTTCAGTTGTGACCCCTTTGGGGATTGAATGACCCTTTCATAGGGAACATCGATTCATAGCAGTAACAAAGTGGCAGTTATGAAGTAGAAATGAAAATAATTTTATGATTGGGGGTCACCACAGTATGTGGAACTGTGTTAAAAGGGTCATGGCATTAGGAAGGTTGAGAAATACCTTCCTAAAATATATATTGGAGTATATACATTGCTTAGAGTACATATATTGCTTTATAATTAAAAGTATAGATTTTCCCCATGATTTTGAATTGTTTCTTTGGGATTGGATCTTAGATCTGAAATTTCTGTTCAATATGCACAAGAGAGTGAAACCCTGAGTACATGCTCCACCCACAATGGTTCTCTGGCATGCCCATTGTTGCAGCCAACTTGTCAGTCAGTTCAACAATCTCTCCCTTCTCTGCTCACCTTCTCCCTCACAAACATGGGTCCCTTCTCTAAAAACTAGTTCCTCTTAAAAATGTGTTCAAAATGCGTGATTCTCACTTCTCAGGAGAATTCTGGCTGTACCGCTGCCGTGACATATTTTTGTTCTTCTACCAGGCCAGGGTAATTTTAATATTCTTCACCAATTCCATAAGTCAAATAAGTGGATTCTGGTCTTGCCTTTCTTATTCATTATTAGCCAGATTTCACATGCATATGAGGCATTGGAAATATCGTGGACTGCATCTGACCCACCTTAAAGTGATTTCTAGGTTCTTTTGTTTTGTTATTCTGTATGTTAAATCTAGGATACATACAGAGACAATGACTGGTGAAGTAGCTTCTTGCAGGCGTGACAGGGGAGATTGGGAGAAATTGGGCTAATAATGATCAGTACAAGAATGAAGAAAATGTTCTAAAATTGATTGTAGTGATGATTGTACACAATTTGTGAACTATATGCCAATAAAACAGTTTAAAAATAAATAAGTAAGTAGTATATGTCAACTATTGTTTTTGCTGCCTGATTACAGAATTTAAGCATGTTTTAATGCCTTAAAGGCATTTTATATTAATTTTAACAGAAAAACCTGCTATGAAATTGATCACACTGGCAACTTTACTAATTGTCTTTCAGTAAAATTTGCTAAAATAAAAATTTTAAATGGAAATCTTAAAAGAAACTGACTTCTGCTGAACAGCACATTAAGATTAGCAACAGACAGATATTTTCAACATCAAATCCATTAGCTTCCTACTAGAACTATTTTGGAACATACCCACTACCCAGAGCAATTGTGCTGACACTCATTAGGACCTCTTCACGGGGTTGGGGAATATCATCAATTCCAGCTAACATCACACACCTCATCAAAGAGAAGCAGTTGTAGCCTTCACATTAGGGGTGAGTTAATTAAATGTTTCACCAGTATGGCCCCTGAGTGATGTTATAAATACCTAAATATCCCTTGACAGAAAAGAAGATTGCCCATTCATGCTTGGTTTCTGAGACAAAATCTATATAGGAGAAGGTAAACTCCTCTTTCTTCTTCAGGGTAGCTTCAATGTATCATTAGCTTAGTCAAGAAACTATTACTTGCAAAGCTGCACAATGTGAGATGGCGGACATTTTTCATAAAATTCAAAGGAATGAGAAATGAAGGTGCTTGGAGACACCATGCTGGAATGACAGCACAGGACTGACTTTATTCTACTCTTCTGCTGTTGGAAGTATTGAGATTTAGTTGAGTAATGTATACATCATCATAGTCTTCTTTCTAACAGAGCTGCCCAAGTTCTCAGAGTACTGAACCCATTCCTGCTGATGGCTTTCCAACCAACAGCCTCCTTCAAAAGAGAGGATGTCATTTTGTCCCATGTTTCTTCTTTTGAGGAGATAAATTTAGTTGATTTGAACTTAGAATCACAAATGTTGATTATCTAAGAGAACTTTTTGTTAATTGTCTATATTATAAGGAAGAAGTTCTGTGATGGCCTATTAAACACAACTTCCACCACTACTGGCACTCAAAGGTTTTAAATTGTTTGCTCAGTAGAATCACCTATGGAATTTTATAAAATTTGTTGCACTGGCACACTTCCAAATAGTCTGTGACACTTGGTCTTGACTTTGTCTTACCCCCATACTCCACCCCAAATGTTTCTAGTGGGTAGCCATGGATAAGAAGCATGTATTTGTTTCCTTTTAATGACACATCCTCATGTATAATGTTTGTAGTGGATCCAGAGAACAAGACTTGGAACATGCTTCTCATTTACTAACAAAGAAAAGCCAATTGGAACAAACTGGATAGAACTTGCATTTTGATCACATATTTTGTCTACAGATAGGGCTTGTAGTATGTTATTTATTTGGCCTATTTATTTTTTAAAGAAGTATATAAAATGCTAAATTAGTATTTTTAGCAGCTGCAAATAAAATATATTTGAAATAAATGGTTATTTAAAAAATTAAGGATCAGATTTACTTACATTTCAGAAACATGCAGAAGCCTAGTGTTACTGGAAAACAGAAATAAAAATATGCTATTTAAAGAGTGATTTATAACCAGAAATGTTTTTTTCTCTGTAAGATACAGGTGATATTTTATACAGGCCATTCAGCCTCTATTCTGGTAACCACACTTATTCTGGCATTATAATTCAATAGTATGCATAGAAAGGGGGAGATAGTGTTCCAATAAAACTTTTATTTACCAAAGTGCAAGTGGTTGACTGCATTTAACCAATCCCTAACGTGTTGGAGTTACCAGATGCTGGTTAATAGTAATCGAACACTTTCAAAAACTCAGAATTCCCATAAGCGATCCAAGGGCAGCATTGACACAAGGCAAGGTACAAAAGGGTTAGGAAAGAATAAGGACTAGAATCAGGAATTATAAAGAGGATCCAAAGTAAGTGATGTCACATTGTAGGGACTGTAATCAATGGGATGAAATAAAGTGTGTATAAATAACTGAATGGAAAACTAATCTATGCTAATCTTTATCTAATGCATAATAGACATTTAAAAAATAAGTCAGAATGAAAGTGAAAGATCTTGCTTGACTATGAGTTTCTGAAACTAGGTGGAAAACAAGCGAAAGAAATCAAGAATGTTTAAAGATTTTAAAAAAAAAAATCATTCTATTTTAAGCTCATACAACTTTTATCATGATCAATACATACATTAATTGTATGCAGTCTACATTTGCACATCTGTTGCCATCATCACTCCCGAAATATCCTCCTTCCACTTAGAACTCTGGTATATCAGCTTCCCATATTTTCCCTCCCTCCCTACTCCCCAGCTTCATGAACCCCTAATAATTTACAAATTAGTATTACCTTGTCATATCATACACGGTCTGATGTGTCCCTTCACCCACTTCCCCATTGTCCATACCCCAGGGAGGAGGCTGCATGCAGATACTTGCAATTGGTTTCCCCTTTCCACACCAGGGAGTATGGAGTCTTTAAAGATTTTCTTGTCAATTCAAATGTATGTGAGTTTCCAGTAAATATAAGAACTATGCAAAACCATGTAAAATCTAGCATCCTTCGAACATTTGCTTCTTTTCAGGGCATTCTCCTTTTGGTGAAATTGAGAAATATATGGGTTTTTTTCTTTCATCTTTAGATACAATAGCAAAACTTGTAGAAACTCTAAACTTCAGTAGCAGTCAACTATTAAGTTGAAAACTGCAAAGCCAATGATCATTAGTCATTTAATGCTCTCAATTTTAACATTGTTTCATTTTAGAACACACATCCATAAAATATTCACAATAGTAGCATCATCTGAATCACAGATTTCAGTTTCATCTCAAACGGCTACCACTAACCAAAAGCTAATCTTACTTGATTTAGGTCGTAGACAAAGTTAGAAAGGCTGTACTACAATGAGAATACTTTGTGATGTGTACTAAGCAAGTATATTAGAGCTTGAAAAGAAAAATATCCTCTAGCTATTCCTTCAACTTCTGAATATTGATCCAAATATAACATGATCTCACAGTTACACAAAACTTTTAGAAATACTATATGGTGAACTTAGTGTAATCTTATGCAAACCTAACATTGAAAAAAATGATCATCAGTTTTGCATTACTAAAAGAAAATATTCAAAAGGTAAAAGAGTAAGTGCAGCAGAACTATCCAGAAGGAACTCCTGGAAAAGCTCCCACATAAATTACAGTGGTCAAAGGAAGAAAGGTTTTGTTTTGTTTCTCAAAACATGTTTTTTAAAAAAAGCATGTTTAGACTGGATTTGCCATGGGTCTGTCAGTATGTCGTCCTGTGGTGGCCTGTGTGTTGCTATGATGCTGTAATCCATGTCACTTATATTTCAATTACCAGCAGAGTCATATAAAGTGAACAGGTTTCAGTAGCACTTCCAGACCAGGAACAGAATACAAAGAAGAAATTGACTGTCTGTGTTAGAGGAATTAGCCACTGAAGAGTATATCAATAATATTTGTTTGGTGTTGAACTTCATTTAAAAGAAATTGAAATCATTTTATGAGAGTTCATAAAACTCTTATCACAATCCATTCATCTATCCATTGTATACAAAGCACATTTGTACCTTTGTTGCCGCCATCATTCTCAAAACATTTTCTTTCTACTTAAGCCCTTGGTATAAGCTCCTCATATTTCCTCTCCCTCCCTACTCCCCCTTCTCTCATGTGTTGACAGTACTGAAACATTGTCATACACTGAAAATCTCAGGAATAGAGGCAGAACACTGTCTGAGATCGTGCCAGAAGATGAGCCCCTTACAGTAGAAAGCATTGAAAATGTGACTGAGGAAGAGTTGCCATCTCAGAGTGGAACATCATGATAAAAATGGAATAAAAACTGTGGGAGTGAAAACTCCAGGACCTTCATTTTCTGATGGGTATGACTCACAAATGAAGAGAAATAGCTACAAAATTTTTAATAGGAATGATTCTAGAATGTACCAAGTATGAATCTAAGAAAATTGGAAGTTGTGAAAAATAAAATGGGATGCATAAAAATCAACATTCTGGGCATGAGTGAGCTGAAATGGACTGTGCTGGTTACTGTCTGATCAGACAGTCTCCTGTACTGGGAGCACAGAGTCCATAGGAGTGGCACCCCACTCATTGCCAGAAAGGGTACTGCACCATCGACCCAGAAGAGGGTCTATGATACACATTTTCCAACATCCTTTCTCTCTTTCTTTTTATAATCAGACAGTACCAATAGATTCATGTCCATGATTAGAGATAAGAGAAAAATGAACATCTTCAAGACTGAGATTTAATTTTAATTAAGGAGTGTTAGAGTTTCAATCATAAAAAGATAAAATTAACTGTAAAATCCCTTCTAGAAACTCAAGATTTCCAGAGATTACCACCAATAGTTGGATGAGTGATTGATATATAAACCTTCAGAATCTGAATGATTTTCTCTGAGAATGAAATGAAGTCAACGATATGTAGTGTTATCAATAAACAAGCAATGAGAGCCCTGTAACTAAAGTGTACAAAGGGGAAGACAGCATGCGTGTATGCATATGCTGTGTTCCTTATTGAAGCCAAGTCTCTAGGTTTATTTTACTAATATAAGTTCCTAAGAATAATGCATTGCCTTTGCATAAGGATTGTCTTTTAAATTCAAATTAAATACTTTTAAAGTATATTGAGAACACTTGAGAGTAATTTTGATTTGCATTTAATATACAGTAATTAGAATATTTAGTCCAAAATACATTTTTCGTCTAATGTTTTATTGGTACATGTTTGAATTTAATTTTGTTAATATGATCCAATAATTTCATTTTGAAATGTGTTTTTCATTATAAAATCTATCTAACCACATTACAGAACACTTGGGAACCACACAAAGAGATTTAGAATTTAATGTTTAGCACAGAATTTTGTAATAAAAAAAGAAGCAATCTAGTAAGTTCCCATGAGATAACTGATTAAATAACCTTGTTTGGGATACAATCTGACAGAAATAATGAATTTCTGATATTGACGTTGAGTTTTGCATATTGATATATAAAGTTTTCAGAGGTATAGTATTGAGTGCGGAAATCAAGTAACATAACTAACCATGTAGCAACATCAGGTTATTTAGGCACAGAAAACAACAGGTATTTTGATTGCATAGAAAAGAGACTTCAAGAATAAGCATATGACATTGGTGAGAGAAATAATTTCCAAGTTATGTGTTGAAACACTGGGCAGAGGTAAGGATAAGAGTAAGGATGACAACCAAAACGAATTTAATTTGATCTGTTAATTCTTCATCACAATGTTATAAACAGTGAAGTATTTACAGAACTAATTATAAGTTAAAAGGCAACAAAAGAAAAAAAGGTTGGCATTCACTTGGTAGTGAGTGAGTGATTTTGATATGCCATAACTCTAATGTAAAGTGGGCTAAGATTTAGTATATTCATTTCATCATTTTTATTATTAAATGAAAAAATATACAAACATTCCCCAGATTAGAACAAAAGTCATTCTGAAATCTGTTTTTCAATGTAATTTTGTGGCTTGTATTTACCATCAGTAAAATGTTTATCTTAATATGTGATATATAGTTTACTGCTTCATACATAAAAACATTCAAAGAAATACTTTCAGACACATTAAAATACATTTAATGTGTCAATATTTTAATAATACCTTATATAAAATAATGGCTACTTATTACAAGCTATTGCATTATTTTGAAACAATTACAATTTTATTAAAGAATTCCAAGTAGATTTCAAAAATTTTTTTGCTTCTGAATCACTTGGAAATAAATTGTAATATATTACTGTCCTAAAAGCTTTAATGTACACTTCTAAATCAACAAGATTATTTTCCTCCTGGCTACAATGTAAACCTTAAATCCAGAAATTGACACTAATAAACTGCTACAATTTCATTCTCAGTTCCCATTTAAATTTTACATGTCATCACAATAAAAATGCTTTGTTTTTGTAGTAATCGAACAATGTTGTAACTCTCATGTCTCTCTTTTCTTATTATGTCTTACTATTATTTGGGTAAAAGTTGCAAGAAAAATTAGTTTTCCTTTGAACAAGTTATACACTTTGAGACATCAGTTGCAATCCCCATAATTTAGCAGGAGCATTCACAGCCTCCTTGTGTTGCCTACATCTATGTGTCCCTCTTTCCTGTCCACTCCTGGTTCCTGAGCTTTGTCTCTGGTTGTGCGCTCTAATGAGTGGGTGCTTCTCTGCTGTTATTGTTCATCTCACAGGCATGTCTGTCATTTGGCTCAAGGTTAACCCATGGAAGTGAGTTCAGTCCCAAGCTGGAATGGCACTTCAGGGATAGTCTCAAGGGTTCTTACAAGTTTCTATGGTACCACAAAGTCTGTTTTAAGATATTTCCCACATTTTTTCCTTTCTGTCCATGACCTTCCACAATGGCCCCTATCAGAGTGGCCAGCAGTGGTAGCTGGGTACCATCTAGTTTTTGGGGGGTTAGAGTCAGAGATGCTGATGACTTGACCAATTAGTCTTTTGAACAAGTTGTTTTCCTGTGTCTTGAGTTTTCTTCATTCTTTGCACTGGATGGGAAGAGACCAGTAGCTGCACATTAGAGATCCACTAACAAGCTTCAGACCTCAGCTACGACTCACTATCTTGAGGGTTATTTCATGTCAATTGGCCTGTAAATCTTTAGAAGTCGCTTATAACTAAGACATATATAAGCAGCAAGTTGGACTGCATAGAATGATAGGATATGCAAAGTTGCTTAATTTTAATCCAATGTCTACATATAATTTACATAATTTTTGAAATTGGATATGTGTAGTAAATGTGTACTAACAAAAGCTTTATTAAGATATCAATATCTAATATTTTGAATATTAAGTTATGAACTTATTTAATATAGTTTTATATATTTTACAGTATTTCCTTAAAATAGATTGTTCAAACAACTCATAAGTCAAAAGTCATGTGTATACTTATTGCTTTTATTTTCTGTTCTATGAGAAGTGCTATCTGTGTTAAAACTCAAGTGCCTATACAAACCCCATATTGACCTTAGCTTAGGTAAACACCTAAGCAGATTAAGCAGATTCAATTAATTAATATATTTTGGGGACATGTTCAATATCCTATAGAATAGGAAGGCATAAAATCTGAACTGACAGGAGTCACGGTCAATATTCTTTCTTATCCACTCAATCTTTCTTCTGTGATCATACGGAACACAATGCTTCATGACTATGTGTGGAATTTAATTGAAGAGGACCACAGATGTGCAGCCAAAGCCAGCCTTGAATGCAGCTAATCTGGTAGGACCCACCCCATTCAGATCAAGAGTTATCAGAGAACTAGAGTTATGTGCATCCATGAGAAACTTAAGTACAGAGACTTAAAAAAATCTGCATTGTAGAATTCAATGTGTTCACCTTTTTGCTATCACTGTACATAGCAGAATAGGAAATCTATATTGAACAAACCAAAATGTCCCACTTTATGCTATGAGCCAATTGCATCTCTATGAATTTTTTTAGCTTTTCATTTGGAAGTAATTATAAATTCATGTGGAGTTGCAAGGTTAGTAAAGAGAAGTTTGTTTATTTCAAGGTTTCTTCCAATAGTTGCATTTTACATAATTATAGTACAATATCAAAAGATATGAATTTGACACTGGCACAATTTGAATATATAGTTCTTGATTACAGAAAAGTTGGTCAAGGGAGACATCAGTCAGTGTAAAACATGAAAAAAATAATAATTTATAAATTATCACAGGTTCATGAGGGAGGGAGGATGGGGAAAAATGAGCTGATATTAGGGTTCAAGTAGAAATAAAATGCTTTGAAAATGATGATGACAACAAATGTACAAATGTTTGACACAATAGAAGGATTCTGATAAGAGAAGGATGAGCCCACAACAAAATGATTTTTTAAAATTCTCCCCTCCAAAAATATATAGAAAACTTGAAAATATTGAAGTAGAAATTTCATGAGGACATATGCAGATAAAATTCTGGAACTATAGCTTATGAGGACACTATTGACATGATAGGAAGGGTTATAAATAACAAAGGAGACAGACAAAATTAAAAGAGAATAGAAATTATTTTGACTGTTCTGATTCACTAGAACACTATAATATAGTCAGCAGCATTGTTTCCATTGATTACAAGATGGATTTTCAATTAGCAATGAGCATGTTTGCTCAACTGAGGACTAGGTGGTATGAAATGGATAGAATAAATAGTATGTTGTTGCAAGTTTTGAAATAGTCCACTATTTCAGATTTTGAAATAGCCCACTATACACTTATATAGTTTATATAAGCACGAATCCATGGTATCAGAGGAAAAAGTCCAAGCAGCACTGAACATATTAGTCAAAAACAAGGCTCCAGGAGTGGATGGATTACCAACTGAAATGTTTCAACACACTGATCAAGCACTGGAAGTCCTTTCTTATCTATGCCAGGGACTGAATGTAAGAGATGCCTGTCTATGCCCATTCCAATGAACAGAATGCTCAAATTATAGAACATTACCAAATGATAGCAAATGCAAATAAAAGTTTGCTGTAGATCATGCAGCGGTACATTGACAGTCTACCAGAGGTTCAGAGTAGATTCAGAAGAGCTTTTGGAACAAATATATCATTGCTGATGTAAGATGGATCTTGGCTAAAAGCAGAGAATATCAGAAAGATGTTTATTTGTGTTTTATTGATTCTGCCAAAGCATTTGACAGTGTGGATCAAAACATTTCTGGTTAACCTTGAGAAGAATAAGAAATTCAGAACTCAACATAGAGCAAGAGGTAGTTGTGCAAGCAGAACAAGGGAATACTATATGGTTTATAATCAGAAAAGTTGTGCATCACAGTTGTATTCCCTCACTATGCTTATTCAAACTCTATGTTGTACAATCATCAGAGAATCTGGCTTACAAGAAGAACAATGTGGACTAGCTTGCAGAAGACATAGTCCTGCTTGCTGAAAATGAGGAGGACTTTAAGCATTTGCTGATGAAATCAAGAATTGCAATCTTTATAATGGATTGTTACTCAATAGAAAAAGTCTTCACAACTGGACCAATAGATAACATGACAACTGTATAGACATTTACCATTGCCAAGGATTTCATCATGCTTGGGCCAACAATCAATACACAAGGAAGAAGTTGTTGAGATTAAATGATGTATTACATTAAGTAACTCTTGCTGCATAAGACCTCTTGAAAGTTTTGAAAAGCAAGGATGTTACTCTGAGGTGCAAAGTGTGCCTGGCACATAGTCTTTTCAAATGCCTCCTATTCATGTGAAAGTTGGAAATTGAACGAGGAAAACTGAAGACAGATTCCTGCATCGTAACTACAGTGTTGGTGACTATTTTGAAAATGACCATCTCGTTGTCAGGTGCCACCAAGTCAGCTCCAGCCCATAGATAGCGACCTTCTGCACAACGGAACAGAAATGGCAGTCCTGTGCCATCCGCACGATTGTTTCTACGTCTGAACCCACTGATGTAGCCACTGTGCCCATCCATTTTGTTGATGGCCTTCCTTTTTTAACTCTGCCCCATTCACTTTACCAAACACCATGCCCTTCTCCAGAGACTGGTCTCTGCTATCGATCTGTCCAAAGCATGTAAGATGAAGTCTCTCTGTGAAGAAGTATATTCATATTGCTCCTTAGAAGTCAGGGTGGTGAGACTTCATCGCATGTGCTTTGGACATGTTTGCAGGAGATCAGTCGCTGGAAAAGAACATCATGCTTGGAAAAGTGTAGGAGCCACAAAGAAGAGGAAAGCCCTTGATGAGCTGGATGAGCTACCATGGACTCAAACTTAAAAATTGTGAAAATGACCCAGGACCAGTTGGTGTTTCATTCTGGTGCACATACAGTTACAAAGAGTAGGAAAACCAAGTGGAAAACATCCAAACACAACTACAATCAATCTTTAAGGGAGTAGGTAGTCTCAACTTCCTCTCATGGAGCAGTTGGTGGGTTTAACCCACTAACTTTTCAGTTAACCATCTAATCCACCTCTGCTTTAACAAATAACTAAAGGACGGAAGTTGCTTTGGAATTGCATCATGGGTGGGGATTGGGGGAAGTTTAGCAAGCTAACTGGTAAAAGCCAAAGGGCCCTGATTGCACTGTTGGATATGTGCTGGACTGCTAACCACAAGGCTAGTAGTTAAACCCACTAGCCACTTCATGTGGACAGATGAGTCCATCTGTTCCTGGAAAGATTTTTAGTTTTGGAAACTCTATGTAGGGTCTAAATCAGTTGGAATCAACTCAATGGCTCTGACTTAATTAGTTAACTAGGAAAATCCTAGATTGTTTTGAAAATATCATTGCTAGGATCCTTGACTTCAAAGGTAAACAGAATGTTGCTAGAATTCTACATGCTAAAGCATAGTAAACAGAATGTTGCTAGAATTCTACATGCTAAATATGCTTCTGGTCAGTCTTTAAAGATGAGCATATGTTTAGACAATGGAGGAAAGGTGATGTCTTACCTTCAGCAGCAAAACACTGGTCTGAACTAAGCCCTGTTTTGCAGAAAGGTAGACCTAGTAGCTGAATGGCTATTTGACTGAAGAGATTTTTAACTGAGATCTTGGATTTTTAACTGAGATCTATGGATTTTGCTTTATATATGTACACACACATACACATATACTTATATACATATAAATATATACATTAAAACAGCAAAAAGTAGAATTAAAATAAACTATACAAAATGAAAACAGCATAAGCATTTGCAAAATTCTGTTACCAAAAGGAAAGACATATGTCCTAGAACCTTTCTAATGCTATGACCCTTTAATACAGTTCCTCATGTTGTGGTGACCCCAACTGTAAAATTATTTTCAACACTATTTCATAACTGTGATTTTGCTAAGGGGTTGTGACCCACCAGTCGAGAACCAGTCCTACAACTTTAACTAAAGACTTGGCTTCACACTCCTTTGTTAAAGAGATTAAGCCTAGGACTGCTAGATCTAATCAAGTTCCCCAGCAGAAAACACAGCACTTTAGACAGAAGGGGATTAAAGTCTGCCTCTTGAAATTCAATAGGCAGAAAACAGACCAATGAAGTTTTTTGGTTGCAAACAGCCATTGACCTCAAAGAGAAGCAAAGAGAAGACCCCATCCTTGGGACACTTTGGTGATCAGGAGGACTTTTAGAAAGAGCACAGGAAGTAGCATGGCTTAAGTTCAAAGGATGAAAGCCTAGGCCCCCTCAGTTTCAGAAGGTGGAACCAGGCACACTTGTGCTACTTTCTGTTTCATTAACACTTGCAAACCCAGGCACAGTTCATACAAATATGTCCCCAGTACCCTTGTACCAGGAGGCTTCATCAAGTGCATGGGGATTTTCCATTATCTTTTAATTCGATTATTTCTTATTGAGGAACTTTCTGAGTCTCCCTTGTACGCAACTTAGGGTGCTTCCATGGACAAACGCTTGCAAAGCTCTAGAATCTGTTAGTGATAGTTAGTGCCTCTTAGAATCGCTTTTCAGTGTCCTTTATCAGAGAAATGGTGTGTATTGACTCGACTTGTTTCAGGGTTTCACCCTGACATCAGCATGACCGTTTCGTGTCAACAAAGAAGATGAAGGTCATCACTTCTATCAACGGTTTAGTGCCACATTTTGAATTTAAAATGTTCTCTGTAATTTCAAGAGTAGATAAATAATCACATTAGTAATAAAATGTCTAAGGGATTGCTTTTAAATGACTGAAATGTAAGGAGTTCCCTACAGAAATCCCAGTTTTACCATTCATTTGGTCACACTTCGGCGCATATCATTACAAGCAAACACATTTTGACTATGTGCGTGCATTTTAAGATAACCACAAATCAGACAAAGAAAGACAAAAACAGAAAACACAATCAACCTTTGCTCTCTTTGGACCATTTAAAGTTATGTGGTTTGGGCTGATAACCTATCTACATAAGAAATGTTTCCTTTTGTCAGCACTGTGCTTTTGTTTAAAAAGAAGTACAAAATGAAGAGGAAAAAAGTTTCTTGACTTAGCATAGCAAAGCCCTTTTTCTAAAGGGTCTATAAATAATTTTAAATTTCTGGTGCTGCCTGAAAATGTAGCTCTTCTGAGCTGCAATGTCGGCTATTTCTCTGAAACTGGAGTAGTCATTCAAAAATAGTTTCACTCAATTTAACTGCCTATTGAACCCTCTAAATTACAGATATTAAGTCTTTGGTTTCACAACAAACTTAATGAACAGTTCTGACAATCTATAAGCAAGGCCACTGGAAATTCATGGGCCAGATGGAATCACAGATTACACCATTTTCCTACTGGCCTGCAATTTTCTGGCACCTGGATCGACATTACAGGGATACATATTATGTCTGGTATAATGGCCCCTGTCCCTAATAAATGAATTTGTGTTCTAGAAAGCTTGGTACTAGCAAAGAAATGCCTTCCAGCTTAGATTCATGATTCTTAGAAATTCCAAGAAAAAAACTCAGTCTAGTGGTATTTAGAAAGCAAGGTGATCAGAGGAGAACGTGTAAGTGGAAATTCATGTGGACAAGAAGAGCAACTCTAGAAACAAATAGGATGAAGACAGATAAAATGCATGAAGAAATAGACATAAAATCAAGAGTTATAAGGAAGAAAAAGAAAAAATTTACAATAGGAACAAACAAAGAATTTGAAGGTAAAGGATTGCTCACTAAATCTTAGGACAATTGGTGCTCATGACACCTACTTTAAAGATACCACATAGCTGTCTTCCAGTGATTTTCGGTTGTGCAGCTAATCACTAAGACATTCCTTTCTACTTCATTATATATGATCCATCATCAATGTAATGATTACTTATAGTGAAATTAAATGGTTGCAAATTAGTTTTTATCACATTTTCCTTGCTCTAAATTCTCAAACCTTTAGCCCTTCTTCACATGTGCATGATAAAATTTCCCCTTTTCACAGAGCATGCATAATTTTTCTCTTTTCCATATATTGATTTTATCATCCTGGATCATATTTATTTTTTATCAATATATCTTCCCCAGAGAAGAAAATTTGTACCATGAGGAAAAGTTTCATTTTAATTACTTCTGACTCTCTTGTGGCAAGAATGCTTATGAAATGTAACAACATTAGAAAATGTTCATTGACTAAATGCATACTTTAATTTTCTTGAGTAAATTAAATGATTTCTTCTCATGGTAACCAGAAAACATTTTTATTTTAAAGGAGGCATTCATGTCCTAAAGAGAATGTTGAAACATAAATTCAGATAATAAAATATATGTAAGGCGAAGCATTCTTTCAAATGAGTCTTCTTATAAAAAATAGAAATATTACCTTTAAAAGAATTTGGGCTGTGGTTTTGTTTGGTTTTGCCTGATTTTGCACTTATTAATGTCTCTACATGTCTATCTAAATAAGAGAGGCAGGATAAACAATTTGGAGATGTAAACAAAGGAACCAATGTTTCCTGGAGATACAGGAGAGTGGAAGAAAGGATAGTGGTGGGTGTCCCTTTTCCCAGGAACAAGGGGAAAAAATCAATGGAGAGAAGGGGATGGGATGCCTACTGAAGCTTAATTAAGAGCAATGTAGCAGCAAGGAATTACAAAACCCAAATGAAGCCTAGACATGATGGTGGGACGAGAGGAAAGTAAAAGGAAGTAGAGGAAAGAGCAAGCAGACAAAAGACATTTATAGAAGTCTAATACAGGTATGTGCACATGTAAATATATTTATATATAAGGAGAGAGGAACAGATCTATGTACTTATATCTATATGTTAAGAATTAAGGTAGCACAAAGGCTTTGGTCCCTGATTCAAGTACTCCCTCAACACAAGAGCACTTTGTTCTAATAATCTGGCATTCTGACACAATCACTGAAGACAAAGAGGGTGTATAAGAAAATGTTGTGGAGAAAGTTGATGGTGCCCAGCTATCAAAATATATAGCATCTGGGTTCTTTAAGACTTGAAGATAAACAAGGGGCAAGCTAGCTGAGAAGCAACAAAGCCCATATGGATGAAGCACACCAGCCTGTGTGATCATGAGGTGTTGATGGGATCAGGTATCCCACATCTAAGACCCAGAACAAAATCATACCCAATGTGAATTGGAGGTGAGAGGGTCATTGAATGGAGACCCAAAGTCCATCTGTAGACAATTGGGCATCCCCTCACAGAAGGGTCACAAGGAAGAGATGAGCCAGTCAGGGTGCAGTATAGCACTGATGAGACACACAACTTTCCTCTAGCTCCTTAATGCTTCTATCCCCCAAGTCTCATGACTTCAATTCTGCCTTACAAAGCAGATTACACCATAACATGCACACTGCTACAGGTAAGAGGGAACACAGGGAATCCAGGATAGTTAAACCCCTAAGAGTCAACAATAAGAATAGAGATATTGGCAGAATGGGGGGAACATGGGGGGGGATGGGTAATCAATCATAAGGATCAACATATAGCCCCCTCCTAGGGGTCTGAACAACAGAAGAGCAGGTGAGGGAAGACTGAGGATGATAAGATATGAAAACAATAATCTATAACTTATCAAGGATTCATGAGCGAGTCAGGGGAGTGAGGGAGAAAATGAGGAGCTGATATCAAGGGCTCAAGTAGACATAAGATGCTTTGAAAATTATGATGGCAACATGTGTACAAATGTGCTTGACACACTGAATGATTGTGTGGATTGTGATGAGATGTAAAAGCCCCCAATAGAGGCATTTAAATAATTAAAAATGAGTTTGGAGACAGTTCACTAAAGGCTATTTTACACACAGAAGATATTAAGAAACATAAAACTAGCATTAAAGAAAGCGATTTATCTTTGGATCCCTACAGGGTAGAACAAGCTTGGTCAAATGCAGAAGCAATCCTATCAGCATTAAATATTTCAGTCATAAATTACTTTTTAAAAGTTTACTGGGCTGAGCCCCAGTGCTGAAAGTGGTTGAGTACAAGACTGTGGCCCGTGGACTTGGTAGTTCAAATCCAGCGGCGGCTCTCAGGAGCTGCTCTAGGTAGCTCCCACGACCACCAAGGGCAGTGATGCCCTCCCCCCCCAAAAAAAAGTTTACTGAACTGTGCTTGGATAGTATAAGCTGACTGTCTAGAAAATTACTAGTAAAACTCTGTAGTTTTATAGGTTCTTCTAGGACAGGGGTCGACAAACTCTTGAGACCGAAGAATCAATCCTGCCCCTCCTAATAACTTTAAAATCACTCAAGAGCCTTAAATATGATTTTCCAAACAAATGAAATCACCGTGATCTGAAATAATAACCTTCAAATGTTTTCAGTGTTACTTTAGAGCCTCATATGGCTCATGAGGTGCAGTTTGCTGGACCACTGTTTTAGGAAGATCAGGTGAAACTCAGTGAATCACCTCCATGCACTGACCACAGGAATTCTTCCAGGATGCTCAGCTTAGTGTCCCTGTGCCTTTTTGCATACCAAATATTGTAAAATAATTCCAATAGCTATTTTCATGTAATAAAAATCTAGTGAAAATTATATCTTTGATATCCCCTGAGCTGTAAGAATGGTTTAAAAAAAACCAAACAACCTAAGTTACATTGTAAGTTAAGGAGGGTTGATATTTTTCTTGCTTTGAAATTATGGTAACTCTTCGTAGTTTAAATGGTTATTTGGTGATGAGTGGGCAGGAAGGGACTTGTCTACTGTACATAAATCTGAGTGTTATGCACTATCTATTAACCAGATTGGATTTTTAGAAAAACTGTAAGAAGTATGTCAACAGAGAAAGTAGCCTTGTTCTTGTGATTCTCAGGGACTGTCAAGTCAGTTCTGACTCATCAAGGCCCTATGTACAATAGGATGAAATATTGCCTGGATATGTGCCACTCTCCTAATCACTGACATATTAGAGTGGACTGTCATAACCACTATGTCAGTCCATCTCATTGAAGGCCTTCTTCTTTATGGGTAACCTTCCACTTTACAAATGATATCCTTCACCAGGACCTATCCTTTCTAGTGATGTATATAACCAATAGCACGAAATAAAATCATACCACTTGTGTTAGTCTGGGTAGACTAGAAAAACGAATTCATAAACACACATATGGATATAAGGGAAAGGTTTATATGCAAGAGGAATGGAACATTGAGCAAGCATCACAACCCAGTCTAGTCCAACTCCATAAATCCAATATTAGTCCATATGTCTGATACCAGTCTATAAAGTCTCCTTCTGAGTCATGAAGCACATGCAATGACACCAGGACAATCACAGGCCAGTGGGTGCAAAGTGGAAGTAGAAGCATCTCAGGTCTGGCAGGGGTCTCTCTGGTTTTTCCTGCTTCAGAGCTCTGGTTCCATAGGGTAAGCCCATATGGCTTCTCCTCTGGCTCTTCCAGTTCCTATGGCTCAAGGTCTATCCTGCTATCCTGTCTTGTCAGTAAAGCTTCTCCAAGGAACTGAGTCTCTAGTCTCTCACCTCCACGGGGGAAATACCATGAGATTTCCCAGAATTCTCAGAGAAAGTCATGCTCACACAGAAGTCTCATTGACTATTTCCAGATTGACAGGCTATTTCCAGATTCTCCACCCTTTCACTCCCAATCGTGAAATTGACACCAGAGTACATGATCTCCACACCACTTTCCTTTACAGGGACTTTTCACTGGACTTATTTCAAGACATAATTTCTAGTCCTTCTCAATGTTAGATGATTTTATGTCACCTTGAATTTTTATGATAGTGTAGGAGTAGAGTCCAATCTGTCAATAAAATTACATCTTGATGACTCATCTTTAGGGGTGTGGCCTTCTTTTAAGAAGACACTGGAAACTTTCCTCTCTCTTTCTCTGCACCTGGCTCCCCAATATCTTTGCACAAACCTTTGAGAGTGTCTAGTGGGGTAGCCATTTGTTAGATCATTTAGTTCCATTGATTCATGGACCCTTGTTGTTCCCAATGCCTTCAGTGAAGCTGGACGGTGTTCTTTAATTATCTTGGTTCTTGATCATATGCTATCCCTAGAAATGATTAAACATCAGTAAATTACTTTTGATAGAGTGACTGTGTATTTTTTCCCATATTTTTTGAAGCTCGAGGAGCCCCAAATGGTATAGTGAAGGGGTTGGCAAATTCCTGAGACCGAAGAGCCCCAATTCTGTCCCTCCTAGCAACTTTAAAATCACTCCTTAAATATGTTTAAATATGTTAAATCACAACTTAAATATGTTTTTCCAAACAAGTGAAATCACCGTGATCTGAGATAATTAATTTCAAATGTTTTCAATGTTTCTTCTGAGTTGCATGTTCACACTGAAAGAGCTGCATATGACTCGCAAGCAGAAGTTTTCTGACCACTCATGTAGTGGGTATGTGTCGAGATGCTAACAGCACACCGATGCATTTTGGAAAGATTTAAAAAAAAAATAAGACCAATCATTTACTCACTTTAAAGACAACAAATAAATTGCTGCTCTTGTAAAATTCTATCATGCAATCTCCAGCATTGTTGATAGCATCAAAGTCATACTTTCCCCTGTTGATTCTTCTATATTTCCAATTTTCATCTTCTACTAACCTGTCAGTTATTATTTTAAAGTTCCCAGTGAATGCCTTTCAGATGTGAACTGTCTACCCATGCTGAGTGTGTTTTTGTCAGGAAGCTCTCCTGCAATCCATCTATTATAAGTGATTCTGTTGGTGTTTGTAATGCCAGTCACCTAACTTCCAGCATCTCGGCAATTGGCAGGCTACCACAATATTAGAAACTGACAGATGAAGAGTGGGAAAGGGGTCATCTCTTGAAGAATGACATCTACTGTGGGATACAAAAGGGTATTTCCTCAGCTTGCCTCTCCAGAATATATGTCAATCCTAGGACACTGTTTGTATCACATGGTAAATGATGATACACTTGGAGGTTCCTGCAAGCTGCTTAGAGGCTTTCCTTCCTGGGAGTGATCAAACATCTAGAATAAACAGACTGTATAGTATGTCCCACCCTAAGATGGGCTCACTCCCGTCTGATAAGGACAGTGCATTGCGTCCCAGCAGGAGAGTCCAGAGACAATGTTGAGCACACTCAAGGATGACCCAAGGTTAGGCTTCCACCTTGAGTCTAGGATCCACCCATATTGTCACATGTGTACCCCTAGGCCTCCCCTTCCTATGACGTGTACACCACTAGCTCATTCCCTTCCTGTGATGCATATGCCTGTTGTACATCCCTTTACTGTGACATATGTGTTTATCTGTAATCAGGGTAGCTTGCACATCCCTAAAACAGCTTTTCCTGTGCTCTCCCCCTCCTCCCATTCTCTTCATTGACCTGTCTGCTGAGGTCATAACTGTCCTGGAGGTGAGCATGCTACCATAAAATGTCTGACTCCTTTATTTTATGTTCTCCCCTATGTTTCCTATCTTTAAAAAAAAACTTTGTTTCCTATCTTCTATGACTTTATTAAGATCTTTATATATTGTAATCATACAATTGCTCTTACAGATCCCCATGGTTGTTAGAGGCTGAATTACTCTAACAACCTATGATCTAGAGACAAGATCCAGGAACATGCTCCGTTTTCCTCTTTGATATTTATTGACTCCCTGGCTGCTTACCAAGCAATGACATCTTACCAAAACAATGTGGTGAATTGTTCCTTTCTGTGCTGAGATAGTAAAGCCCACTTTTCCATTCTCTCACAAGGCTTGACTCTGCAGCTACTGACTGATGCCCCACATGGAATCTCCCCAACTTTACCTCCAACTTTGGTAGCCCATTGAACATGAAATAAACTCTCTTATATTAACCCAGTGGTTCTCAACCTTCCTAGTGCCACAACCCTTTAATACAGTTCCTCACATTGTGGTGACCCCCCAAATATAAAATTATTTCCATCACCATTTCATAACTGTAATTTAGCTACTGTTATGAATCGAGCAACCCTTGTGAAAGGGTTGTTCGACCCCCAAAGGACTTGCGACCCACAGGTTGAGAACCACGCTATTAATCTGAGATTGGGTCTTGCTTGTTACTTCATACTATTTTATAATACCCTGAAAAAATCTTCAAAAATTTGAAGGTACCAGCAGGTGGTATTAAGCACTAAAGTATTGAATTCTTTCTAAATGCCTCTGATATCAGGACAGGTGATGATCTCCACCAGGTAAGCTTTCTAGCTAGGGAGCCACAGCCCTGCTCATTCCCAAGGGTACACAGTTTGCAGACTTGCATCCAATTTTGCAAGAATCCAGTGAGGGCTACTTCTGCACCTCTTTCCAGAATACACCTACAGAAAGATCAATGGAAATCTGCTTAGTTAGTAGGAGAGCCCAAAACCACTAGATCTAGAAGAAGCTGCCAGCAAGTTGACTCCAATTTATGGCAATTCTGCCCTGGTTCAAATCCAGTATTTCAGGGTTTTCCTTTTCCCATGACAGCACTGTCAATTTCCTTCTAGGGAAAGTGCTGTCTCTTCTTGGGCCTCCAATTCTGCTTTATTTTTTTTATTTAAAAATAGTTTTATTGGCACTTCATCCACATATCACACACTCCATGACTGAATCATATGAAGAATTGTAGAATCACAACCATAATCAATTTTAGAACATTTTCTTCTTCCTTGTACTCATTGCTTTTAGTGTGATTATTATTTTTAATTGTGACAAAATAAACACAATAAAATATTCTCCAATTTAATAAGTTTGACAGGTATAGCCCAGTGTCAGTGATTAAACATTTTATGTTGTACAACAATTATCCATATCCTTTTCCAAATTATCCCACCATCATCACCATACACTCAAAGTCCAAGAAGTCAAAATTCTTCCTCCTACATCCACAATAACTAGTTGTCAACTTTGACTTCTTTTTCCTAAGTGAATTTCTTTATATAAAATTAACCTATCATACATTTCTATAGTTAAGTTGCTTTTAAAAAGAGTTGTATATGATGGTGGCAATATATATACAAGTTTGCTTGATATAATTATTTATGGATAGCTACTTTTGTTTGTTTGTTTTGGGGGGTGGGCATCACTGCCCTCTGGTGGTGGGAGTAGGAGGCCTAGCCTTTGCTCCTGTGGAGCCGCTGCTGGAATTGAACCTCCATCCCTGTGGGCTGCAGTCCCCCGCACAACCACTAGGCCAGCGGGACTCAGTCCCTGGATAGTTACTTTTTAAAAGACAAATTCAATGTTACTCTTGGACTATTATCATCACTATTGTATCAGAAACACACACTAATTGTTCCTTTGTAAAAGTAACAAATTGTTAATTTCTTAATCTTCTACATCATTTTGTTTTGTTTTGTTTTGTCAAATGGATCTGCCAGTCAACTAACCTTTTCAAAGCAGGGAGAATGCTGTGTGTTGTAGAATTCCTGATATATTGACAAGCATTACATCAGAGGCAAGCAGCAAGATTTGCATACATGTCTCTGATGATCTAAAGGAACCCCCATCTTCTGCAAAATTATTTATCCATTTTAATATCCTTCCAGGGGGTCATGCTTTGCCAGGGAGGTTAACTGTAAATTCCATCAGACACTGGCTGAGCTTGGTGCAGAGCTGAGGTGGCCTAGTCCTGCTGCCACACTGATTAAATAATAGACACAGTGGAGAGGCTGGAGAGTGTATGCATACTTTAATAAATGAAAGGAATGCATTCGAATGCAGCTTCAGGGTTTCCTTGAGAAATATCATGTAGGCACTAGCAGAAGTCTTTAAAATATTGGCGGACGTCTTTATGCCACATTTTATAAAGAGGATAACTGGATTAACAGTCGCATGCAATCCACATAATGTTCCATCTCCCTTTATTTGCTCAAATGCTTCCATTTCTTTTGAGTGTATCTTATTTTTTTTTAAAAAAAAGTCATACATTTAAAAGCTACTTGAAATCACCTCAAATATGGCCTGTGAATTAATTCATTTAACATTTGGACATCCTCCCATTCAACCTTCATCAGAACCTGCTCCTGGCAGACTGCACAGCGAGGACAGTGCCTTTCCTGGAGTGATGGCAGTGATGCTGACAGGAACTCACTCTCCCTTTTGGATCTCAGGGTTTGTCAAAAAGAATTAGACCCGGGGGATTGTTTCTGACATAAACACTTCCATATTCTCCTTTGGAAGTTATGACAAGGTGATGAAGGACAAAGCTGTTATTGTTCTCCTGTTTCCAGCGGTGATTCCCCCTCACCCCCACCCCCACCCCCACCCCCACCCCTGCTTTACCGGAGTTGTGCACTTTTGAATCTGTTTCCCTTTTACATGATCCTCCTATTTTTAAATCAGTAACATGAAGTTCAAATGCCAAGCAAAGAATTGAGGCAAGCTGGTATCTTTTGGGAGATAAACTTGGCAGATTTATCAATTAGATTTTTTTTTTTTTGGCTACACTGAAATGAGGAAACTATTTCCAGAGCTTCGTCTTTGTAACACTGAGATAAAGGAATTGTTAGACTCTTTCCCACAGAGTATAATTCAAGCTGACCATGGAACTGGGAGGGGGGAGAGAAAGTCAGAAGGGAGAATGCTGCTGAGCTGAGGATTTAAGGCAATCACAGCACTCCATGGGCCCAGTTTTCTTCTCATGAGATTTTCTTTCTGGGCATTTATAGCATAAAGGCTCTTAGGTTTGTTTGCCTGAATGGACATGGTGTTTACTAGCAATTCAAATGACCATTCACATATTCATGAAGAAAAATAAAACAACAAAGCATCTAAAATATATTTCCTCACAAGCTCTAGAACAAGATATGTCATTGGTTTGTTTTCCTGAAAATGAATCAACAAACTGAAAAGAAAACTGCAGGGTCTGTGTTCTTAACACAATTTTATTTTAAAATATTGAAAGTATAAGAAAATTCTGCATTATAAAACCAAAACCAAATAAATGAATAAATAAAAGTAAAGAAAAAAGTTCAGCCTTTGAGTTTATCTTACCATGCAACTATCTATAAAGTTGGAATGCACTGCATCTTTTTTCTCTTTTTGACCAAATGGTTTAGAGAAGTGACTGGTGCTCATGCTCTTAGCTGGTATTAGACAAAATCAAACTCCTCATGTCTTGGCCCCTGTTTTTTGCCCCCCAGGTCTATTAATTAATGGGTTACTTTTTTTAAACACCATCTAGAAATGTCTGTGGTGTCAATGAATGACTGCCTAGTTTGTATTAAGTTCATTTAGTTACTAAGCTCTGGATTGTAGGCATCTTGTACATTTTGAATCGATTCAATAGAGTTTTCATTAATTTGAGAAATATTTATTTATTCTGCAAAGAATTTTCCTCTTGCAAAGTACTAAGTAATAGATACTTAGTATCCAGTGGACACAAGCAATAGTTGATGATAAAAAGGCTGGTATTTGTATATTAGAAAGTAATCTTTCAAAGGCAAGCTGAAAAACAACTTATTGGACATTCGGTGTTGAAAACTATATTTAAATTATTCTTGTAGACAATGGTAAAACAATGTACTATTCTTACCAAGACTGTCATCTGCAAAAGTCAAGAAAAGCATTGTCAACCTTTTCTTAGTCTTTTTTACTATAGTGTGCTTTTTGCCAATATCCTACAATAAATCCTGCTGGAATTGCACAAAGTAGTTAGATGTGGTTGTACTGAAGACAGACTACTTTGAACACAATCCCTTTTGCAACTAAATTTTATGTAAATTCTTTCTGTTTTGGTAGGTATTTTATTTATCACTTTAAAGACAATGATATGGGTAAAAAAAGCTGGGTTGAGATTTATTTTTGAAAACATGCATTTGAGACTAGCTACTATGGAAATAAATAAAAGTTTAATTTTTTTCCCTGGAAGCCTTTATTTGCAGGTTAAGACCTTTTACGTATTGCAGATTCACTTTAACTTTTAAAGCCTAGTGCTTGCTTCTATTCTGACTTTTGATACTTGAGAAGCAAGGCAATAGTTAAAACTTTAGTGCTTCAAATAAGGTTTCTCAGTAATTTTCACATATAACTTAAGTTCCTCCTGCTTTCTCTACCACTTCCAATACAGAAAAAAAGAGCCCAGCTAGCCACACAGGGAGCAGTTTGAAATTACCATCAGATTTACAAAAGAAAGTTGAGGCTTTCTGTTTCTGTCAAGATTTATAGTGTTGGAAATCCAAAGTGGTTTTTCTGTTCTGCCTTCCAAGGTCGCTAGGAGTCAGAATGGATTTAATGGCACAGAAAATATTCCTTTGACTCTTTGTAAAAGCTTTAATTCAGTGACTCCTGTGAAGGCAAAGTATAGCAATATAATAAAATGTATACAAACTTGCAGTTAGGAAACTAATGGGGAAGATCGTGCTTAGCATTTCTCAAGTTTGGGAGGAAAAAAAGCAAACATCAAGTTGGGATAGTGAAGGATTTTGTGTATAAAATATTCTGTTCAAGGAAGATGGAAGGAATGCACAGAGTCACTGTTCCATAAGAATTGGTTGGCATTCTCCTTTCCTGAGAGTAGTATATGATCAAGAACCAACAGTCTTACAGGAATAAGTTCAAATAACTTAGAAGTTATTGGTGCAAAGCAAAGATCCAGCCATGGACACAATACCAAATGGAATGTTTCAACAGACAGGTGCAATATTGGAAGCCTTCACTTGTCTATGCCAAGAAGTTTAGCTGTCCAGAATCTAGCCAATTAAGTTAAAGAGATTCATATGTGTACATGTTAAAAATAAATTAATACAACAATATTATTAATATCACACACAAGTAAAATTTTGCTGAAAATGCTTTAAAATCAGTTGCAGCAGCACATCACCAGCAAGCTGACAGAAATTCAAGCTGGATGCAGAAAAGACTGTGGAAGGAAGTATAGCCTAAATACATCTCAGCTAGATGTAGAGAGCACACTGTTCTATGTTGCACATTTTTTAAGGATGCTAAAGGCATGGATGATACAGAGAGAGGTAGTTACTTTTATTTTATGCATTGTAGAAATATTTGGCAACGTGGTGCATGACCCAGCATGGATAACATTGAGAAGATCGGGAATACTAGAACACTTTATTGTGCTTAAGCAAAAGCTACACATAGACCAATAAACATGTGTTCAAAAAGAATGAGGGTTTAGCATGGGCCTTCCAAAAGGGTGCATCAATCCTTTCTTGGTACTCATTTCAATTTATATGCGGAGCAAGTAATCCAAGAAAATGGACTATATTAAGAAGAGCCTTACATTTGGGTCATAAGTATACTCATTAATAACTGGGACTACTCAGATGACACAACCTTCCTTGCTGGAATTGAAGATACTTTAAAGAACTCCTGAAGAATATAGAAAACTACAACCTTCACTACAGAGTAGAACTCAATACAAAGAAACCCTAAATTTTCACAGTTGGACCACTAAGAAACATCACTATAAACAGAGAAAAAATTTAAGTTGGCAAGGGTTTTATTTTAGTTGGATCCAAAAATCAAAACTTATGCAGTTGTGAGGAAATCAAATGACTTAGTGCATTGGACAAATGTATTTGAAAAGACTTACCATATTGAAATGTTAAAAACCAAAGTGGAAATTTGAAGATTGGTGTATGTCTATTCTAATTCATGACATTTTCAGTAACATCCTGTTCATACAAAAGCTGCACAATAATCTAAGAAGAACAAAGAAGAACTTAGGCATTTGACCTGTATTATTGGGGAAGACTATTGAATAACCAATGTACTGCTGGAAGAACAAACATATGTTTGGGAAGAGACAGTTGCTAGACTGACATAGACAACACACTGTGACACTTCTTTGTTGATACACAGGCCGACTTCCTGAACTAACTGTGGTGGAAAAGAGTCCATAGGACGTCCCTGCCTCTCTCAAGTTAGCTTTCTCAGGAAAATACCATTGTTGACTAAATGATTATCCCCGAGGCTCTTGATGAAGTACTCTTGGCAACAGGAACATGTTATCGTTAAGTGCTGTCAAAGTAGAGTTTTTCTGATGAGGACATAGGGTGACAGAGAGGAGCTGCCCCATCGAGTCAGCCAGGTTGTAATCAGCATGA
This sequence comes from Nesogale talazaci, assembly GCA_004026705.1. NCBI lineage: Eukaryota > Metazoa > Chordata > Mammalia > Afrosoricida > Tenrecidae > Nesogale > Nesogale talazaci. Next base: position 216,079 of record PVJH01000095.1, on the reverse strand, counting down.
ATGAAGAGCAAAGTCTTCCACCGGGAGCTGCAGAGTGGGCTCCAACCAGGGATCCTGATAGCCAGTTGTGAAAAGAATATTTTGGAAGAGTTCTGCATATTTACTTATTTTTATAACTGAGTGAACTTTTAAAATTATGTATAAGAGCTTAGAACATCACTAGAAATAGGTCCCACCGAGATAGAATAATGTATTGTGTTGTTCTAGTTTTCTTTCTGGTATATCGCTATAGAATTCATAGTAAATGGTATATGTTCGCTCCCCAACTTCTCCAAGTCATTTCCCCCTGGGCACCGTGCAAAAGCACAGAGAAAGTGGAACACAGTTGTAAAAGATGATATTTTAATTAAGATAGTATTATATTTTTTCAAACGTATTTGAAACATTGGAATCTCACAAAATTACTCTAGATAACCCCCAAACATGTACCTATTTTCTCTTTCCATAATTTTACAAATCCTGAAGTTGCTTTTCCTCATTTTCACTGTCTTATAGTTATTATGTATACCCGACTTATTAAAATATCATAGAAGAATGGGTAGGATTAAAACTCCAAAATAAAAATAAGAGAGAAATCATCATAACAAAAGAATGAAAAGTGAGGAAATTTTGATAAGTACACATGATTTAGCATAATGGAGTGTTAAGCTTTCTGTCAACTGAGGCAAATAAGGACTTGCTACAAACCATGCCACATTTATTATTTACTACATAATAATAAGAAGGCATTCCATAACCTAGAAGAACTAAAAGGTTTCCATCAGTTTCAAAATGCTAAGATAAATATATCACATTAAATCTTTATATAAGTGACATTCAGACTATAATTGAATACGTCTTTATAACTGATTTTTTTATTTATAAATGCTCTGAAATTCCACTGGTCTTTCTTTTATATGGGCCTCCAGTGAAATTCAGTGTGAACAAGCTCTGAGCAATTAAGCAAAGGCAGTCCTGGCCATGGAGAGAGTGACAGTGCATTTGCGTGGTAGCACCGTGGGGAGAGTGAACAGGATCTGTCCTGGGACGCAGTTGTTGCTAATCTGGCATGATTTATGAATAAAGCTGAAGCATCCTGAAAAGGGAGTAGTTAGCATAACTCCTTGATGAAACCTTTTAATCACCAGTTGTTTCAGATGGGTTAGTGACAGGAACTGCCTGACAGATTACTCAAATAGCTGTCATTAGGGAGTTCCAGAAGGGCAGGCATTTTGTGTTGTTGATTGAAAGCAGATCAATATGTCCTACCAAGCTGATAGGAAACAAGAATCATTACTTTTTGTAGGAAAAAAGGCAAAGAAACATGTTAATTACAGTTTTGGTTGATGAGAGATTTTCTAGTTTTCTGGAGAGAAGAGTGAAGGGTGCCTGCAGGAAGGCCAAATATTTTCTAGGAGCAGATAAATAAATATGGACATCAACTAAAGGTGATATTGTTCAGATAAAGAATAAAGCACCCACATACACAATGCAACCTTAAATAAAAACACACAACTTTTATACAGAAGCTTATTTTTCAAAAGGTAATAAAAGGCCCCTGACAAAAGCACTTATCAAAAAGCTATCAGCACATATATTAAATGAAGAACTGTGAAGAAAAAATAATGACTCTAAAATGTGGAAACGACAAAGAGAACAATTATACAACATGGTTGATAGGGGCTACATAATGCAGTATAAGAGAAATTGTGAAGTAAATATTTTAAAAATGAGAGAAAAATGAACACAATTCACATATTTTTATAAGATTAAGAAATAAAAGAAACAATTAAAATGAGAATAGGACTTGGTTACAGAAATAAGGATGTATTTTAAAGAATAGATTTTAAAGATTTTATTCAGATAGTAATTTAACATTTGAGGGAAATGTTTGCTCTTATTTCACCCCACATGAAAATAAATTTCAGTTATTAAAATATTTAAAAGTGCAGTATAATTAAATGTGAATATAAGAGATGATTTTGTATGATAAAACATTTGTAGGATAAACCTCCCTAATTAAGATGGAAAAGAAGCTAGTGACTAAATAATTATTAATTTAATAACAAAATATTGAAAACTTCTATAAATCAAAAGTGACACATTTTGTCAAAAGGCATATATATATATGTATATGTGTGCGTATATATATATATATATATATATATATATATATATATATAAAAAATAGAACCAAGAAGAAGATTTTGTTGTTAGGTGCTGTCCACTCAGCTCTGACTCTTTGCAACTCTACATGCGACTGAATGAAAGTCATCCTGGTCATTTGCGGTCCTCACAATTGTATTTGAGAATATTGTTGCAGCCACATATTGGTTCAGCTGAGGGCCTTCCTCTCTCTCTTTTTTTTGAGGGTCTTCCTCTTTTTATATCACCCTCAACTTACCCAAGCATGTGTTCTTTTCCTGGAACTATCCCTCCAAAGAACTTGGACAAGCCAAAACACTTGGACAAGTCTTACCCTCTAGTTTCTATGGAGCATTTTGTTTGTATTTCTTGCAGGACAGATTTGTATTTTCTTTTAGCAGTTCCTAATATTATCAATATTCTTAGGAAGCACCATAACTCAAATGCATCAATGTTCTTCTTTGGAGATTCTCAGGCTGCATATGTTTTGGATGAAAGTATCAGGGCTTGAGTTAGGGGTATCTTCATCCACAGAGCTGCATCTCTGCTCTTTCAAACCTTAAAGAGATCTTGTGCAGCAAATTTGCCAAATGTAATATTTCCTTTGAATTCTTGACTTCCTTTTTAACAGGTTTGTTGGAACATAATCTACATATCATATACTTCAATCATTCACTCATATCAAGAAGCATTGTACAATCATTACCATAATCGATGTTAGAACATTTTCCTGCCCCCATGATTAAGCATCTTTAAAATGTGTTGTTTAATCACATTCAGTTTTAGTGCTCCCTCCCTTTCCCATCTGTTTCCTTCCCAAATCCCTGCCTATCTCCACACCTCCTACATCCCCTGAAAATACTGGCATCTTTTCTATCTCTATGCATCCATTCCCATCTATGCTTCACAAACTGGTACACCCAACAGAAATAGTAAAGAACAAAAATGAAATAGCTTGGTAAGGATAAAATAATAGTAATATAAAAATTAGCAATGAGTAAAAAAAGAAAAGAACATCTCAATAGTTTAAGAATCAGGGAAGACATTTTTGTCATTGCACAGAGAAGAGATTCTTTCATCTGGAATAAATTCAGTTTGGGTCTAGAGGGAGGTCAACTGACCCAGCACCAAGCTTGATGCAGCATAATTGGGATTTCAATGATCTCTGGTTGATAGTAAGGTTATTCCAGCACTCTTGTGACTAGAGGGGATCTACCAGCACTTTAGTATGACTAGATACTCTGCGGAGGGGATTTGGTTTCCCACTGTCCTCCAAAGCCTTCCACAAATTGGGTTTTCATACTTTTATCTCTGATACATTTCCCTTTGCCTCATTTGAATTTTTTTTGTCATTTGGATCACAGAAGCTGGTGCACTTCTTCCATGTGGACTTTGTTGACACCTCTCTTAGATGACTGCTTGTTTGAGTATAAGACTTTCAGGCTCCAGGCACTATTCCGATTAATAGCCAGATACCATCTTATCTTTTCACCACACTGTAGTAGCACCCTTATTTTCAGTGAGGGTTTCATCATTTCATGAATGCAAGTATCAAGCAAGACCATGTGATCAGAACTAACTCTTCTTGGATTAAGGCCAGAGCCAAGTAGGAGCTCAGAATCCATCTGCTTGTCCATGGGGAGTACACAATTGAGGGTTACTTTGACAGTCACCTCATGACAGAAATCAAGCTCCCATAGGCCCAACCAATCAGTACCAGCAAAAAACCAAACAGCAAGCAACCAATCAACAAGCAAAGAAAAAAAATACTTAACAAGCTAAGGGCAGGAGAACAAAAACCCATTACACCAAAAAGAGTACAGCATTGTCAATCATTCCCCCTGGGATAAAAGACAAGTGAATTGAAGATGTCAACTTTCCCAATGACACAGAACTTCAAATTCTGTCAGCATGAAGAATCAACGTGAGCACAGTTACTGATCCTTTCTTAGTTTCCAACTTTTGAACTCCAAAATGCAGCGCTCCTCAGTGCATCTTCTTGCATGTTTAATCAGTTCCAGACTGTCAATGTGTGCTGGAATCTTCATAATAGAAGTATCAATGCATCTTCCTTGTACACATATAGATATTATCTCATATAGCATTGGACTTCAATATAGATTTTTAATGTCCTGGTTCACAGTAAATGTGATGCCATTATTTTTTAATTTGCCATTTCTGACTGAGCAAATCATGTGACTATTTTATTCAAATGGCTATGGCAAGTCCATTTCAGCTTGGTAAGCATAGGCTGTTGATCACTATGTATTCCATTTCATTTTTATGACCTACAAATTTCTTACATGCAAATTTTGTACATTCAATTTTCTGATTATTAATGGAAGTTTGCAACAGTTTCTTCTGCTACAATTTGAATTGTATCAAATCAGCAAATTAAAACCCTGAAACTTTTACCCCATTCATGGCACTGGGTCAATTCTAAGCATTAGTAAACCATTAATAATGAGACAATCAAAATATCCATTAAAAATCATAAAATTGGGTGTATTCTGCATAGTCAGCTTTCCCCAGTCATATTTGAGGTGCTCATATTTGAGGTACTTTACCAGACAACACTACTCTGCTGTTAGCTATGTTCTCAGTGGCTAAGTGCTTAGAAGTTGACCCTGAATTCTTTCTTCTCAGGCTTGTTTAGTGTGGAAGTTCTGCTGAAACTTCTCGATCATACTTCCCTATCAACTTCTCTGACCTACTGGTCTCTTCATGCCCATGGAATAGCTTCCAGGATGCCAGCAACAGATAGGCCACCACAGTACACCCATGTGGCAGGAATGATGGATAAAGGACAAGGCATCTAACCTGCAGGACTCTATTTCTCTAATTGGATCTAAGAGCAACTCCACAGAGTGCCAGGTGGAACGTCACTGTGTCTCCTTGCTATCACCATTTTGGTAGAAAATTCCTAGTCCTTTACTCCATGGTGATACTGGATAGGTTGAAACCATCCACATTTACCTTAATGGTTAAGCACAAAGCATCTGAATCATCCATGAAGTTTTAAAATATACATGCTGTTGTTCTCTAAGTTCAATTGAGTGGATTTTTTAGTTTTTAGTTTTTTTTTTTTTTTTTTTTTAGGCATCACTGCCCTCAGGTGGTGGGAGTAGGAGGCTCAGCCTTCGCTCCTGTGAGCTGGAATTGAACCTCCGTCCCAGTGGGCCGCAGTCCCGCGCACAACCACTACGCCACCGGGGCTCAGCATGAGTGGATTTTTCTATCTAACAATCCTATGTGGCAAAGCACAACTGCTCCCATTGGGTTTTATTGACTGCGGTCTTGCTAGGCGCAGATCTCCACACATTATCCCTTGTAGCTCTTAGGGGGTCTTGAATTGTTCATCTTTTTTGTTGTGGAAGAAGTACAGCCAGAATACTCCTTATAAGTGAGGATGGTAGCACTTATTCTCACATATTTTCAAGTGTTATACAAACTCTGTCCTTGTGAACCAGCACGTGATCAATCAGGATTTCGATGGATCCATCAAAACTCATCATTAAAAATATGACTCCACTTTCAGCCCTGAGTTAAAGTTACATTAAAGTAAATAATTAAAAAAATAATGGTATGTATTTTTTTATTTACTGACAAGTATGATGGGAGTATAACTAGTAGAACTTGTGAGTATAATGAGTAGAATTTGGATTGCTACTGCAATTCTTTCAGTAATCTCTTTCTTACTGAAGTTCCTTTCGAAAATGGTTTGAAATGATTTGTATGCTTTAATTTAGAAAAAGAGAAAGAGGGAGTGGGGTGGGCAAGGGAGAGAGAGATTTTCTTTCCTTAACTATACAACTCCTGAAACAATTATTGTGGTAAATAAATTGGTTCTGACTAGTTAAATAAGAGTATGAATATGAATGGAAGTTATTAACATGCAATCATGGAAGTGACTCACAAAAAGAATGGAAGTTTAAGAAGAAGGATATTTTTAATAGACATGAGAAAACATTCAGGGCTGGAAAACAATGACATAATTAGCCTTCTAATTATTTTACAAGGAGTCCCTGTGGTACAATAATTAGGCATGGGGCTATTAACTGAAAGGTAAGTGCTAGGAATAGACTCTCAAATCCATTGAAGAAAAGCTTGGACAATTCTGTTTCCCTAAAGAATTCAATCTAGGGGTGAGGGGGAAAGAAAAAAGAAAAGAAAAAGAATTCAATCTAGGAAACTTGATGGGGCAGTTCTACTTGACAGACAACACACGAGAGTGACAACTATTTATAAGTCCCCAAACACATTAATTCAGATTTTATTTCCTGGTTTTGCTCAGTTATTTATGCTATTTTATTTCCCAGTGCTATTATTTATTTATTTTTATCCCAAACTGTATATGCTCAGTAAGAGGTATCATTATTCTTATTTCTATTACTCCTGTAAAAAATTTCAAAACAATGAACTGATTGAAAGCTATGATATATGTTCTCAGACTCATTCTGTATTTCTATCCCAACTCTTTAAGTCAAAGCAAATGTCTTGTCTCAAAAAAAAAGTACTGAACATATATTACTAAATTTATAAAGACAAGGCATCAACAGTTTTCGCACGACTAAATCAAATTAAGCTGAAAGAACCATCATTGGCTAATGAGTACCAGCAAAGAAAAGAGATAAATTTAATTTTATCAATGTCTATGTCTTAATTATGTATTTAGCTGTGATATTTTTAGAATGCTATGTTTGGAAGAATCAAGGTAAAGGATAAACACCGAATCTTTCTGTATCATTTCTTATAGTTGTTTATAAATTTATAATTGCCTTAAATTAAACATGTAATAAAAGTAACACTTGTTAGAATTAGTATTTTAAAAGGTGAAAAGAACAGAAAATTAGGTATCATGAAAGCACTAAGAAAAAAAGCTTATTGATATTAGGCAGAGTAGAATTCAGAATACGATGTACCAGAGAAAAAAAGTAGTTGGCATACCAACAAATGGATCAATTTTCTAAGAAGATATATTTCTTTCATGTATATTCATATATATTTTTTAACTTTTGGAGGGGGAATGCAGATATATATTCATATTTAGAAAATGTTGTGCAGACAGTAATAGAAATAAAAGGGGAAATAGATAAATATAAAATGATAATTATAAATATAAAATTATAAATATAAAATTTATAACTAAAAACTTCAATATTCTTCTACCAGTAATTTATAGAAGGTATAAATAAAATTATTAATATTATAAAATATCTTTAAAAATTAACAAATTGACTTAATGATATCTATAAAATGCCTTATGCAAAATCATTGTAATTACATGTTCTTTTCCAGTATACATGACATTCACCAGTTCATTAAATAGACCTATTTAAATAGACCTAGACACTTGTGTTAGTCCAGATAGACTAGGGGAACAAATTTCAAAGCCATGCAGATGGATATAAGGAATGGGTTTATATTCAAGGGGAACAGGACATTGAGAAAACATCCCAGCCCAGTCCAGCTCAAAGTCACAAGTCCAATATTAACCTATATGCCTGAAATCAGTCTATAAAGTCTCCTTCTGACTCATGAAGTCACAGATCAGTGGGTACAGTGTCCTGGCACAGACAGGGGTCTTCCCATGGCTCCTCGCTTCCAGGGCTCAGGGTCCATCAACAGCATCCCGTGGTGGCAGAAGCAACTCATCGCTGGCAGAGGCCTCCATGTAGCTGCCCCAGCCTCAGAGGTCTGGCTCCAACAGGGCAAAGCCATGTGGTCTCTCCACCGGCTACTCCAACCTCCCAGACACCACCATTCTGTGCTGCCTGTGGTTAATCATCTCTAAAACTAACTCCCAACAACTGGGGGAGATAGCTTCTGATCTTCACGAGGGAAATATCGCGAGATTTCCCAGGAGTCTCAGGTGAAAGCCATGCCCACATAGAGGCCTCATCAGCTACTCAATGGCTATCTCCAGATTAACAGGCTAGACTCCATTCCTACATTTCAATCATAAAATTAACATAAGCACATGACTGCCACAACACTGTTTTCAAAATTAAAAAATCAAATTATATTCTCAGATCATTAAGAGAAAATAATCTATAAATCTGCAAAATATTGAATGTAAATAGGAAAATTTAAATAATTCATAAGTAAAAGAGAAAATTTACATGAGATTTTAGTGTCTACTTAGATTTTTGTTCAATTGCACACATGATATATCAAAATTTGTGGAGTACAATAAAGTATTTTGTAAACACAAGTTTGTAGCACTAAACATTTAAAAGTGAAGAGAAGAAATCTATTTCATATCAGTCATCTAAGCTTGCATTTTTTTTCACTGTTCAGCTTCCTTTAATGACTCCCCCCATCCCTCGCCCCACAGGGCAGGTGCAGGCAGCAGGCCAGTGGCAGGTTGTTCACTTGAAGATCTTGCCCTGGTTGAAGATTTTGCCAAAGTGCTGGAAGGCTCCCTCCCAGGAGAAGTACTCACAGACCAGCATCTGTGTCTCCTCACTGCCAGGATCCAGTTGCCACCATGCATTATCCCCTTCAAAACCAACAACACCAGCTCCATTTCGGGGTCTGGGTCTTCAGAAGCCAAGAACTTGTCTTTCCCTGCTGAGTCCAGATTGGCTGGTGGACTATGAGTTGTACACATGGCAGAAACTAAGCTTGTATTTTAAGAAACTGCACCTTAAGACAACTTATAGAAAATAAGGAAAATAAAGGATGTAATGAAAAGCAGACATCCATAAAATGGAGAACAGAAACACAATATAGAAACAGATTAAAATTCATGTCAAAAAGGGGTACTTAAGCAAATGTGGTAAACAGAGCTGATGGTCCCTATCAAAAAATATAGAATCAGGGGTCTTAAAGGCTTGAAGATGAACAACTGGCCATCTAGCCCAGAAGCAACAAAGCCCATATGGAAGGAACTTACCAGCCTGTGTGATTATGAGGTGTGGAGGGGATCAGGTGTCAGGAATCAAAGACCCAGAACAAGACAGTACCCAAGGTGAATGGGGGGAGGGGCATGGAGTGGAGACCCAGTGTTCATCTGTAGACAATTGGACATCCCCTCATAGAGGGGTCACAGGGAAGAGATGAGCCAGTCATGGTACAGTATAGCACTGATGAAACACACAACTTTCCTCTAGCTCATTGGTGCTTCCTCCCCCCAACTATCATGACCTCAGTTCTACCTTGCAAGTTGAATTAGACTGGAACATGCACACTGCTACAAATGAGAGTCCACAACACAAGGAATCCAGGATAGATAAACCCCACAGGGCCAACAAGGAGAGTAGGAGGTACCAGGAGGATTAGGGGGTGGTGGAGAGAAAAAGGCAGAATCAATCACAAGGATCATTGTAGAACCCTCTCCTAGGGCGACAAATAATGAAAAAGTGGGTGAGGAGTGACAGAGGAAGATGTAAGATATGGAAACAATAAGCTATAACTTATCAAGTGTTCCTGAGGGAGGGTAGGTGGGGGATGAAGGGGGAGAAATGAGTAGCTGATATCAGGGGCTCAAGAGCGAAGAGAATGCTTTGAAAATGATGGTGGCATTTGTGCAAATGTGCTTGACATCTGGATGAATGTACAGATTGCAATAGGAAATGTAAGATCCGATAATAAAAGTATTTTTTAATTAACATCAATATATATATAACTGTTAGGAAGTGAACAAGATACAGCTTCAGATCCTACAGATACTGAGACTGAAATAGATGTCGTAGGGTTAACAATGAGAAAAGGAGGGCTAACAGGATTGATGTATAACTGGACTCTTATTCCTCTTAGAGGAGGTCTGGGAGTCCTGTTGTTTAAGCATGGTGCTGTTAACCACATGGTCAATATTCAAACCCACCAGCCAATCTATGGGAGAAAGTTGAGGCTGTCTACTTCATAAAGATTTGTAATCTTTGATCCAAAACGAACAGTTCTCCCTTGTCCTGCAGGATCTCTAAGGGTTGGAATAGAATCCATAACAAGGCTTTTTGTTTGGTTTTGCTTTTTGCTTGAGTTTGTTTACATCCTTACCCAGAAGTTCAATAAGGAAGAAGAAATCGACAATGCCCTTGAAACCTATGAACTGCTGAAGCTCACTGAATACTAAGTAGACCATTGGAATGCTGTTACATCTTCTAAATAATCTGAATTTTCTTTAAGACTTCATAAAAACAGCAACACTTTTCAACCAAGAAAATTCCAAGGAATTTTCACTTGGAAATTCTACCAACCACTTAAGGAAAGAATAATATAAATTCTGCAAATTTCTCTCTATGAAAAAGAAGAGGAGGATCAATTTCTCAACACAGTTTATGAGGTAGATTCATTTAAAAAATGCAACTAAGGTCAATATAAGGCATGCTTGCACACACAGAGATCCTCAAGAAAATACTAGCAAATTAAGTTTGAAAAGATATAACAGGATAACATATCATGACCAAGTTGGACTAATTTCAGGTTAAAACAGCATTAGAAAAGTAATCAATATAAGTCACTATATTATTGTTCATAATTATCTTAGTTGGCATTGAGTTCACTCCAGTTCATGGAAATTCTGTTTCCGTAGTATGTAGAAGTGCTCCATTGGGTTATTCAAGGATGGGACCATTTGGGACCCCAGGATTGTCCTCTGAAATGCTTCTGGATGGATTCCAAGCACCAACCTTTTAGCTAGTGATGACAAACTTAATTATATATATCACCCAGGGACTCTGTAATGCACCATAAAAATAATAAATAAGAAAAATATAGAACTCTCAATTGATGCAATAAATAACTTTGACAAAATTAAAAATCTATTCATGATAAAAATTTTCAGCAAATTAACATGCAGAATGCATTGGAAAATGGATTGTTGCAGATGCAATTAGGTTACAATTCAGCACCCTATCATTTGCTCTCCCTTAGGATTCATTTAAATTTTTTCTAGTGTTTAATATTTTATGTTTTCTTCTACATTGAATTTTTATCTGTTATTCTTGTTAGTTGTTTTTTTTAAATGTCTCTTGTTATTTGAACTCCAGGAGAGGTAAATCTGTAGAGACAATAACTAGATTAATGGTTTCTTGGGGGTCACCAGCGGAGGTTGTGGGGGAATGGGGAGGTAATTAAAATGAAGACAGGAATAAAGAAAATGTTCTAAAACTGGTAGTGGTGATGTTTTTACATCTCTTCTTAATGTAATTCAACTATTGAATTGCATGATATGTGAATTATAAGCCAATAAAATTCTTGGGGAAAAAGTCTCCAGCAACTATGAACAAAAACAACAAAATCTACTAAAACTGGTGTAGGCCATGTATATAAGCCTATTGTTAGTTTCACTCTTAATGGTAAAAACAAATATTCCCCTTACATAAAAATGTCAAGCTGTCTACTTATGTATTCAATATTTTGTAAGATCACAGCCAATACAACTGAGTTTTAGTCAATTAATATGGCCCTTCCAACCAGAATTCCCTATGTGCTTTATTAAGATTCTGGCCTCTGTGGCTATGATGTCATTTCAGAGGGAGTTCCTTGTTACAAGATTTAAGAATGGACTGCCATTGAGCCCATGCAGCCGACTCATAGCAAATGTATAGACAGGGTAGAACTGCCCCCATGAATTTCAGACTGGCCTGTCTTGCTCCTGCAGTGTGGCCGGTTGTCTTTTTGAAATGATTTTATTGGGGGCTCTTACAGCTCTTATAACATTCGATACATCATTTGTATCAAGCATATTTGTACACATATTGCCATAGTCATTTTGAAATATTTTCCACTTGAGCCCTTGGTTGACTGGTAGTTTTGAAGTATTGGCTTTTCAATTTCATCCCAACACATAACCACTATGATGCCAGAGCTCATTTGACAGGATTAAAGTGAGATTACTTCCTGACCTTAGTAGAGGGTACACTTTGTTTTCTTGGAAACATCTTTTAATATTACTTTACTTCTGGGGAAACAAACGAAAAAAAAAAAAAGAATATGAGGGAGTATGAATTAAGACAGCATCCTAGGACTGAGCCCCCCCGGTGGCATAGTGGTTGTGCACGGGACTGCGGCCCACTGGGACAGAGGTTCAATTCCAGCAGTGGGGCTGGTCCTCCTACTCCCACCACTGGAGAGCAGTGATGCCCCCCATGCCCCCCCCCAAAAAAAAAAGACAGCATCCTTCATTTTCCTTGGGAGTAAGGTTGGCTAAAATCCCAAAACACATCTCCATCAAAGCCATTCCCCCATATATAAAAGCCACCTGGGATGCAGAGAGATATGAAGACCACTGGAACTGTACATTACAAAGCTCTGTCTGAAGTGCAGCAGGCCACAGAGGCAAGGTCTAACAGAGAAGGAGTCTTGAGGACTCAGCAGCAGCTCTGAGACTGTGAGGTGCCTTCTCTTCATCTGGCCCGAAATGGTACTGAGAGATTGTAATGTGCTGGCTGGCCTCCTGCTCACAGAGGCAGAGGGCTAGGGACCAGGAAGCAGAGAGGCTGAGGACAAGAGACGTGGTTTCTGCCTGAGCAGAGGTGCTTTGTGGATCAACAACTGTATATTTATTGTTCACTGATCCTATCTTGTGGTAACATGTTAACTTTCCTAACAGGCCTCCTTAAGAATGAGTATTGTCTGTGCATTCTTGGTGGCCATTTCAAAAAATTATAGAATCCAGCAGAGAAGTAGAGTGCCATAGGAGGACTGGATGGTGTCAGAATAGAGCATCAGTTCTCAACCTGTGGGTCACAATACTTGTGGGAGTCGAACGACCCTTTCATAGGAGTTGCCTGATTTAAAACTGATGAAGCAGCAACAAAAATAATTTTATGGTTGGGGGTCACCATGAAAAACTGTATGAAAGGACGGCAGCATTAGGGAGGTTGACAACCACTGGAACAGAATGAAGAAGGGTAGAGAGTAAAGGTATGTCTGACTCCTGCTTCATGGCAATAGGGATACCAGTGGATGTCAAATATGCCCAGTGTTCCATGCTGCTAGTTGCAATAATATAAAGGACACACATGTTAGAAAGGAAGGAATAAAAGTGTCTCTATTTGTATACTTAGAGACCAATTTATTGGCTATGTTAAGGATCCTCAGAGCACTGTGCATGGCTACTAGCTTACAGGTTGGCACCCAGTGGAGAAAAATGTAGGAATCTGCTTCCTTAAAGATTATCGTTTTAGAGACCTTATGTAATTTCAAACATTGTCTATGAATTCTGTGTGACTGTCACATGGAATTATTGAACCCAGCATAGATGTGAAGTGGTGTGAGAGGAACAGTTGGTGTGTTGCCTGATCTTTTCTTTCTTATGGATCTTCTTAATCTCTTGCTCTCATGAATGATGCTCTCCATGTCCTCCCAGTATTCAACAGTGTCTAATGACTCAAATGTGCTCTTGAAATGTTTTGAAACACCAGGTGAGATATACTGAAGCTCTTATTTTGGCTTTAGTGCACTTGCTTTCATTTTTTTTTTTTTAGCTTTAACCTGAACTTATATATGAGCAATTATCCATTGTCTATTCCCTCGTAAGTAGTGAGTTTGATTTCTGTGTATTCAATCTGGAGAAGTACACATGTATAATGATGCCGTTGAAGAAAAATATCAGCTATGAACAAGTCATTGGTTTTGCAAAAATCTATCATGTGCTCTCCATCTTTGTTTCTACCCCAAGCCCTCCAACTGCTATTCCTTTCTCTTTGTTTCTAAGTTCTGTACTGCACTAACCAATACTTATCTATGCCTTTTGATGGCACAGTTGCTCAATTTGTGTCTGGAGATATTGATAGAATTCTTCATTTTCTTCATCATTAACTTTTTTGGTTGGTTCATTAATTTGAATAATAGTTGTATAGACTGGATTTTCTTGAAGGTGGATAGTAATAATCCCATCACAGATAATATCATACTTAATTATTTTACAATGTTCTTTTTTAAAATAAATACAAATCCATTTCTCTTAGTTGTGTCATTCCTGGAATAGGAAATCATGATATTCTGATTCAAAATTGCCAATACTAGTTCATTTCAGCTCGTTAATGCTTAGGATATCAATCTTTACTCATTCCATTCATTTTTTATGACTTTCTACCATCTTTCTTCTTTTAATAAACATATTTATTGACACTTCATCCACATCTCATGCAATCAGTAATTCAGTCATATCAAGAAGAGTTGTACTGTCATTATCACAATCAATTTTAGATAATTTTCTTCTGCCTTTTATTCATTATCATTAGTATAATTATGATTATTATTTATTGTTACAAAATATATGCAATAAAACAATTTATAAATTTTACAATTTCTAAGTGTATAATTCATTGCTATTGATTATACTCTTCATGTTGCTGTGCAACCATTATTGATATCTTTTTTCAAATTACTTCACTACAATTATCATCAACTCAATGCTCTCTAAGCAAAAACTCTTCCTCCTTCATCCATGTAACCATGATCAATTTTTATTTCTTTTTATTTTAGTAATTTTCTTAATGCAAAATTCACATATAATGAATTTCAGTGATTAAGTCACTGTTTAAAAGAGTTATACTTCAATTATCACCATCAGTTCTAGTGCTCTCTCCTTCCTGCATTCATTATATGCCCCCCAGTTTTCCTCACCCTTCCCATCACCTGTTCCCGATACATCATTGTATCAGTTATTCAACAACTATAAAAAACAAAATCAAATAGAAAGAAGGAAAAAGAAAAATTTAATAATATAAAGATAAAAATAAAAAGAAAGAAAGACCATTAGCAATACTAAAAAAACAAAAACAAAACAGACTAATTTTTTTGTGATGGAACAAGTAAGAAATATTTAAGCCTAGAACAATTTCAGATTGGGTCACAGGGAAGGTCAACTGACTATCATATTACCCGATGGTTTGATCCTCCATCATCTATCTTATAATATTCTCTGCCTGGAAGTAAAGCTGTTCCCATCCCTCATCTTTGGCTAGAGGGGATCTTCCAGAGATTTACCCTGACTAGATACTCCAAAGTTGGATTTTGGATTTTCACTGTTCTCCATAGCCTTCTACAAATTGAGTGTTCACAGTTTAAACTCTAGTACTTTTCCTTTCAGCATATTTGAATTTGTTATTGTCATCTTTGGGTCACACAGGATGACATGCCTCTCTGATGTGGGCTTATTGATGCCTCACATAGATAGCAGTTTGTTTGACTACAAACCTTTAAGACCCCAGACTTCATTCCAGTTGGTAGTTAGGCATCTATCATTGGTTTTCTTCACCATAATTTGCTGTAACACCCTTATCTCAGTGATCTCTTCATGAAGGTGAGTATCAAGCAGGGCCAAGGACTGTTAGTTCTGGTGGGATTATAGTAAGACTTTTCCCCAACTCCTTATATACCAAATATTAGAGGTTACTTGCCAACACATGGTGAGAGATCAGACATATTCAGCCTTTCAGATTACTGTCTGGTTGGGCTCACTCCCTGTTGTTACAGAGAATAGATGACTTCTCCTTGAAGGCTTTCAACCATGAGTCTGGTCCCTGGGGTTCACATACTACTGTTCATGGTCTCTATGGAGAGCCAGAGAACAAGTCAAACCTGTTGAGTGGCATCCAAAATTAGGCTGCCTCCCTGAATCTAGGATCCATCCATCTTATCACATATTACCTATCCCTCCTCTTCCTATAGTATGAGTACTCCTAGATCATCCCCCTCATTACTGTATTACCTATAGCACAACCCTTTCCTGTGACTTATGTCCTTACCTGTAATTGGGGGGCTTGTACATCCCCAAAAGATTTAAAAGCCTTGGTTAGCAATATAGATTCTCTCCTCCTCCTGCTCTCTCCATGTGAACCTCCAAGAGGGGCTGAGGGGAGCAAGCCACCATGAAATATGTCTGACTCCATTATTTTTCCTTATATTTCCTATGAATTTCCTATAATCTTCACTTATTATCACCATACAATTGCACCTACCAGACCCATAATGATGTGCTAGTCCCCTTGCAAATTCTTGGATTGGGGTTAGAGTTAATTGGGTGACCAGTCTCCATCTGCTTGTGCACAAGTTTTGAATGACTCTGGTTTACACTAGTGATTGTATTATGACAAAAACAAAAACTAACAACAACAACAAACCCCCAAATTAAAATAAAAACATTGTCCGTTGTGGGGGTCATGTGCTTATGTTAATTTCATTATTGAGATGTAGGGGTGGAGTCTAGCCTGTTAATCTGGAGATAGCCATTGAGTAGCCAATGAGGCCTCTGTGTGGGCATGGCTTTCTCCTGATATGTCTGGGAAATCTCACGATATTTTCCTTGTGGAGATGAGAAACTATCTCCCCAGTTGTTGAGAGTTAGTCTCAGAGACAATGAACTGTGGACAACACAAGATGGCAGCGTCCGAAGAGCTAGAGGAGCCGGAGGGGAAGCCACACAGCATTACTCTGATGGAACCAGACCTCTGAAGCTGGAGAAGTCACATGGAGATCCCTGCCAGTGCTGAGTTGCTTCTATCACCACTGGATGCTGTTGATGGATCCTGAGCCCTAGAAGCGAGGAGCCATGGGGAGACCCCTGCCAGTGCGGGACTCTGCACCCACTGGCAAGTGACTTCATGAGTCAGAAGGAGACTTCATAGACTGATATCGGGCAGATGGGCTAATTTCAGACTTATGACTTTGAACTGGACTGGGTTGGGATGCTTTCTCAATCTCCCATTCCTCTTGTATATAAACCTTTCCCTTATATTCATATGCAAGTCTATGTATTTGTTTCTCTAGTCTACCCAGACTGACACATCTGTGAATCCCGTGGGATATAAGGTGATTGTATCATAACATCAGTAATCTGTCCAATGGCACAGATTTTAAGGTATTGTTGAAATGAGAAGTTTATGTTAGTATAGTTCAATTGCCAGCTGCAGTTCATGAATGATTGCTTTATATAGATTGATTTCTTAATTGATCGAGCTCTGATTACATTGAGCATAGGGGAAAATTTCCTGTAACATTCCTTATAAGGCCAGATCTTTGACTCTCAGACTAAAATATAAATTAATGAAAGGAGAGCATTGAAATACTAACTATATGGTGATCTGTATCCTCTTGTCACTGAATGGCCACTAAGTTAGGTTCAATGGCACCCAACCAACGTCCAATGACTGCTGTTTCCATATTCTTGGGGGTGGCCATTCCCTTGCTTCTTCTCCCATCAGGGGAATTCAACCCTAAATTCAAGGGTTATAGGTAGTTTTGAGGTAGGCCCAGTTTGTTCAGTTGGGCTTCCTTCTAGTATGGACCTTGGGAGATGCCATGTTCCCTGTAAAGCCAGCTTCTAAGGTCATAATAGAGCTTAGATCACAGCATCATTCATTGATGGTTGTGTAGAAATTTAATCGAAGTGTCTACCCAGCACCATAGAATTGGGTTAATCCCCACTCCCCTGCAAATTCCCTACAATTGTTTAGCATCTCCTTATGTGAGGTTGTTCTTCCTCATTTACTCACCATAACCACCAACAGAAATATAAGTGCCTCCTCATGAAAGTTTAAACTTCCCTCCTCTGATCTTGATTTTTAAATCAGGTTCTCCTCATTCCTGTGAAAGGCCTGTTGATTTTTTGTAGCCCATTTCAATGTTGTATGGTATCAAGTGGATGGTCTCCTCCTTTTCCCCCTTCTCGAAGGAGTAGCCACATTGATGTGAAGTCACCTCTTTCAAGATGATGCTTATGAAGTGCATATAAAGGGGGTCATGGAAGATTCAAGACTGGTAGACAAACATTCAACACCTTTGTTTGGAAATTGGTCTTTATTTTCTCCTTTTGCTACTGGATTCATACAATATTTTTCTTTTTGTTATTGACTATGTTCACTCAGCATAATGGTTTCCTGGTCCTTCTATGTCATGTGGTATGTCATCGCTGTTTTTCAAGGACATGTAGTATTCCAATGTAAGTATGTACCATTGTTTCTTTATACATTCTTCCACTGGTGGGGCTTTGGGATACTTGCAGTTTCTTTTAATTGTGAACTCTGCTGCTATAAACATGGGAGAACATAGTTCCACTTGTGTTGGGATATGTGCCTAATAGTGGTATTGTTGAATCATATGGAATTTCAAGTCTCAGTTGCTCTAAATATTGACATGTATATATATTCTAATCTCTACACATCCTCTCCAGCATTAACAAAAACTTAGATTAGTATTGTGGGTATAAGTGTTATCTCATTGTGGGCTTTACTATTCATCTCCCTTATGGTCAATCAGTATAAGCATGTTTTCATGTGTTTGTTAGTCATTATTGGTGAACTCTTAGTTCACGTCTTTTTCCCACTTCTTAGTTGTTTGTTATTTTCATATTGAATTATTGTAGACCTCTATATATGTTGGTAATTAGACATATGATATGGTTTTGTATTTCTCATATCACTGCCCTGGGTGGGAGTAGGAAGCCCAGTCTTGCTCCGGGAGAGCTGCTGCTGGATTTGAACCATCTACCCTGTGGGCTGCAGTCCCGCATACAACCACTGCACCACCGGGGCTCAGCTTATGATATGTTATTGATGAAAAGTTCCCCCAGGTGTGAGGCCCTCGTTTTACTGTCTTGATAAGATATTTTGGCGTACATAACTGATGTAATTTCAGCATGTCCCAGGCATCTATCTTGTATTCATTTGTGTGTCACTCCTTCATTAAACTAGTAGACTACATGTGGCCTGCAATAGGGTCCTTATGTTTGTTCTGTTTTCTCATTGATGATAGATCTGGGATTTATAGTTAGGTCTTTAATCCATCTTTAGTTTATTTTTGTGATGGAGAAAAATAATATTTTAGTCTTCTGAATTTTCTTTTTTTTCACTTAATTTTTTTATATAAATCATTTTACTGGGGACTCATACAACTCTTATCATAATCCATACACACACCCATTGTATCAAGCACATTTGTACATTTGTTTTCATCATCAGTCTCAAAACATTTTCTTTCTACTTAACTCCTTGGAATCAGCCCCTCATTTTCCCCTCTCCCTGCCCACCCTCACTTCCTCAAGAACTTTTGATAATTTATAAATTATTATTATTTTCATGTCTTACACTGTCCAATGTCTCCCTTCACCCACTTTTTCCTATTGAATAAAGCTGATTGTGCTCAGCTATATAGCCTCTGGGGTCTTAAAGACTTGAAAATAAACAAACAATCATCCAGCGAAGAAGCAGCAAAGCGCACATGGAAGAAGCACATCAGCCTGTGTGATCATGAAGTGTTGATAGGATCAGGTATCAGGCATCTAAGAACAAGTAATCATATCATTTGTGAATAAAGGGAAGTGTGGAGTGGAGGCTCAAAATCTGTCTGTAGGCAACTGGACATCCCCTTACAGAAGGATCTCAAGGAGTAGATGAGCATATCAAGGTGCAGTACAGCAATGATGAAACGTGCAATTGTCCTTCAATTCTTTAATGCTTTTCTCCCCTCCTCCCCATCATGATCCTAATTGTACCTTACAAATTTAGCTAGGACAGAGAATTTACATTGGTACAAATGAGAGCTGGAAACACAGGGAATTCAGGACAGATAAATTGCTCAGGAGCAGTAATGAGAGTAGAGCTACCAGGAGGGTAAGGGTAAGGGTAAGGTGGAGGAAAAGTGGGGAGCCAATCACAAGGATCTACATATAACCACCTCCTTGTGGATGGTCTTCTGCATCTTCATCCAACCATTTGTTGAAGAGGCTGTCTTTGTTGTACTGGATATTTCTAGGTCTTCTGTTAATTGTGCTTTTGAGCACTTTTGTGCCTTTATTAAGTTTCTTTCTTGATTTTCTGTCTTTACTTGATGTGGCAGTCATCTGCTTATGTTAATTTTATAATTGAAATGTAGGGGTGGAGTCTGGCCTGTTAATCAGGAGAAATCCATTGAGTAGCCGATGAGGCCTCTGTGTGGGCATGGCTTTCACCTGAGGCTCCTGGGAAATCTCACGGTATTTCCCTCGTGAAGATGAGAAGCTATCTTCCTCAGTTGTTGGGAGTTAGTTTGAGAGATGATTAACCACAAGCAATACAAGATGCAGCCTCCAAGAAGCTGGAGGAGCCAGTGGAGAGACCACTCATCTTTGCCCTGATGAAGACAGACCTCTGAAGCTGGAGTGGCATGCTGTTGATGGACCTAAGCCCTGGAAGCGAGGAGTCATGGGGAGACCCCTGCCAGCATCAGAATTCTGCACCCACCTGACCTGTGACTTCCTGAGTCGGAAGCAGACTCAGACTGCTGCAGGCATATGGGTTAATATTGGACTTATGACTTATGACTTTGCACTGGACTGGATTGGGATGCCTTCTTAGTGTCACATTTCTTTTGTATATAGAACTTTTCCTTATACCTATATGCGTGTCTCTGAAATTTGTTTCTCTAGTGTACCCGGACTAACTCACTTGAGAATGGTTAATTAAATTCTCCTGTTATTATTATTGAGGTACCTATATTCTTTTCCAATTCTGTGAGGATTTGATTGATCTATTTTGAGTCTTTCATTATGTACATGTATGTTTATTACACTTATGTTTGGGGGGCTTTGTTCATTACATAGTGTCCACTCTTGTATCTTATTCCACTGTTTGCTTTGAAGTCTGTTTTCTGAGATTGATATTGATACCCCTGCTTTGTTTTAGTTGCTGTTTTCTTGGTACATGATTGAGTAGTCTCTGATTTTAGTCTGCTTATGTCTGTATCTCTTGCAGGCAGCATACTGGTGGAATTTGGGTTTTTATCCATTCTACTCTTCACTGTCTCTTTACAGGTACATTTAGTTCATTAATATGAATTTATTATTATAATTTTGCTTTATATTCATGCATGGTGTGTGCACAGGTGTGTTGGTTTATTTCGTTGTTCTTCCTGCAATACTTCATTGCTTTGGATGTTGCTCTCTGTTGATTTTTTTGTGAAGAATTGTCTTTTATGTTGGTTTTGGGTTTGTGTGTATTGAGTTTTGGGCTATAGTATTTCATTGAGTATTTTTATAGAGATAATCTTGTTTTTGAGATTTCCTTTCATTTCTTTTTGTCTTGGAATGCTTTTATTTCTCCATCAATTTTGAGTGATAATTTTGCTATGTGCAAGGCCCAAGGTTCACAGTTTTGCCCTCAGCATGCTGTATATGTTACTCCATTGTTTTCTTTCTTTCATGGTTCCTGCTGAGAAAGCTGAAGTTGTTCTAATTGCTGAGTTGTTCTTTTTTTCTCTGACTGCTCTTAGAATTTTCCCTTTGCCATTGATGTTAGACATTTTAACTACAATATGCTGGGGAGTGTTTCTTGTGGAATTGCTCCGGATTGGGGCTCTTTAGACTTCCTGATCTTTATTTTTGCAGCCTTTAGAGTTTGAGGAAAGTTTTTTACAAAAATTCTTAGATTGTTCTCTGTGAGGACTTTTGTTCTGTTTTGTTTCTCCTTTTTCTGGATAGGGTCATGAAAAGATGTACCTCAGGGACAAAAGATTAGGTTTTCCCAGTTAGGTTGGAGATCTGCTGACTTGATTGCTGCCCTGCATATTTATCCTGACTATGCTATCCCTGATATTGGGGAGATATGGCTCTGAGGGAATCAGAACGGAGCTCCTTTGGCTTGGGCTGAAAGCCCAGCCTATTTGTGCGTATGTCCATCCCAGGGTGGTCAAACAGTGCTATATCCCTGCAACTTGGTAGGTCAGTCATTTTAGCTAGATCTAGAACCGAGAAAAAATTGGTCAGGAGAGTTGAGGAGTTGTGCTCCTCCACCTTATGCCAATGGCCATTGACAGAGCAGAATCCATAGGCAGGTGTTTTTGCTCTTTCATTTTAATGAATGTGCCTATTTATCTGTATGCTGAGACTCTTGCCATGCGGGAAAGTGGATGTTCCTCTTCAAGTCCCCTCTGTGGTGGTCTCTGCTTGAGGCCTACGTGGTCACCACCTTGCTCCTGTCCCTTTATTCTTTCTTAATTGATACTGTTTTGTTTTAAGAGCAACATGTAATCACAAGGTGATTTTAAGGTTGTCTCTTTAAAATATAACTTAGGTTTCAACTAAAAATATATTACAAGGACCTAAGAGAGAGGGCATCAGCCCTAGTCATGTGATTATTATGCCTCAGGCAGACATTCCCCAGATGGGCAGTTTGAAAGTACAAGCTGCTCCTCCAGAGAAAGACAGCGCTTTCCACTCCTATCAACAGCTGTAGTCTGGGAAACTCACAGGGGCAGTTCTACATCAATTTTCTTATAGTCAAGTTCCTCATAGTCCAGGTTATGATTATTCATTGATGTCTCTTCTCATTTTGAGTTTAGCCCCATCAGCAAATAAAGAACCCAGAAGCTTGATTCACACAAGCTTCACTCAATCCACGTCATTATGATTGACTCTATTTTGAGATAGCAATTCTTCCTTCAAGTCAGATTTTTGAGGGCATTCGGATCTGAGTAGGCTCTTCTTTTAGTGTGACCTCTGCCGAGGCTCTGCTTCTATTCAGGAAGGCCTCGATTCCTGACAACATGTTGGTGCTATGAAGAACTTTTTCTGAGGCTCCTTCCCCAAAATGGACAGCAAAGTCCTTTGTTGTCTGTTCTAAGTCTAGAAACTGCTGAGATGTGTTTATTGTGGCTAACTCTGCTACTATTTGAAATCCCAATGAGAAAGCTTCAAGTATCGAAGCAGCACACAAGTCACCACAGTACAGTAAACAGACAAGTAATGAGCTCCAAGAGGACATAAAACCTAAGTCACTTATCAGGCACTTATTATTTACAATGATAATTGAGCAGTATGAACTTTATTCTGAAATTGGAACTTAACATTAACAGATAGTCATGAAAGAGCAAGTTGCTTAGAACTCGAAAAGTAAAAGAAACAATCAAATAATAATAATTAGAGGTGATTTTCCTAATCCAAATAAAATTAAATTTGAGATAAATAGCCTTGTTGAAACATCTGACTTTACTCATGTTTTCTAGTATGATTTTAAGTGCAGGATGGCCAAACTACTATTTTCTCTGCTGTGAAGGATAGCAAGATAGGAAGAAAAAGGGTATAGATGCATCATAATTATACTGAGACCAGGGCTGTCAGAACAATTGGGCAGCTGAATATTGTGTCTTAGATTAGTAAACATTAGTAAAAATAAAACTTAAAAGATTTATTAATGATCTACTTCTGTTAATAACAAGTTGCACTGGTAATACTAGCCTTTAGTACTTTTAGGGGAAAGGATGAGTCTGTTCATTCCAGGAAAGATTCATAGCCTTGAAAACTTCATAGACATGCTGTCATTCAGATTGGACCACTTGGCAGTAAGTAAGTTTGGCTTTTTGATCAATGAATGACTAAAACAGAAAACAAGACAAACCAAAAAAACACCCAAACTCACTGCCCTGGAGTGGATGCTGACTCAGAGCAACCCAGTAGGAAAGGGTACTGTAGTCGCCTTTGAGTTTAAGACTATAATTGTTCACTGGAGTAGAAACCTCGTCTTTCTCAGACTGAGTGGCTGGTGGTTTTGAACTTCCGGTCTTGTTGATTGCAGCCCAGGTAAGTCTCATGCCACCAGGGCTCCATAATTACTAATAGCACCTTGTAAAACCTCCCTGTTACCATTATTTTCTATGAGCTATCTAAAAAAAAGATAGCCAAAATAACTTACCAACTCTAGGTACAAGAATACAGAAATCTTTTATTTTGAAGGAGCATTTTGAAAAGTAGTATTCATTTCTTTCCAAAGATTAGGTGATGACATTATTTGACCTACGTTTGAGTATTGCACTGGCTCCTTCCATTTCATCAAAAACTCTTGAGGTGATGTCCAGTTCAGGAGAGATGCAAATTGATAGAAGAACTACTGGGTTATAAGTATATCACGGGAGAATTACAGTTTTAAAGCTAGAAGAAAACAATGGTTGTCTATTTTTAAGTATACATCCCAACTGTTCAAAACTCTGTGGTTCCCAGGATGTAATTAATGCTTTCTTTGAGTCCCTGTTAAGGAGGGGTGGAGACATGGGTTAGCTTTCATTGACATCCTAATAACATATAATACATATTTAAAGACTATTTTCAATGTGGTACTCCTTCCATCTTCTGAAATACTCAAATTCGAGCAATGAAGTGACTTACCCATAATGAATAATTCTATGGAGGTCTTTCTCATATTAAAACTCAAATAAAAATATTTACAATGGCAAGAGGGATGCCTTAGTCCATGCCTGATAATAGACAAAAATTTTCTTGACACCTTATTTTAGCTAGAGTTTGCAGTTTCCCATTATCTTTTGTACCCTGAAAGTCCATAGTCCTTCTAAAGGACAATTCTATATTATCCTTCTTTTGAAGGCTTCCTAAAAATACTGACTGATATTCATTTCTCTCTTTTCATTCATTTATCCCACTGATTAATTTAACAACCTTTTACTACTCAAACCCAAACCCAAACTCACTGCCATGGAGTTGACCATATTTGGAGGATGTGGCAGAACTGCCTCTGTGGGTTTCTAAGGGTGTGACTCTTTATGAGAGGAGAGGGCCTCATCTTTCTCCCGCAGAGCAACTGGGAGCTTCAAACGGCTAACTTCATGATAAACAGCCCAATAGCAACCACTCTGTGTAGGGAAAAAGCTGTTTGTTCTTTAGGCAAATAGGACAGGACCACCACCCTTCATGGATCAAGGCCATGGGAGCATGTTGACAAGCTCATCCCAGGGAGTTTATGAAGCAGCTGCTGGCCTATCTCTATGCCTGAGAGAAAACTGACACTTTGCCTCCTGTTCCCTGGCAAAAGCAGCAGAAAGCAGCCATCTGCAAACTTATCAGTTTCTTCATGTTCCCAGCTTCATCCTCCACCCACCCTTTGAATAACTTGGTTGAAGTGTTAATGCTCCCTTGTATACTCTTAAAGAATTGTAAACTGTTCTGTGTAAGCCTGTCACATGTTACAGGCTGTGTGAGAAATGTATTTAAGCCTGCCCTTAATGAAGTTCTGGGCCCTGGAGTGTCTTACTGCAGGGACCCCTATTCCCTAACTTTGGTTATCTCTTTTATATATAAGTTTTCTCATTGCAAACAGTGACCCTCTCAAACCTATTCATAATATAAGAGCTGGTCTCTATGTTATCTTACAGCTCTGTCAATAGAGATCCTAGCCCTTTAATTCTTTATCTATTAAGGTATTTAATTATTTAAAGTGGCAACAATTGTGTTCTTAATTCTGATATCCCATGTACTGAATTGAGCAGACTTTTAAATTTCTAACTATGGGATTCAGCAAAAAATAACTTCTTCCATATACCATTAATAGGTATATACTGTCTAAAATTAAAGGACCAAAAAACAGAAGAAAAGAAAAAAGAAAAGAGAAACAAACAAAAAGCATTGTTTCCAAGCTAAATCGAAAGAAATTGCTTGACAAAATTTTTTTGAAACATCTTGCATTTTAATCAAAAAGGTTGCTGATTACTAATTAAGGTTATTATATTTAGCACAAAGACTATATCCCTAGAATAGAAGCCTTACCTTACAACTGCAGCTTTTAGTAGAGCTCACATGTGATTTGTCTCTAGCCATCTAACAGAAGTTGATCAGTAATTCTTTTTGTGTCACTGTTATATTTGTGAGCTTGTCTCCCTGACATATATTCTGTCCTTATTATAAAAATCAGGTAACAGTGGGAGCACTGTTTAAAATTTGAAAAGCATTGTCTCAAATTTCCTACATCCATTAATCAGGACCTCTGTCTCTATGATTTTCACCAATGTCAAAGGTTTTATTCTTGCAAGGTTCTCATGGGTTTCCATTAGCTTTATCTGTGAACTTGGGATTTAATGATTTGTCACCCCTCAAATGGTAATTAATTATGGAGAACATTGTGTTTATTGCCCAATACAGTAATTGAATTAGTTTCAGTAGAAGAATATCTGTCCAAGATCTCAGTTACCAGTGATGTCTATCAGAGCATAAAATTTGTCTTGTTCATCTCAATAACCTCGATATTGAAACAACCTAAGACTTTAGAGTGATCAAATTAAAAAAAATTTTGAATCAATTAATGGATTGATAAATCCATAGATTCAAGATAACTACAAATCAATTTCCAAAGGAATAAACCAAAAATAAGGAAAGAAGAAAATAAACAGAGGAGAGGATGGACAGGAGGGAGAATGCAAACTTTCTCTATCGAGTCAAGACCTCAAGGACAGTACACTGATGTAACAATTGAATAATACTAGTATATATAAATTTAATATTAATTCTCCATATTTACATTGCTTAGCCTTTAGACTTTTTACCCTTTATTTTAAACCACAAGTTTGGATAATTATTATTGCAGCCATTCCATTCTTATTGTACAGTAATTATACCATTGATGGTGGTGGTGATGGGAGGTGCAGCCGGTTGGTTCTGACTCATGACAAGCCCCTGTACAACAGAAGGTAGCACTGCGCCATTCTGCTCAGTCTTAACAGTGGTTCTTGGGTTGAAACCCGTTTTTCCAATGTGTCAATCCATCTTGTCAAGAAGAGCCTTCTCCCTCTGTTAAACATAATGGCATTCTCCATGGACTGGTATCTCCTGACAAGTCCAAAGTACATGAGATAAACTCTCTCCATACTTGCTTTATGGGGTTTTCTGGTTGTATTTATTCCAAGATAAATTTTTAGGTTTGGGGGAAGTCCATGGTACTTTCATTACACTTTAGCATTACAATATCGGTGTTTGCCACCATCAACAGGGTTTCCACTCATAGTGCGACAGAAGGGAACAATGCATGGCCTTGTGTCATCCTTAACAGTTCCTATGCTTGGGTCCATTGATGCAGCCACTGTGTCAATCCATCTCATTGAGAGGCTTCTTTTTTTTTTAAAAAAATAATTTTATTGGGGCTCTTACAACTATTATAACCTTCAGTACATCATCTGTAGCAAGCACATTTGTACACATGTTGCCACATTCATTTCCAAACATTTTTCATCTGAACCCTTGGTATAAGCTCCTCCTTCCCCCCCCCTCTTTTTAATGAATTATTTTATTGGGTACTCATACACCTCCCCTGACGATCCATACATCCGTCAATTGTATGCAGGCCTCATTTGCACACTTGTTGCCATCATCACTCTCAAAACTTCCTCCCTCCACCTAGGCCCCCAGTTCCAGTTCCCCATATTTCCCTTCCCTCTCCCCACCATGAACCTTTAATAGTTTACAAATTGCTATTGTTTTTTTATATCATACACTGTCTAATACACTCACTTCCCTGTTGCCCTTGCCCCAGAGAGGACGTTATATGTAGACCCCTGAAATTGGTTCCCCCTTTCTACTCCACCATCCCCCAACCCTTTCATTATCACCACTCCTATCACTTGTCCTGAGAGAACATCTACCCTATGTTCCCCATGCTTCCAACTCCAGTGTACATTCCCTGCTCTAGCCAGCCTTGTGTGGTAGAACCAGGAGCATGATAGTGGGCGGAAGGAAGCATTTGAGAACTAGAGGAAAGGTGCATATTTTATTGTTACTACACTGTACTTTATCTAGCTCATCTCTTTTTTGCTGTTCCTCCACTTTACCAAACATGATGATCTTCTCCAGGGACTAGTCTCTTAATAATATTTCTAATGTATGTAAGAAGAAGTGTTGCCATTCCTGATGTTAAGGAAAATTTTTGCCTTACTTCTCCAATATGAATTGTTTTGTCCTTTTAGTAATTCATGATTCTTTGAATATTTTTCTCTATCACCATAATTCAAATGCATCTAGTCTTCTATAGTCTGCCTTAGTTCATATTACAACTTTCATATACATATGAGACAAGGGAGAATACTACGGTTTGGGTCAGGCACACTTAGTCCTGAAAATAAATTTTCTATACTCTATAAATTTTCTATACTTCTATAAATTTTCAATACTCTAAAGGAATTTTTTTGGGGGGCATCACTGCCCTCTGTTGGGAGTGGGAGGCTCAGCCTTGCTCCTGGAGATCTGCTGCTGGATTTGAACTGCCAAGTCAGTGGGCCACAGTCCCACACTCAACCACTACACCGTCAGGGCTAAGCCCCTAAAGACATCTTTTGTACCAGATTTACATAATTTAAAGCATCTTTTGATATGCTGGTTGCCATTTCCAGGAGTCTCTATTGTGGATCTAAGTAAGACAAAAATTCTTGGTAATTTTGATCACTTCTTCATTTATCATGATGTTCCCTATTGCTCCTGGGGTGAGTAACTTTATCTGCTCGACAGTCTCCTCACCTTCAGCCAGCAGAATCGTGTCAGATACATAGGCCAGGTTAATAAAAAGCCTTCTGCAGATACTGATGCCACATTCTTCTTCATCTAATCCAGTTTCTCTGATCATTTGCTCAGCATGTAGATTGAACAAGTATGATGAGAAGATGCCGCCTTAAAGTATACCTTTCCTGGTTTCAAACCATGCTGCATTACTTACAACTGTTCTTACAACTGCCTTTGATTCCCATACAAGTTCAGAATGAACACACAAGTAAATATATTTCTGATATTCTCTGCATTAAATCAAGATCCATTTGACATCAGCAATAATATCCCTTGTTCCACCTCCTCTTCTGAATCTGCCCTGAACTTTTAGTAGTTCCCTGTCAATGTATTGCTGCATCCATTGTTTAATAGTCTTTAAAAAGTTACTTATGTGCTTTATCAATGATACTGTTCTATAGTCTTAGCACTCGGTTGGGTCACCTTTCTTTGGAATGGGCACAAATAAGAATCTCTTCCAGGCACTTGGACAAGGAGCCATCTTCATATTTCCTGCAAAAGGTGAGTAAATACTTCCAGTGTTATTTCTACTTTTTGAAATATTTTAATGGGTATCCCATCAATGCCTCCATCCTTGTTTTTGGCTAATGTGTTCAGTGAAATTTGAACTTCTCTCTGCGCCATTGGGTCTTACTCATATGCCAACTCCCGATATAGTGGAACATCAGCTAGTCCTTTTGATAAAGTTACTCTGTGTATTTTTTTCATCATCTCTTGATCTTTCCTGCAGCATTCAATAGTTTTCCCATAGAATCTTCTGAAATTTCAATTTGAATCTTGAAGCTTTTATTGTTTCTTTTTAGTTTCAGATGTGCCTAGAATGTTCTAACTAAAGGCCTTTGTACATTTCATTATAAAAGTTGGTTTTGTCCTCTCAAGCGTCTCTGAAATCTTCTGTTGATGCTGTCAGCTCCTTGACATCATCTTTCTTCCATTTGCATCAGCTGATCTCCAGTTAAGAGCAAGTTTCAGAGTTTTTTCTGACATCCACTTTGATATATTATTTTTCCTATCTCTTTAATGTCCTTTTGTGTTCTTCATGAATGGTGGTCTTTTTTTTAATGGTGGTCTTGATGTCCTTTCACAATTCATCAACTCTTTTATAGTTAGTGTTCAGTGCATTAAAACTACTCTTGACATGCTTATATTCAAGTGGGAGTGACAAATCATATTTTGATTTGTACATTTATTTTAATTTTCTTCAGCTTTATTCTGAAATTACATGAAGAATTGATGGTCTGCTCCACAATTGGCCCCTGGTCTGGTTTTGTGTACTGATATTGAGCTTCCTCATTGTGTCTTCCCACAGGTGTAGTTAATTGATTACAATATTGGCCCACTGGGACGGAGGTTCAATTCCAGCAGTGGGGCTGGGCCTCCTACTCCCACCGCCAGAGAGCAGTGATGCCAGAAAAAAAAAGAAAAGAAAAGAAAAGAAAAGAAAGTTTTGGGCTGAGCCCCAGTGGCGTTGTGGTTGTGCGCGGGACTGCGGCCCACTGGGATGGAGGTTCAATTCCAGCAGTGGGGCTGGGCCTCCTACTCCCACCACCGGAGAGCAGTGATGCCCCCCCCCCAAAAAAAAAGATTACAATATTACAATATACATACGAATAAGGATAATTGTTTTAGTATGACATTAATTTAGTGCAGTGTATTCTTCAAATCTATGAAATTGCCAAATATTTTTCTACTTTTGTATAAAGATACATCTTGAATTCTCATAAGAAAAGATACTGTTTGTTCATATATGCAATATTAATGTTGTTAGTTCCCCTCCAGTTGGTTCCAACTTCTAGAACCGTTCTGTACAGCTGAAAGCAACACCGCCTGTTCCCTCAACCTCTTCTCAATTGTTCTTACGTGTAAGTCCATGGTAGCAGGCACTGTGTCAAACCATTTTATTGAGGGTCTCCTTTTTCTGTTGCCTCTCTAGTTTACCAGTCATAATGACAGTCACCAGGGTCTGGTCTTTTTCTGATAACCTCTCCAAAAC
Organism: Nesogale talazaci; assembly: GCA_004026705.1. Taxonomy (NCBI): domain Eukaryota; kingdom Metazoa; phylum Chordata; class Mammalia; order Afrosoricida; family Tenrecidae; genus Nesogale; species Nesogale talazaci. Next base: position 185,708 of record PVJH01000095.1, on the reverse strand, counting down.
ACATAAGATGAAGTCTTATTATCCTTTCTTCTAAGGAGTTTCCGGTTGTACTTCTTCCAAGACAGATTTGCTGGTTTGTTTGGCAACTTATGGTACTTTCAATCAAAGTTCAACTTTCACATGCTGATGAGGTGATTGAAAATACCATGGCTTGAGTCAGAAACGTCCTTGCCTCTCAGAAACGTCCTTGCTTCTCAACATTTTATAGAAGTTCTTGTGCAGCAGGTTTACCTAATGCAATGCATCTTTGACACTCTTTTTAAAGTCATTTCATTGAGGGCTCTTATAATGCTTATTGCAATCCATACATCAACTGTAACAGGCATATTTGTACAAATGTTGTCATCATACTTTGCTTGACAGTTACTTTCTATTGATTCCTTGGTATCAGCTGCCTCCCCACCATGCACCCTTACTAGATTTTAATGATTATTTTTATATTTGACACTGACCACTATCTTCCCTCCCCTATGATATCTGCTGTTCTTTCACCATCTCTTTGCTCTCTTGACTGCTGGTTTTGTGGGCATTGATTGTGAATCTAAGCAAGAAAAATTCTTTAACCATTTGGTCTTTTCTCCGTTTATCATCGTATTGCCTATTGGTCTAGTTTTCTTTAGCTTGAATGGCAATCCATTCTGAAGGCTGCAATCCTTGTTCTTCATCAGCAAGGGCTTCAAGTCCTCTGGACTTTACAGCAAGTGAGCAAATATGTTGTATTTACATATTTCAGGTTGTTAATAAGTGTTCTTCCAATCCTTAAAGGTGTGCAGAAAAGGATGATGGATAAACAAATATAGACCAAACACAGATTCATGCATATGTATAAGGAAGATATTTTAGATTAATGAAAAGGATTATAAATAAAAATGGAAGGTCAAAATCCATTGGCCTAGTCCACACATAAATTAAGATTCCCCCCAAACCTGTTCACTTTGGGTGACTTTAATGGCACAACAACATCTATTTTTGATACGGTTTCTGAACCAAGATCATATTTTGTTCCTGTGAGTTTCTCTTGATTTTCTTCAGTGTCACCTTGAATTTTAATATGAGTGAATGATGATCTATTCTAACATCAGTCACTGGCCTTGTTCTGATTGCTGTCAGTAACCTTCCTCATTGCCATTTTCTAAAAATGTCATCTATTTGATTGCTGGTATCCCTTCTGGCATAGTCTATGTGTAGGATCACTATTTGTGGGGCTGAAGAAAAGGTATTTGCAATGAATGGATTTTTTTATTGACTTGTAAAAATCTATTATAACATCTCCTGTGTCATTATCCCTCCTCTTTTTATTCCTCATTTTACACTCAACACAAGTAAGCATTGATGTAACTTTGCTGCATTTTGATCAATTTTAGACTGAAGAAATTGATAAAAATATCTTTAATTTCTTCATTTTGGCAGTTGTTGGTGCACGACTTTGAGTGATAGTGATCTCTCTTGTAGATCTATGAATATTAACTTATCAGTGACAGTAATATAATTCAGAGTTGGTGTTTAGATGTTCTTTATGATGATGAATGTACAAATTTTATAATTTGTATAAACTAATGGTGCTAGTTATGATCCTTAAATTAATTATATGTGAGTAAAAGTATCAAACTTGGATTATATGGGAACTTGAGTAGTGCTTAATTATTTTTCATATTTTTGCAATCAACTTTTCCATTAATTTAAATTTTCAGACACTTATGTCTTTGTAAATAGTATAATTGGATTTTATTTAGTTTGCATTGAGTCAGATAAACTATGTTTTACATTAGAAAGTTTAATGCATTTATATTGATTGCAACAACTGATATGTTAGTATGTTTTTACTCTTTTGTCTTAATTTTATCTTTTTTTGTATTTTCTTCTTTTCTTGTCTCATTTTTGCCTTAATTGGGCTCTTTTGATGTCTTTTTCTCTAATAGTTCTAAAATTAAATTGTTAGACTCATTCAATAACCTTATTCCTTTCTGGAGCAAAACCAGTCATTACAACTCATATTGCTTTTATTCTGCTTGCTCTCTCACACCTCAAGACTAAATTCTGTTCCATTCTATAATTATAGATTTATTATAGGGTTTTAGTTTTATATTCTAATAAAGATATTACCCATGTTCATTATTTTATATTGTAAATGTGCATTTCACTTTTTCCCGTAGATTTTTTTTTTGGTTGAAAAGATAATTTATTTTCTTTCCAAAATGTGTCTTTTAGGATTTTATTACTAAAATATAAGCACTGCAAATATTTGTTCAGTCTAAAAGCTCCTTTCAATTAATTTACATTTACTTAAATTACTCCTCATATTTAAAAGCTTAGTAGACTCTTAAAGGTAGTTTGTTTATATAGCACAAATTATTATTTTTTTTGTTTTTTGGGCATCTCTGCCCTCAGGTGGTGGGAGTAGGAGGCCCTACCTTTGCTCCCTGGAGCTGGACTCGAACCTCCATCCCAGTGTGCCGCAGTCCCGCGCACAACAACTACGCCACCAGGGCTCAGCCAACACATTAACTATTTAAGCTTAGCTTAGTCAATTTTGAATATACTATTGTATAGCATGCATTGCCACCATTAAGAAACCCTGCTTCAGGGATAACACTAAGGATGCACAGCAGAGCAGCAAGGGGAGCAAAGCAATGAAGTCCCTGAGGAATGCCCAAGGAGGCCAAGGCGGGGCATCCCAGGGAACTCAACTAGAAAACAGTCATAAAGGTCAGACCTGGAACTATTTGAGGCCTTTTCAGTTTTTTGCTGTTGGTTTTTCTTTTTCTTATTTATTTATTTGTTTTGTTCTAATAGGTGTTGTTGATTTATTTTTTGTCTTTTTTTGGGGTTATGTTTTGCTCTTTGTGTATTTGTCTTTGCGCATGTTATTGTCTATGCATGTCTAGCTGGACAAGATAGGCGGGATGAACACTCTGGAAGAGAGAACAATGGGACCTACAGTTCCAGGGGGACATGGGACAGGGAGAGATGGGGAAAAGGGGGGTGATGCTAACAAACTCAGGAACAAGGGAAGAGTAAGTCATCTAAAATTGATGGCAAGGAGGGCATAGAATGCTGGCACGGGGAGGGTGTGCAGCTCAATCAAGGGCAATGCAGCTGAGCGGAATTATCAAAGCCCAAATGATGCCTGAAAATGATAGTACGATGGGAGGAAAATAAAAGGAAATAGAGAAAAAAACTTGGAAGTCATCTTCCCTGACACGATTGCTGAAGACAAATGGGTGCATAAGCAAATTGTGGTGAAGAAAGCTGAAGAAGCCCAGCTATCAAAAGACATAGCATTTGGAGTCTTAAAGACTTGAAGATAAGCAAGCAGCCATCTATTTGAGAAGCAACAAAGCCCACATGGAAGAAGCACACCAGCCTGTGTGATCACAAGGTGTTGAGGGATCAGGTATCAGGCATCAAAGACCCCAAACAAAAATGCACAAAAAGCATATCAGTGGGAATAAGGAGGAAGGCATAGTGGAGACTCAAAGCTCAATTGGATTTCCCCTGTCAGAATGACCACAAGGAATAGAAGAGTCAGTCAGGGTTCAGTATAGCACTGATGAAACTCACTACCTTCCTCTAGTTCTTAAAGGGTCTCGTCTCCCAACATGACCCCAATTCTACCTTAAAAATCTGACTATACCAGAAATGTATACTAGTACAGATACAAGATCACAACACAGGAAATCCAGAACAGATAAACCATTCAGAATCAATAAGGGAAATAGCAATAGTAGGAGGGTAAGGGTTGGAGTGGGGAGGAGTAAGGAGAGACTGATCTCAGTGATTGATGTATGACTCCATCCTAGGAAGATGGAGAGCAGAAAAGTAGATGAAATGAGACAGCAGTTGGTGTAGGACATGAAAAAAATGAATAATTTATAAATTATCAAGGGTCATAAGGGAAGGAAGGGGGCAGTGAGGGTGGAAAATGAGGAACTGATGCCAGGGGCTTAAGCAGAAAGAAAATGTTTTGAAAAAGATGAAGGGAACGTATGTACAGACGTGTTCGACAAAAGGGATATATGTATGGATTGTGATAAGAGCTGTAAATGTCCCCAATAAAATGACTTTTTTAAAAGGAGAAATAAATCACCTATTAGTCTAATCACTATTCTTTTTAGAAAATCTATTCTTTTACCTTAGTAATTTCAAAACCCCTTTGTCTTTATTTATTCCAGTTTGACTAAGACATTGCATCTTGTACTTTAATTTTTCTTTAATCATGCTTAATACATACTTATAGCTCTACATTATTAAATGAATTTGATTAAGTTAGAAAAATTGAAACCATATCATTTTAATGTTGCCTCCCTCTCCCATATCTAATCCCTCTTTCTGAATGTTGCAATAGATATAGGTCACTGTATTGTTCATGCCTCTTTCATTGTTTGAATCCTTTTGTCACACTGTGCTAAAGTCTACATAATTTCTTCAGATCTATATTTATGTTTACTAATTATTTTTTCCATGTCTAATAAGCTATTTAACCCTTTTGGTGTTTAAATTGCAATTATTCACACTTCCATACATAATAATTGGCTTCTTTTTCAAATTAGAATAGCTATTGTTCTTGAAGTGCTTTATTTTTACTTGTGAATTCTATTTTTTAATCCTAAAGTTTTTCAAATATGTTTCTGATTTTCCATGCTTGTTACAAGTGCTTTTTATTATGCCCAATCCCAATGGATACTCTCTATATTAGTGTTTTCAAATGAATAGTAGGAGTTTTTCCAGTACATGACCATATTGTAAATTTAGTAACCAGTTCCGCATGATATTTGACCAATGGTTAAGAATTATTTAACCTTTTAAATAATTAATAAGTTAAAAAGAAAACAGCCTTTTTAACTTTCTGAGGCTAAGTGTTCTGGTAACTTAGTAGATAACTGATTGAGCTGCTATTCAGAAGGTCATCAGTTTAAGGTCAAACTCCCCAGGTGCTTCAAGAAGAAAGATGAGGCTTTCTACTCCCTTAACAATGCATGATATTTGAAACCCCTAGGGCAGTTCTAGTCTGTCCTTGAGAGTCCTTCTGAGTAGGAATTGGCTTGGTGGTAGTCAGTGGGAAGGCTAAAGGGTAGAAAAATTAAGCTACCTATTTTATTTGCAAAAGTATGCATTTTGTTGGCTCCATTAGCTTGTCCCTTGGCAAAGGGAGTGGGAGAGGTGATGAGAGAAGGGAAGTGGCTGAAATCTTAACCCCAAAGCAAGGTGGGGACCCACTTATCAGGGGCCAGAATTGTGCTAAGTAAGCACAACCACAGAGACCTCCATATCTTCTGTATCTTTGCTCCAGTGTCCCCTAGATTACTGTTTTAATCAGTATGAGTAAAACGGGTTGCCACAAGATCCAGATTCCAGTTCTTGAAAGACAAGAGGCTGAAGGAGAAGGTAAGTGATTTCCTTTCGAGCAGAAAACACATCATGTCGTCACAGGACATTAGTTGGACCTACCAGGAGGGCGTTTGCCTTTCCCTTGAGGCTATTTTGTTGTCATTTTCTCTAATGTTTAGACATGATCTCTGACATATATTTACTTCATGCATTTTTCAATTAAAATTAATTTTTAAGAAAAATAAAAGTTCCATCCCACACACTTCTTTGTAAAATACATAAGTACATCTGGGCCAATCTAACACCAAGGTGTTCCATTTCTTGCTTTATTGGTTAATTCAAGTTTATAGTCTTTCAATTGCCTCCATTGGGGGAGCAAAGGTATGTTTTCTGTTGCTTTTCCCCCAGAATTTTCTTAGGTTGTCTCCTTCTCTCTCACCATGTTATCTCCAGCAACATGAAAGTTTAGCACATGAAAAGTTTAGCAACATGAAAGTTTAGTAAGGGCTGGAGAATATCACACACAATGGATTTGGTTACAAGTTTGCTATCACTGTCCCCTGGATTTGTTGGCTGTCCAGAGAGAAGTCTTTCACATAGCAGCCACTTTGTGTTCCTCATAAACCTTCTTATGTATTACTTAACATTCCTTACCTGCAGCTCTATTACTATGAGAGATTCTATTTTCAATTATCCCTTTATGTTTCCTCTTAACACCTTATTCCTATGAGTCTGCTCCCAGCTGGGGTCATTTAATGGCTTGAGCTAAGATAAAAACATTGGTTGATGTTGCAATCCGGAGTTTTTTCTGGCGTTCCTATCTCGATGACTGCAATTACAAAACCCTCCTCACTCTACTACGCTCTAGAAACAGAGACTTTTCTACTGAAACCCTGCATCGTCTCTCTTATGTCTAAGCCACTTTCAGATGGCCAATAATGCGTTCTAAAAGGAATCATGAACTACATGATCCTGGATAATACATATAAAGTTCTCTGTGAGTGCTTTGAATTCCCTAATTTGGCTTGTTTTGTCACATTTCCTCAGATGGGCACAAATATGATTCTATTCAAGTTGGTTGTTTAAATAACTTTCTCTCATATATTGTGGTATGAGTGCTTCCTGTGCTTTTTTAGACTGTTGACGCACATCAATTGGTATTCTGTCAATTCCTGGAAACTTGTTTTTCATTAATGCCTTCAATGCTACTTGCACTTCTTTCAGTATCATTGTTTTTTGGTTTTTTACATACTATCTCTTGAAACATTATTAATTCTTATGTTAGCTCCAATTGAACTGATGCTGAATCATCCATTCATTAGTGACTTTCTGTAAAATCTCTTTTAATAGATGATAGAATGCCTCACTTAAGATAATGAGTAGTATTGACACATTTTCCCTTACATTTAGAGTTCTCTGTCAGATTAAATTATTTTAACATTTTTTACCTTATAGTTATTGTGTGTCTCCTTTACTGCAGTCTAATTCTATGGAAAAATCACTATAACATTTTCATCCTTTGTATTCTCATGTTTGTGTATGTTCCTAGCATATGTATAAGTAATCACTAATCTTTGTGAATAAATGATTGATTAAATATCTTTTATACAGATTTCAGTAATAATTTTCTATTCAATACAAATATAACATTGACAATTACAAATAACACTTTATGAAATGTAATTTGTAAATATATGTGTTTAAAGACTAAAACAAAAATATTAAATAATTTTTCACTGATAATTATCTGAAGGCAATAGGTGACTTGGCTGGGAAAATTCTTGTACTAGTAAAAAGCATTACAAAATTAGACTGTACCATATAATCAATCCCATCTAGAAGCCTAGACCAACATTTCAATTTCTTACTAGTTCCTTATAGTTCCTACTTTTAAAAGGTAGGCAAAAGCAAGACCAAAGGGCTTATATTACATTGTTTGATCTATTAGTATCAGATGTTCAAACATTTCTTTTCACATAATATGCATACCAAAAATTATTTCAGAAATTCTTGATCAATTATAGTATACCACATAGTTAGCTGAAGAGTACAAAGGGTGTGTTGCCCAATATTTACACTTTATCCTTCAGTTTACAAATAACTTAGGATTTTCTTACCTTGATTGTTTCAACAGAGACTATTGGAGCAGAAGATGGAAACTGTGAACTGAATACCTGCAAAGTTGATATATAAATGAGTGTATTCTTAAAGCAATGTTTTTGAAGGATAGATTTTGGTATGAATCATTGCTTCATCAATGTATACAATTATTAGATATTTAATCTTCAGTGATATTTACATAAAGAGTAATATGTAAGTAAGTAAAGAAAAATATGTTCAAACAGGAATTTGCTTTGAAATGTGAATATGCTAGTCCTAAAAATTGATACTGAATAAATAGTTAATGATTGAATATTTGACTGTTATCAACATAAAGTAAGCAAGCAAACAAAAAACTCACTATTATCAAGTGAATTTCAATTCATAGTGAACCCATAGTACAGAATAGAACTGCCTTGTGGTATTCTGAGAATGTAGCTGTTAATGGACTAGAGAGTCTCGTTTTTCTCCTCAATATACACCTAAAAGTGAAATACTCACTTTGAACAAATAAAGTTCTGGAGTGAGCTAAGTTTTAGTGTTTATAAAACAATTAGCAACAGGTGTGGGGTCTTTTTATGGGTGATGTACCCATGCTTTATCAACAGCTATTGCACGTTTTCTTAAATTCATAACATTTGCCCAGAAATTATGCATTTTTTGAACTCTTTGGGAGATTTTATAGCTAAAGACATTTGCTATAGTTTCTTTAAATACTTGTTACAATGCGTGCATCTCATATAAATGGTATCCTTCAAATTACAGTCAAGATCATATAGTTTTGTGTCCATTTGCTTTAGGAAAATGTAGAGGTGTTTTAAAGGTCGGGGACTGGTATTTAGTATGTTAATTTATTCATAAGGAGTTTGTTGTTCATCTATTATGTGGAAGGTAGTTCTACATATGCACAGTAGTTACTTAGGAATACTCAAAACCTGGAGGTGTGATATTTAATCACTCAACTACTAGCCCAAAGGCTGTTGGTTTTAATTCATCAGAATTGAAACACCTGGAGATCATCTTATTAAAAAGTTCTGTCTAGGAACCTTACTCGGGCACTTCCCCTTTGTCACACAGGATTCCATTGAGTCAGAATTAACCCAATGGCACACTGTGACTCACATTTAATGGCATACTATAACTCAGCCCCACTTACAGCTTCCTGAAAACTCACTGGATCCTCTTCAAAGACCCTAATAAGCTAAGTGTTTGAAACAGGGATCCAAACATTAGGAAAGGTAATGTGGGCAGAGTCCAAGGGATCTGCAACAGGGAAAGAAAGTAAAATTTCTTCAAAACATTCACTGGGTCTCTTATTATGAATGTGCGAAGCAGACTACAAAAAATATTAGTACACAGCATACAGTGCTCAGAACTGTATTTAGAAATAATAGTGATTTAACATTTAGACATGTGGTGAGAGGAGAGGCAGAGACAAAAGGCTGGGTGTGGTTTGGATGTGGGTGCTGGAGTTCTGTTGCTATGGCAGCATGGCCAGCGACAGATCTGGGGGGTGGGGGTGGTGGGCAACAACCTTCAGGTGGATGTGTACAAATCTACACAACAGATTGGGTTTGCTTTGAGGGAACGGGTAATCTCAGGAGTACTTTAATAGAACAAAAATACAAAAAATAAACCAAACCAAAATAAAATAATGTAAAAAATAAAGCCACCTTATGGGTGGGGATTTCTGCTCTTGTGTGGTTGTGTCAGGAGTGGGGAGTGGGGGATGGGGTGGTGGTGAACTACCATAAAAGAAACAGGAAAGGAGGGAAAAAAAAGTGGTTAAAAGCATAGTTTGTGTAGAGAGATCTTCACCAATCTGCCCACCTACATGGCATTTTATCTGCCTCACAGGTCAGAGAAAAAAGGGCCGCGTGTGTGTAGGGGAGGGGCGGAAAGGGATGGTGGAGAGGGTATTGGGCCAGAAAGGCCTGGTGTTGGTGCTGGTGCTGATCAATGGCAGAGAGGAGTCTGTCAGCAGACAATGTTGCTTAGCTTTGCTGCCAGGAAGTGCAGGGTTGAACCTTTCTGGGAGATGCTGGAGAGATCTTCCTATGCCTGTTACCTCGTGACTATTCTCCCCAGTCTTCCCAAATACAGATTTTAAGATGAATTCATGGCTTTAGGGCTGCATTCTTGATTTCCTTTTAATCTATCAGTTGGTAGGTGTCCTTAACTTCTAAAGGTCCAGGTTCAGATATATAGACCTCCTGCATCTCAGAGCCTGCAAAATTGTATTACATTTTTATTACACTTGAAATCTCCCTTACTTCTCTTTTGCTGTATCTTTTATAGAAAAATGTATCCATTTATAGAATTTCTCTGTTTTAAGGATTTATGAGGTTAGATTTTTCCAGGCAACCTAAAATCTAAAATCTAAAATCCAGGCAACCTAAAATCCTAAAATCTAAAACTGTAAGTATATCTATTAAATACTATATCCTCAGATTGAGAGGAGTTGACCATGGACATGGGATTAGAAGAGACTCTATTCTGCCTACATTGTGATACTCTTAGTCAATGTCAAATCAAGTGGAAGTTTCCAGACAGGTTTAGCATTATTTATGCCCTTTCTATATCAAGACAGGAACAGCAGTGATAGTATCTACCCTCTTAAGGGGAAAATTTATAGTAAAAACCATATTGTTTATCACATGGTTAATAGTCATGGTTAAATTCAGTTTCTGGCTTGAATATATGCTGCCTACAAGTGGATTCATGACTGACCTTGGATGTATGAATTTGGAAAATTAATCATATTCATTTTGTAAACTGAGGATAATAAATATTTGTCCTAGTGCAAATAATAACTATGCTACTTTTATAAATGTATCATGATGAAATATGATAATCTGTGGAAAGAACTTGGAACTTAGTGTATCCTGAACAAATGTTAGCTCCCTTCTAGAATCTCTTCAACTATATTGTTCTAATATTGTTCAATTGTAATTATTTACCAAGGGAAATAGAATTTCAACACATGGGAATGATAAATTAAGTGTTCCTATTGTCTGCTACTCAATCTCCATAAGGTGATTCCACAAAATTTCAAATCACCTGTGGGTATCAATTTAATTGAATTATCCAATACTAAGGTATCTGGACAAATAAAATGTAACCTGTCCAAAGAGATCAAAATGGAGTTGATGTTCATCAATTTTGAGTAAATCCTATAGGAAAGTTTGAATATTTCCCGATAGAGTATGTAGTTTATTCTTTGAGTTCACAGGTGTGAGGAGAGAGCATGAGCAGGTTGCGCTTTATTCTGTTGTATGCTGGGTCTCTGTGAGTCTGGCTGCTGAACGCTTATCACCTTACAACAGCATTCAGTGGGGAAACTGCTGGCTCACCTGATTTCTCTCCCACCCCCTAACTCTTAGTATCCTGAAGCCCCTGCCATGGAGTCCAGGCGACCGACCCACTGGGAGGTTTCTGAGACAAGCTGTTCACAGGGGTCGGAAGCCCAGTCTTTCTCCCAGGGCGTTCCTGGGCCTTTAGAGGTGTAGAGCAGGTGAATCTCAGCCTGACATTTAGCCACCACCCCACCAGACCTTCTCAAAGTCATAGCTTAAAGCTCCTTCTTTCCTTGGGTATTGAGTTCTAACCAGTTAATACCATATGGGTTACTTTGTGGGCTTCATTTTTCAAAATAAAATGTGGCTATTTTAACTAGAGTCATGCTTAGGTATTGGCCTCGAAGTGTGGAAAACTAAATCTAAAATGAAGACAGAGGAGCCCTAGTGAGGGTGGGGGTAAGTGCCCAGAAAGGCACAGGAGAGGAATGGGAGGGCCTTCAGTTCACAGCCATCAGCCTCTTCTTGTAGCTATGGGCTTTCCCAAAGGCAAGGCGGAGCTAGGGAGCCCTGCAGATTGGTTCTCCGGGACCTCAAGGTCACTGAGCGGGCCGGGGGCGGGCGCGTTTACTTGACTTGGAGCTCATAAACACAAGTTCTAATCCAATGAGTTCCTTATGAACTGGGTGGACTGTGAAGAAAGTGGTAAATTAAGGTGATTGGAAACAAGTGTCACAGGATTCCCTCATCACAAAACACAGGAGACTTAAAGATTATTCCGATTTACTGGAGTACTTTTACATAACCCACACATTATGCCTGGTAAAAATCAGAAACCACAATTTCAAGGAATTATAACATTCTCTATTTTTGCTCAATCTGAAAGGCCGCTGAATCACAAATATACACACATATGCAATGTCGACCGCATCAGGGTTCGCTACAATTGGATTTACCGACGATTTACCGCATCGGCATTCAACAAAAACATAGGCCTTCGTGCCCACCCACGGGATCCTTGTAGACAAAAGCAGTTTGTGTCTCAGGCACTGGCGTCGTTGGCATTGTTAGTACGCGTTGATGAAACAGTTTACGGTTGTGCTCCAAGCGTTTTGATCTAATTTTCTTACATTTTGTGGCTTTTCGTATTGATCTTAGATTTAAAAAATGGGTCCTAAAAAAACTGAAAGCAGCTACCCGTTGATTTGATGGACGGAGATTCCCCTTCCAAACAAGGACGCTCTCTCCATCCCTCCTCCCCACGTCCTGTGCACAGATCCAGATCCTCATCAGTCTCAGGGTACAGAGCATACTGCAGTTGTTAAAAGTTTTTCTATTACCCTTCCTCCCCCCTTCCCCTTGAACCCTGAGTAATTTACAAATTATTTTTTCATTCTGCACACTGTACAATGTGTCTCAACACTCACTTCCCTGTTGTCCGTGCCCCAGAGAGGAGGCTACGTGTAGATCCCTGGAGCTGATAATGGGGGTCTGGAGGGAGGGAGAAAGTTTTTGAGAGTGATGATGGCAATGGGTGTGTAAAACTGGCCTGCATACAACTGATGTTGTTAGGGATTGTGATGGGAGTTGTATGGGCCCCACAATAAAATGAAACATTTTAAAAAAAGGGGGGAGGAGGGGAAAGGGGAGTTTTGTTTTTTTTTTTTAAAGAGGAGCTTGTACCAAGGGCTCAAGTGGAAAATGTTGGGAAATGTATGTGGAAACATGTGTGCAAATGTGCTTGATACAAATGATGTACTGAATGTTGTAGTAGCTGTAAGAGCCCCCAATAAAATTAAAAAAAAAATGGCCTCCCAAAAAAGTTTTTCTAATGTTGCCTTTCTTTTTAAATGCTATTATGTAACTCTAAACTTTTTTACTTTGAAATTTCTGTGTAATGTTTCATATAGAAAGGCAAAGTTAAGTTAAAAACTCGGTGGTCAAGAATGGCTTAATCAGTTTTCAGTTATTTCTTATGGGGAAAAATTGAACTCGATTGAATCGCATCTCGATGCTTCTTCTGGAATAAATTTGTGTCGAAGGCCAGGGTTCTCCTGCACAGTATCTATATCTACAGCGTATATATATGTATATATCTCAGTGTACACATGTGTATTTATATATATATATATATATATAAATTATCATGCTTCTAGATTTGGGTTATTTTACTACACAAAGTTTGTAACACATTTTGCTAGTTTGATATTTATCTTTTTCTTGAAATTTGGGAAAATAAACATGTAGTTTGAAGAGAAACCTCATACATATACAAATATTTAAATAATTTTATTGGGGGCTCTTACATCTCGTGTAACATTCCATGCATTTCTTGGATCAAGCACATTTGTACATATGTTGTCATCATCATTTCCAAAACATCTTCTTTTTACTTGAGCCCTTGATATAAACTCCTCTTTTTCCCCTCCTTTTCCCACCCTCTCACCCTTATGAATATCATACTTCATCAATTATGCTGTTATTATTTTAAAATTTACACTGTCCATTGTCTTCTTTCACCCACATTTCTGTTAATTGTCCCCTTGGGGGGCTATATATCCAACCTTGTGATGGGCTCCCCCTTTTTTCCCCTTCTCTCTTCCCAACCATCCTCCTACCTTCATGATATTCTACTCCCCCTACTGTTCCTGAGGGTTTTATCTGTAATGAATACCACATGTCAAGACCTCTTATCATATGTGTGTTCTCTTGTCTAACCAAATTTGTAATGTGGAACTTGATCCTGGTGATGGGGGTGGGGCGGGAAAGCATCAGACCTGTACTGCACCTTGGTTGAATCATCCCCTCCTTATTACTTCATATTTCTTATTGAAAAATCTTAGTTTAAAATACTTGTACCAGCAAACATGTTCAAGGTGTCATTTAATTCTCTTATAAAATGTTAATGTATTTTCAATTAGTCATTTTATGGCACTGGTTAGAGGTTAGACAGACTTATCAGTTCAATTTCTGCTCAGTATGTGAAGGGTTCATCTTAAACAATAACTAATTTCTTAATAAAAGCTTTTCATAACAGAACCAAAGTCATTTCAAAGCAAGGCAGAGCTTTAGGCCCTACCCCTTTATGACTCATGGACAGAGTTTATGCTTTGTTATAGAATACACAGTTGACTTACAGAGAAAATTCCAGTATTAGACTTAGCTAGATCACATTTATTTATGCTATAGAATCAAATACATAATATTCTTTTTCATAATCCTTCAAAATTATGATTGTGATCTTTAGCTGGTTATTTAACCATGAGGATGATTCAACAATGAGAACTAGCTGATGGTTATGTGGCACTGAGAGCTTCTACTATGACATACTGTGCAATGACAAAACAAACCCACACAAAGTCTTGCCCTTGCCCTCAAAGTTACAGTTGATTCAAGTCAAAGTAATCATCACTTTTCCTGATAGGTGTTACCTTAAACCAGAGGTACACAGGCAAACCTTTGAAAACAAGGAAGAAACTATGTTTTCCTAGAGAGAGGGCAAGGCAATTTCATAATCGACATTTCAACAAATTTCCATGTATATGAAAAGGACAATTAAGAGCGGGAGATTCAAATGGACATCTTCATCTGATTCTAAATGTGGATTGAAGAAAGTGAGTGTAGCATGCTACAGCTTTTAGCTTGCTCTACAGTTCGTACCAATATTTTCTCGTTTATAAAATAGAATAGTCACATCAAGCTTGCGGATGCCTGTACCCCTTACGGAGAGTGAGGACATGCACAGGAGAAGGCTTGAGGTAACATGAGGGAAATGGTTAGGTGGAATGGAGCATGGTTATGAAGGTAATAATAATTATTTTTAAAATTAGAAATTTTGAAAAAATTCTTTACCATAATTATTGTGGCATATTATACTCAGATGTTTTCACTGTTTTATCCCCACATATGTTTTCCCCCTTCAAATTACTCAACCAATGGCCTGTAACAAAACAGTATACACGACATAACATTTTATCTCATGCAGTGTTAAAAAGGTGCTCTGTAGCACAGTGCTTCCACGTTGGACGGTGACCCTCGTGCCTGACAGTTCACAAGCACCAGCGGCTTCCTGGAGTGTCACGGGGCCGTCCCTCCCGCCGTCAGTCACAATTGCGGAAAACTACGGCGCTGAAGGCAAGACATTTGCAGTTTTTTCAATGTTAATAGAAAGTAAATATAAAAACCTTAGAAATGGTCGAGACTCGGCAGGGAAGAGTTCCTGGGCATTCTGTATTGAAATAGGCAGCACCCAAATAGACGGAGGGTGTCGAGATACTTTGTTTAAACATTTTGTTTTTTTACAGAGATGGATAGATCCTTAAGCATCATTTACTAGGTTACCCAGTGCCTCACCTCCCACACTCTTGTCTTTGGCTATTTGGTTCCTTGCAGAAAGTAGGGTTCAGGGTGGAAGTGGCAGTTCTCTAATTATGGCAGAGCCAGAGAAAAGGCCTTATCAGAATCATGTGTGAAACACAGCTTGGATCCAGCAGCCTCTCCAGTCCAAGTCTGGGTACCACACCACATCCCTGCATCTTCCACAACCCTCTTCAGAGATTTTCAGATCAGATTTCTTAGGCTGGTATAAAATTTCCTGTATACTCTTACTATTCTTTAAATCAGATAGCAATTCCCCTTTCACAAGTGAGACCATGAACTTTAGATTTGCTATATCTGGAGTGATTTGCAGCAGACATCATTAAATCAAAAAGGCCTTTGCAAATGGCAACCTGGGCTCTTCCAAGTCCTGAGCTGGCCCCATTAGAGTGCCCCCATTATTGCCAAATTACATACTTATCATTTATAAATTATATATATATGTGTATATATATATATATATATATATATATATATATATATATATAACACTACGGGGCTGCTGAGAGACAGCATTGACTCGATGGCAAAAAGTTTGCAGTATTTTTAATGTTTAAAAAAAGTTTTAAAGAAAGGTAATATAAAAACCTTGGAGAATTTTGAGACCCAGCAGGAAAGAGTTTCTGGGCATTCTTTATTTAAATAGGCAACACCAAAAACAGAAAAGTGGGATATATATACTTTGTGGAAGTGTAAAGGAAGCCAAAGGAAGCAAGACCATTGCTGCTGCCACTGAATGGGGATGCTGGCTTGTCAAGTACTGTAGGAAACTAGTGATTAGACTACAACAGCAGCCACAGCTTTGTAATTTTTCTTTAATATATATTTTAAGACATCAGGCAATGACCAGCACCTGGACAGTGCATTTTCCTCCTAATTGTCGTCATTAGAGAGAGAATAGTCAGTCAGACAGGCCAAACAAACCTCCACCACGTACTAGAGGTTTCTATCTGACGAGTGCCTCATGGCTGCTGCTTTGCAGGAAAGGGATTTGTTTGCAAACTATCACCCCATGATGCTGGGTCTCAAGGGTTCCTCTTTCTCCTAGTGCACCAAAGTACTCTGCCGATAAGGACAAACAATGAGGGTGTAGACAGGCTTGGGGTGCCCAGACTTGTGCAGAATGTCCCATCTGTGAACACCCCGATGTTTACTCTCCTTCCTTTTAATTTGCTGGAAACAGCCCCTGCTTGGTTTTGCTTTGGGTCCCTGCCATGACTCTTCTGACTTAGGGCAATCTCATACATTGGGGTCCAGGTGGGATCCCTGGCTGCCACCTTACAGAGGCCAATTGGCAGGCCTTTTCCTACAAGACATTGCAGGGTGGTGCTGAGTCCAAAGTAAATCATTTGTGCCACTTAGGGATGCTCACACTGAGGGTTTAATAAAATCAACAAAACAAACCAACAAATCAAAGTCCCTTACCGCCCTGACTCTCCTAGTGCTGCTTTAAGAGAAAGGCCCCTAGCAATGGGCACCACCCCACAGAAACGTGAGCATTCACAGCCAGGGGGCTACACGTGCAGGTGCATTGGACTACCTATCCCTGTCTCCGCCCCTTCACAGGGAAGCTTCTCCTTTCTTTTCCGTTTCTATTCCTTGGCTCCATGGTGAGCTTTATGTGACATGGCATCTGCTTTTCCTATCTCTGTTTGTTTCCATGCTCAAACTGACTGTCACTCAGTTGATTCCAAGTCTTGGCCAACCGCTCTCTGGAATTGAGCTGTAATTGGTCGAGGAGTGGACAGACTCTTTTTTCTCCGTTGGGAGCTGACCCTTGCAGTTGGCTGACCTACAGTGCCAGCAGGCGCCTTTCTTTTAGCTTGATTAAGCTTCTCCTGTAAATAGCAATAGAGATCAATTTAAATCAGGCTCTTCACTAATCGAAGCTTATTAACACAATGGGAAAGCTCTCTTTGAAAATAGGATTATAACTGACCCTTGATATAACCAGGAAAGGGGGCGGGTGGGAATATCATTGTCTTCAAGACAATTTGGACTTCTAATGATCCCATGACTTGGTACAGATGTTAGGATTTACAATGCACATTTTGGGAGGAGACTTGATCCATAACACCTAGTTTAGTAATAACAAAATTAATTGAATCATTTCTCTAGAAACAAGTGCTAGTTACACATACAGGAAAAATCCCACAAAATTAAAATTTGAAAGCAGCATAAAAATAAGCCAATCAAGCAAAAGCTCTTATTATACAAGAAACGGACTAGAACTTATGGAATTTAAGGGAGCTTTTCAGACAAAGTGAGTAAGTGGCAATTGGGAAAAACAGGCATTTGAATACCTTCTGGTATTCAATGAGTGTGATGGTATCCAAAAGACAGATTTGTGTTCTGTTTTTGCTGGGTTTAAGAGCAGGGCTAGTATATTGTGCTTCTCCTTGGAGAATCATATGATTTACTGGTATCTTTTTATGTTAGAAAATTGATCGTGTGTGGTTTGGAGTTCTTGGTCTGGCAATAATGTATAAACAGAACGAAACTGGGCTTAAACATAGATCCTAGGTCTGCCCTTTGGTCATAGCTCATAATCCCACTAAGGACATTAGTAATAAAATTCTGCTTTCACTGTGTTTAAAATAGTAAGTTTGATACATTTCATGGGTTTGAAACAAAATCATGATTATTACTACAAAGAGATCTCCACTGTATTTTATGTCAAACCACTTATATTAGCAAAGTGAAAATAAGATACCAAAAGCCAAAACCAACTTACTGTCATTGAGTTGATTTCTACTCACAGAGGCCCTGTGGGACAGAGTAGAATTGCCTCCGTGGGTTACTGAGACCAACAATAGGTACAGAAAACCACCTATGTCTCTGGAGAAATGGCTCATAGCCTTACTCTCCCAGGACTCCTGACATCAGTGAAGTTTCTCTTACTGGTCCTTTCTCTTACTTCTGTAAAATATAATCTTATCTAAAATCCTAGACAGTCCACTTAGAGAATAGTGTCTGGGTTTTCCCAGTAGTGAAAGCTCTGTCTTATTTTCACAGTGACCATGAAGTTGTTATTGCATTCCTTTGATTGGAATAATTAAATTTTGAACTCTGCATTTTGGGAGACACCTGGATCCAGTAAATATTCTGTGCCAATTTAAAAATCCAACTGAATTGCTGAGTGGTTCCATGGTAGACTTCATACCCTTTGTGCTGGAGGCCAAGGTTTGATTCCAGCCCATAGACCTAATGCAGAGTTCCCACCCACCTCGCAATGGATACTTATTGTGGCAGTGACATGATTTCACATAAGCTTGAAGGTATAGAAAAGTGTGGAGGTGGTATTCAGTCTGTCAATTGAGTCATGGCCTGATGGGGCCAATTTTGAGCCTAGCCTTCTCATAAGGAGGGTTCTGGGAACCTTCCCCTTCTTTCTCTACTTTCACCTTCCTACTAGTGGGTCATTCTTTCACTGCCATTGGATCTACATGACTTCACACTCACCAACCTTTGAAATTCCTGCATTCTCTATCATTGCATGTGGCTGCATGAGTCTGAATAGGGTCTTCTGGACTAGTACTGGTCTTCTTTATGGATTTGAGTCAGACTGGGGTGGTATGTTTTCTTGACAGATATAAAATTGCTTCTTGATACAAAGTGCTTTCTTACACATGTATGAGAATCTCTAGATTTGTTTCTCTTGTCAACTTGGCCTAAGACACTTGTGATTTTCTGTGATCCTGAACAGCTTTCAGTGGACCTTCTGTAGAGGTAAGTCAGATAAGTGGAGAAAAGATTGAGGTTGTGAAGTATTTAATTTTGCTTTTGTCCACAATCAATGGTCAAAGAAGCAGAGGTACAGAAATCAAATAGCATGTTCCATTGGACAAATATACTGTAAAAGACTTCTTTAATGTGTAAGAGAGCAAGATGGATACTTTGTGGAGTAAGAGTGGGTGGAAAAAGTCATGGAATTTTCAACCACTTCATATACATGTGAAAGTTGCACAATGATGACTCTCCATTTGCAAACAAATGAAAACCCTCAGGAACATTCATGGGAGTAGCAATACCAGGAGGGCAGGGGGAAGGAAGAGAGAGGAAGGGGGAATGGATCACAATGATTGACTTATAAACTCCTACCCCCAGTCTGAGGAGAATGAACAACAGAAATGTGGGTGAAGGGAGACAGTGGACTGTGTAATATATGAAAATAGGAATAATTTATAATAATTATAATTTATCAAGTTTCCATAAAGGTGGGAGGATAGTAGAGGGAGGAATAAAAATAACTGATATCAAGGGTACAAGTAGAAAGAAAATATTTTGAAAATGATGATGGCAAGTAAAATGTGCTTAATACAACTGATGTATGCATTGTTATAAGAGCTGGGATAGCCCCCAATAATATGATATATTTCTTAAAAGAATGAAATGGGACCAATGATATATCACACCATGTGCAAAAACAAAATGAAAATGAATTAAGCATCTAAATATAAACCTTAGAACCATAAGGATTATAAATAGAAAAAAATGGTACAAACTTAAGAGTTCTAATACAAAGCATAAATACACTACCAAACATGAGGATAAGCATGTACAGTACAGAAGATGAAGTACAGGACTGGGACCCTGCAAATATGGTAATTATATACCTCAAATAACTTCATCAAAAGAGTAAAAAAGAACTTATAGATTGAGAAAAATATTTGAAAATGATATATCAGATAAAGGACAAATTTCAAATTTCTATGGAAAGCTACAATAGCTTAATAAGAAAAAATACAATTAACCAAATCCAAAAATGGACATAAAATATGAATAGACAACTTACCAAAGATGACATCCAGGCAGCCAGCAATAATATGAAAAAATTCTTGAGTTCATTAGCCATAAGAGAGATAGAAATTAAAACAATGAGATAACATCCCACACCAACACTTATAGCAAAAAGAAAGAAAGAACCCCCATACAACAGAAATAGCAAATACTTGAGAAAATGTGCAGAGATTAGGTTGCTTGTACATTGTTGCTGTTATGGCAGACCTGTATAACCATTATGGAAAAGAACATTGTATCTTTTAAACAAAAGTTTATGTAAATACAAATACCTTATGATACTGCAATCTCTCTACTTGGCATATGCTGTAAAGAGACAAAGAACAAAACATGAACAGATATGTACACCCATGTTTATTGCAGCAATTTCTATAAAAGCAAAAAGATGGAAACAATAAAAATTCTGTCTTTATCAGAATGGATAAATAAACTGATACATATACTGAAACATTATGCAACTATGAAAAACAATAAAAAGCTGTAAAACATCTCATGACATGAACAAAATTGGAGGACATTATGATTAGCAAAGTTAGTTAATCTCATAAAGATAAATATTTTATGATGACATTGTTATGAAGGAAGATGGTTTTCACACCAAAGGAAAGAACTTTGAAGGCTTTGCTGAGACCAGGGGGAGAAGGGGAGGCAAGGGAATGGGAAGCAAGGAGGGAGGATGGATAGAAAGAGTAAAAGAAAAGAAGAAGGAAAAAGAGCCAAATCCACGGGCAGTCAATAGGATGCTGTCAATCTTTTGACAAGATGGATCATACAGCTACCATAATTTTTGGACTGTAAGATGCACTCCCACCTTCCCCCCCAAAATGGGGAAAAATGAAGGTGCATCTTATGGTCCAAAGGTGTGGTACTCCAGAGCATTTTAGTATACTGGTACTATTTGGTTCAGAATATTTTTTTCTTGTTTTCCTGCTCTAAAAACTGGGTGTGTCTTATAATAAGGTGCATCTTAAGATCTGAAAAATGCAGTACATATAGTGTGTTTCTCTCTGTATTATAATTCATAAATGATAGTGAAATATAATGATGTTAAAAAAGAGAGAGAGAAAAGTCACAGCCATAAACACCCTCCAGTGTCCTGAACCAGCTGTCCTAAACACAGGTCTGAGTTGTTATCAAAGGAGGAAAAGTAAACTGAAACTGATTTAAATTCTTTTTTTATTGATTTAAATTCTTTTGTGACACACAAGTTCCTGTCAGATAATGAAAACCAAACAACTGAGTTGCCAAAAAATATGGAAGACTGCAGGAGAAGTGATACATCTGAATTGTTATAGAGCACATCTGTCTGAGAAAACATCCACCCAAAGACTCCTTAGAGGCAATGCTATGCAGACTTTGTCTCATGTACTTTGGCCATGTTTTCAGGAGAGACATGTTCCTGGGGAAAGACAGGGTACTTAGTATTTCAGAGGGTCACTGAGAAAGAGGAGAGCCATCGAGGGATGGATTGACGTGATGACTGTGAAAATGGGCTCAAACATGACAATTGTGATGCCATTGCAGGAGCAGGGAGTGTTTGTTCTGTGATACAAAAAGTCACTGCGAGTCAGAATCATGTAGATGACATCTGAAAACAGCCAGAGTAACAAGAAAGATTCATAAGCACAATGTTCTCTTTCACAACGAATCATGAGGCTGTTGCAGAACCAGACAACATTTCGCTTCACTGTGCATGGAGGCTGAGATCAAGGGGTCAACATCTAGCAGCAGCATTCATCCACTTCCAGGAATTGGGGGTATTCCATTTGAGATGTTTCGGAGAGCACATATTCCACTTTGTTAAGAAAACCAAAGACAGCTATCAAAATCAACACCTGGAGGACATCCTTATTTGTGCCCATTCCAAAGAAAGGTGACCCAAGAGAATGTTGAAATTATCACACAATAATATTAGTGTCAAAAAACTAAAATCTTACTGAAGACTTTTAAAAGCATGGTTATAGCAGTACATTAACAAGGAACTGCTGAACCCCAGTGGCATAGTCATTGTGTGCGGGACTGCGGCCCACAGGGTTGGTGGTTCAAATCCAGCAGCAGCTTTCCAGGAGCAAGGCTGGGCCTCCTATTCCCACCAGGGCAGTGATGCCAAAACAAAACAAAATAAAACAAAACAAAACAAGGAACTCTTAGAAATTCAAGCTGAATTCAGAAGATGTGTTTGTTAGGATGGGTTCTCCAGAGAAGCAGAACCAGTGAGAGAGAGCGGGAGAGCAAGAGAGAGAGAGAGAGAGAGAGATCAAGAAGCGGCTCACACAGATGTAGAAGTGGGTAAGTACAGTCGGGTTCAAGTCTGTAAGTCAATGTAGCTGAAGGGTTCTTTGACCCATGTAGTTCCAGAAGCTCACAATCAGGAACCAGGAGGGCCCCAGTCTGTCAGGAGCTGAGGTAAATGAACCTGAAATCCTGAGTAAATTCAATGTCCTAGTCAGTTGATGACTTCTGCAATTTCCAGGTGACACAACAGATTGAGGTACATGAGCCAGCCCCAGCAGAAGGTGCAAAGGGGCATAGATACTTCTTTTTGATCAGGCCTTCCCACTTATACCAAAGTCCACACCTCAAAGGAGGTGTCCCCATGCCACAGCCTGATTACTTGGCTGGATAGCCCCTTACCTTCAACCAAATACAGTCTGTTGAGTTTACAAAAGCATGAATCACAACAAAGAGGAATGGGGATGATCATTTCCAAGCCAGTTGGATCTTGGCTGAAAACAGAAAGTACCAGAAGATGTTTTACTGTATTTATTGGCTATGCAAATGCATTTAACTGTGTGAATCATAACAAATCATAGGGATCATAACAAAGAAAATGGATTCCAGAACACCTGATAATGCTCTGTGGGGCTTGCACATACATGGATAAAGAGGCAGTCAAGCAGAACAAAGGGCCACTTCACTGTTTAAAATAGGGGTTGAAGTCTTTCACTGTATCTCTTAATCTGTATGCTGAAAAAAATCATCCAGGAAACTGGTATTTAGCAGAAAGAATATGGCATTTGGACTACAGGAAGACCCTTTGGAAGCTGTAAGATGCAGAGGATATAATCTTGCTTACTTGAAGCTGAGAGCACCTGACATATTTATTCAGAAGGATCAAAGACTACAACCCTCACTGTGGACAACCCCTCATCTAAAGATAACAAAAATGACCACAACTAGATCCATAAATATCATCTGATGAACAGAGAACAAATGAAATTGTCAAGGATTCCATTTTATTTGGATCCACAATCTATGCCCACAGAAGCATTAAAGATTTTAAAATGATGTATTACATTGGGGAAATATGTTTCAAAAGACCTCTTTAAAATATTAAAATCAAAGGTGGAACTTTGAAGATTCAGGTAGACTAGATCTACCCCATGATATCTTCCTTGACTTCCTATGCATGTGAGAACTGGTCAGTGAAGGAGGACAAATAGAGACTGATTGGTGCCATTGAATTATGGTTTTAGGAAAAAATACTTAATAATATAGCATAGACTGCCAGAAAAATGAATAAATCTATCTTGGAAGAGGAACAGCTGAATGCTGCTCAGAAGCAATGCTGGCAAGATTTTGTTTTGCTGCTATTGGAATGTTATCTGGTGGAATAAGTCCTGGTAAAGGACATTATGTTTGGTCAAGTGTCAGTGGAAATGAGCAAGAAGATGAATGGATACAGTAACAACAACATAACTAGTATTTTGAGGATGATGCAGGCCCAGGAAGAGCTTCATTTTGTTGTACATGGGGTCTCCATGAGGCGTAACTAAATCAAGGACATGAAATAACAGCAGCATGCTGTTCAATGTTTTTCTTAACTTTACAACACCATCAGGTAAATAAATACTTCTGTAACCTTTGACTAAAATATTTCTCTTAAACACAAGGAAGACATACTGTAGATTGAAGGAGTATGTACAGGGCACATAATAAAAGATGACAAACCATACAAGTATTTACCATCCCCCACAACATCCAAAACAAATTACTTGGACTTCTGGTCATCTGAAACTTCAAGGGGCACCTGTGTTTGAGCCAGAAACAAACACTTCTGGGCAAGAAATGTGTTTATACTTAAAATTAAGGTTTCAAATATGAAATGTTTCACCCAATGGAAAGCCAAGAAATGTCAGAAGTGGTTCTTTTAAAGGATTTTTCATATTGTCCTCTTGATCCCATTTCTACTATGTCACCATGTGATACTTTTGTACATATATCTCTGCCCCCAATCCTCTGTTCTGGGAATATTAGTCAAGCATGCATCCAGGTATTGGAAGATCTTTGGAAGCAGAACAAAGTTTCTTTGATTGTTGAGCCTCAGAAGAAAAGTCCGCTTACTTGGACCGGGTTGCTTCAATATATGTTTGGTGTTGAGAAGCTTTGCATACATCGCTTCTCGGCCTTTTGGCTAAGATCAAGTGAGAAGCTTTGCATATTTGACTTTACAATGAAAGATGTCACCCTTTCTGTCCTCCTCTATAATAAGGATCTGTCTATCTGTTGACTATTACATTGTAAAGGGCCACAATGGGCCAAAGTAATCTTGGGAATTCAATCTAATAAAGGTTTGGGAGCATAAGGTGCAATGTTCAGGAGGCATTGCAACCCTAAGTATGAACAATTACATTTGGAATACTATAGTCTAGCTTATCTTTACAAGCTGATATTAGGCAGGCGTAACATTAAGAACAAATTATTTTAAATTTCTTCACTGGAGGCAAAAAAGAAAAAGGAAAACATGGTGTAAAAGTAATATCTTGTTGTGGTACTGTTCTGTGAAGTGAGGAGGGACACTGGCTGTATATTTCTAACTCCATGTAGTAGTTATTAAAAAGCACCCATCTGACTTACAGCATAGATTTTTCTTCAGAATATGAGGAAGAAAGAAATGGAAATGTCAGGAAGGACACAGGTCTAGTATTTGTTACTTTCACAATGAGTGGCCTTGATGAGACTGGCTAGGAGTAGGGAGAAGAGCCTAAACAGAAGCTATTTTTGGTCAAACTAACTAAATTAATGACTAATGAGGTACACAGAAAGAGGAGAATTTTAATGTTTAATTTGAATCATATCCTTTGGATTCTGTTCACAGGGTTTTAAAAAAATTCATCAATTTGAAATTTATTTATTATAGTGACAATTTGAGCTTTTCTATTTTGGCTTTAGTCATTGCAAACAAAAAGACAGTTGGCTTTCTCCAGATGAGGATTTAGTTTCCTGAACTCTTAATTTAGTTTTATTTCTTCTTATTATTGAAATCTCCTTGCCAAAGCAAAAGTTCAATGGAATTTTTAAAAATGAAGTTTCAAAAATAGGACACTATGTTACTAGCATTTGCCTGTCAGTCTGTTGTATTGTAGTGGCTTGGTGTTGATATACTGCTGAGTACTAAACTGAACTGCCAGGATGTCGAATACCACCAGGATTCCTCATAGAGACAGGTTTTGATGCAGACCCAGTCTAAGAAAGACTTGGAGAAGAACCTGGTGATCTACTTTTTAATGGGAAATTTTAGGAATAGTAGTAGAATCTTATGTGTGATCATGCTGAAAGTGAGCCCCCTCGGCTGGAAAGTTCTCAAAATACAATTGGAAAAGAATCTGCCTCTTCAGAATAGACTAAACATTAAGGACATTAATGGATAAAGCTTTTCAAATATTCATTTGTTGGGGAGGCATGACTCAAAATTAGAAGAAACAACTGTTCCATTTCATTGATATTTAGAATGTGTTAAATTCTAAATATAAATATTGAAAATTGGAAGCTGTCAAAAATGCAATGAAGCATTTGAAGATCAATATCCTAGACATTGTTGCTGTTGGCTGCCATCACCAAGGTCTGCCCACAGTGACCCTGTGCGCAGAAGATTACACCCTGCACGTTGCTGTGCCATCCCAACAACCGTCCCTCTGCCTAAACCTTTGTTTGCAGCCATTGGGTCAATCCATGTCACACAGCGGCTTCTTCTCTTTTGCTGCCCTTATATGTTACCAAACATGATGTTCTTCCCTAGGACTGGTCTCTTGATAGCATATCTAAAATATGTAGGATGGAGTCTTGCTTTGTTGTCTCTGAGGAGCATTCCAACTATACTTCTAAGATGGATTTGTTTTTCCTTTTAGCAGTTCATATTACTTTTGATATTCATCTCCAGCACCCCAATTCAAACAAATCAGTTCTTCTATGGTCTTCCCTCTTCGATATCTAATTCTCACATTCATATGGGACATTGGGAAGAAGCATGGCTTTCATAGGCATTTTATCCTAGACATTATTAAAGTAGAGAGAATTGGTTTTGACAATTTAGAATTAAAATGTAAAGGAACAATTTAAGGGGAACAACATTGTACTACACGTAAAGAAGAATACTTTAAGATCGTAAATATACCTGTCATGGAAAGCAAAACATGCAGATGCCTAAACAAAAGGCAATGTATGGGCTGAGCCCCAGTGGCGTAAGTGGTTGAGTGCAGGACTGTGGCCCGTGGGCTTGGTGGTTCAAATCCAGCGGCGGCTCTCAAAAGCAGCGCTGGGTGGCTCCCACGACCATCAGAGGGCAGTGATGCCCCCCACCCCCCAAAGGCAATGTAGTCAGATTAGCATTCAAATTTAGGCACCAACTAGTAATATCAAAGATAAAGTTATTAAAGACATTTTTATAAATCATTTTATTGGGGGTTCATGCAACTCCCATAATGATCAATACATATGTCAATTATACGCAGACCACATTTGCACACCTGTTGCAACATCCTCCCTCCACTTAGGCCCCCAGAACCACCTCCCCATATTTCCCCTCCCTCCCTGCTCCCCCTCCCCCATGAACCCTTAATAATTTACAAGTTGTTATTACTTTTTCATACCATGCTCTGTCCAATGTGTCCCTTGACCCACTTCCCTGCTGTCTGTACTCCAGAGAAGTAAATGTAGATACTTGCAATTGGATCCCACCTTCTACTTCACCCTCCCTCCATCCTCCTGGTATCATTACTCCCATCAATGGTCCTGAATGGATCTTCTATCCTGAATTCCCCATGTTTCTGGCTCCAGTGTACATCCCCTGATCTAGCTGGATTTGTCAGGTAGAATTGAGTTCATGATAGTGGGTGGGAGGAAGCACTTGAGAATTAGAGGAAAGTTGCATGCCTCATTGTTGCCACACTATACCTTGACTGGCTTCTGTCCTCACTGCAACCCCCCTGCAAGGGGATATCTCTTTACCTATTGATGGGTTTTGGATTCCCACTCAGAACTTCCCCTCATTTATAATCATGTAATTTTTAATTCTTTGATGCCTGACACTGGATCCCTTTGACATCTCATGGTCACAAAGGCTGGTTTGCTTCTTCCATGTGGGCTTTGTTGCTTCTGTGCTAGATGCTGCTTGTTTACTTGCCAGCCTTTAAGATCTCAGATGCTATATCTTTTCATAGCCGGGCACCAACAGCTTTCTTCACCACATTTACTTATGCACACATATGCCTTCAGCAATCATATCAGGGAGGTGAACATGCAATGTTATGATTTTTAGTTTTTGAATCCTGAGCCCCTTGACACCTCATGGTCCCAAAAGCTGACGTGCTTCTTCCATGTGGGCTTTGTTGCATCTGAGCTAGATGGCCACTTGTTTGCATTCGAGTCTTTAAGACCCCAGATGCTATATCTTTTGATAGCTGGGCACTATCTACTTTCTTCACCAAGCCTGCTTATGTGCACATTTGTCTTCAGTGATCGTGCAGGAAAGGTGAGCATCATGGAATGCTGATTTAATAGAAAAAAATATGCTTGCACTGAGGAAGCACTTGAGAAGAGGTCCAGTGTCCATCTGCTGTCTTAATACTAACCCTATAAGTGTATTCACGTTGACCTATTTCCCCATCATCATATATAAATATATTCACCTTTGTACATGTCTGTATTTAGACCTCTATAAATGCCCTTAACCACTCAATTCTTTCCTTTATTTCCTTTTACTTTCTTCTTGCCCCATTCTCATACTCAGCCTCTATTCGGGTTTCAGTATTTTCTCTCTGTTACATTGCTCTCGATCAATCCCTATCTGGCATCTCACACCTACCTTTTCACTGATTTTGAATCTCTTGTTATTCCTTTTTCCCTGGGCTAGTCAACACCATTGCCTTTCCCCCTCCTTCCTATCTTCCATGTCATACACCCCACCCCTTGAACCATCAGTCCTGTCATTTTTTCCTCCAGACTGTTCATCCAGCCTATCTTATCTAGATAAGCCAGCAGAGACAACAATATGTATAAAAAATACAGGCATCCTAAGATGAAACAACCAAGCAAAATAAAATGATGATAGCAACAAAGAAATCCCAATGTGTGTGTGCATGTGTGTGTGTGTGTGTGTGTGTGTAAAATAAAAATAATAACAAAATAAAACCTGCAACTAGCTCAGGGTCTGTTTGTTGACATCCAGGAGTGCCCCCCCAGTTGAATCGGGTGGGGTACCACATCATGGCCCCAAAGTATATCCTTGGCATTCCATCAGGAACTCCATGCTCTGTTGCACACCCTTAATTTTTTGCCATGGTGTCGTTGGGTCAGACAGGGTATAATCCCATTCCTGTTTCTCCACTGTTGTCTCCAAGGGGCCTTGGGTCAGTGAGGGAAGCCATATTTCATAGCGAGGTCGGCCATATGATCCTCTCTGTGCATTGGCTGTTCTGAGTGGGAATATCATCCTGAAGACGTGGTGAGCCAGGATGCACTCCATTCTCTCTTCCTTCCTGTGTTAGTCTGGGTAGACTAGAGGAACAAAGTTCATTGACATGCATATAGGGATAAGGAAAAGTTTTATATACAGGAGGAACAGGACATTGAGCCCAGTCCAGTTCAAAGTCTTAAGCCCAATAGTAACCCATATGCCCGAAATCAGTCTATATAGTCTCCTTCCAACTCATGAAGTCACAGGTCAGTGGGTGCAGAATTCCGGCACTGGTAGGGTTGTCCACATGGCTCCTTGCTTCCAGGGCTGAGTGTCCATCAACAGCAGAAGCAACTCATCCCTGGCAGAGGTCTCCATGTGGCCGCCCCAGCTTCAGAGGTCTGGTTCCCTCAGGGCAAGCCCATGTGGTCTCTCCGCCAGCTACTTCAGCTTCTCGGATGCTGCCAGCTTGTCATTTCCATGATTCTTCATCTCTGAGAATAACTCCCAATACCTGGGGAAGATAGCTTCTCATCTTCATGAGGGAAATATCGCCAGATTTCCCAGATGTATCAGGAGAAAGCCATGTGCACATACAGGCCTCATTGGCTACTCAATGGCTGTCTCCAGATTAACAGGCTAGACTCCACCCCTACATTTCAATCATAAAATTAACATAAGCACACGACTGCCACAGACCACCCCTTGTTAGTTTTATACTTTTACATAAATCTGTAACCATATGTAACCTTCAAATAAACAATAAAATCATATCTATACCTAACAGATAAAACTAAAATGCATACAATTCAACATGTGTCACTATCATTTAAAAATAACATTCTATAAGTGAACAAAACAAAAGATATCCTGTGCTTTACAACTGTAGTTACAAAATATTTACACCTTGATCCTCTAATCCTTTGAATATATATTCCACCACCTATAAGAGTTTGTAAGCCAACCACCTCGTGCCCCCCCTTTTGGGTATATAATTTCTGTATTGCCCACTTATACCAACCCAGTGCTCTGAGGAAACAATCATATGTTTCAACGTGAAGAACCTTCATTCCAGTTGGAAACTCATGAAGTGTGCATCCATTAGCAAAGTCAAATCAGGACAGGCCATCCATAAAGTCAGCAACGATATGCATCAGTTCACAGACTTAAATCACATCTCTTCCTCTGGTTGGGTTCTGGTTAACTCAATGGAGGCTTTTCCACTTAGCCTACCAGAGTAGCCATTGGTCACCTTCCTTTAGACTAAGGTCCCAACAAATTCTCAACATGCCTAGTTCTCTCATGTTAGGTCATGAACTTCAGACCAGTCAACCAGCTCTTGTCTTCTCTATTTCCTGTGAACAAAGTCCACGGGTGTCAGTGGCCAAAGTCAACCCGGCTCTCTATTGCCGCATTTCTCCTACTTTCACCGACAAGCAGTAAATCTGGGTGGTCACCTAACAAGAATTTCAGCCTGTCCCAAGTTTCCTTTAACATTCAGACCCAGAGAGGAGTTATCTTCATGGTTTCAGATTACTTTGCTTCTGAAGATAATCACTAGTCAGGATTTTCCAAGGAAATAGACTCTATCCTTCTTTATGGATCAGTCTGACCTTCTCTCAGACTACAAGTATCCGGAGTACTCTGAAAGACTGGGTGGGACTACTTTCTTCAGAGAAGTCTTTCCAGGTATGGCCTAACCCCATTTAGGCACAAGGTGGGGGTTAATCTCTTTAGGGATGTCTTTGATGCTAAATCCTAAACCCTCTAGAGGTCAATGCTTGGCTTGAGGTAACTGGATTTGCAAACTCTTTCCATATTTCTCAATAAACATTTCTATGCATCCTTATATTTACAATAACAGGCATAAGAAATCAGTATAAACAGCATAGTCAGAAATCAAACTTAATTCTTAAAACAGTCAAGATCAATACTTATTAAACTATTCTATATCCTTATCTAAACTTCTGTTTACACAAAAACATTGAATTAGGTCTCTGAAGGCATCCAAACAGATCCCTGCTTTTGGTCAGGCATTCTGACCTTCTTAACCATTATCCTTGAGCAGAATCCCCATTTTATAAAGGAACAACCAAAGACAGCATCCAAACAAAGTAATCAAAACTTTAACTTCCCACATTGTTTCCAGAAAATAGCTCAGTAAACTGCAAGGACATATCTGACTTCTGGCTAGCCAAAGAAGTAACAATACCATGAGGCACAAGTCAAATATACATCTACTTTCCATATTTATGATTTGTTCCTCTAGTACCCCACTCCTGGCACCCCTTGTGTCAGGCAGGGTTCTCTTAGAGAAATAAAATCAGGACACTAGTAATTCTTTTTATTTATATATAGAGAAAGGTATATAAGATAAGAAAGAAACAGTTAACTATCTATAAGGCAGTACAGATTGCTTGGTGCAACTCACTTGCATGAGGCAGCTAGAAGACTGGCAGTCCGTCAAGTCTTGAGGGCTGTTGAGTAGTCCTCTGTAGAGCAATTCAGGCTATCTGGTCACAGGCAGCAAACAACAGAGCAGGTCACCAATATTCAACCAGATGACAGAGTCCAACAGTCCCCAGCTCAAGAGATGTATATCCCAGGAGCGTGGCGAAGTAGGGCTTGAAGGAACCTCAACTCACAGCTCCACAGTCCACAATTAGGTGTCCCACGGATAGTGTTGCTAGAGGTCGAGGCACAGGACAAACAAGGCAGCTCTCTGGTCCAAAGATCCAGAAGCAAGAGAGGGCGGGACTCGCTGAACCCTTCCTATCTCTGCCCTTCAATGTTCATTGACTGTGCCATCACAACACACCCACCAATCTTCTGTGGCCATGTTGGCATAACAAACCTACCCATCACACTTCCTCTTCATTCATTCTCACGTGCAGTAGTCAGGCATATCTCACTTCCCAACCTGCAGCTTCAGTGGTATCCTCCAAAGCACACTTTCCTGAGGGGAGAGGTGGCTGCCCCCATAGTTGGGATTGGTGTTGGGTGTTCAGATCCCCCCACTCCATGTTGTCATTCTGCATTCAGATCCTGGAAAACCAGATTTCAGTTTGGTCCTTATTTCCCTGTGGAGATAAAAACAATGTGCTCCCCTTGGGTGGGTTAGTACCCCATTCCCTTTCTACATATCACCATCTGCCTGCACGCACCATGCCACCACCCCAGGTGGCTATCATATGTAACCTGGATTTGGTCTGGCCCCTTGCCATACTACATGGGCTTCCCCCTCTGGAATTTCTGTATACAGTAGCTTTTTCCCGATGCAACCGTTGCATTTTTTTTATTTTTACTAAGCTTACCTCAATGGACACATGTTGTATATGTCCTTCTGCACTTGGCTAACCACTTAGCATAATTCCCTCCAGTTCTTCCCATGCTGTAATAGGCTTCATGCACTCATCACTGATTTTCAGCAATGCATAGTACACCATTATATGTATGTATCACAGCTTTTTAATCCATTTGTTAGCTGATGGAAATTTGGACTGCTTCTAACTCCTTGCGATTGTGAACTGCACTGCAGTTAACATTAGGGCACAGATGTCTGGTTGTGGATTGTTGCTTGCCTCTTCTGGGTATATACCCAATAGGCCAATTGCTGGGTCCTATGGTAGCTCAATTTCCATCTGCTTTAGATATCGCCAAATCAATTTCCATAGTGGCTGTACATGCGATAAGAGTTCCTATCTCCCCACATCCTCTCCAACATTTGTTGCTTTCTTATTTTTTGAATTGAGCTATCCTTGAGGATGTTAGGTGGTATCTGATTGTTGTTTTGATTTGCATTTCTCTTATGGCTAATGCTTGGGAACATTTTATCATATATTTATTGGCCATTTTGATTTCTGCTTCTGTGAAACTCCTGTTCAGGTCCTTTGCCCACTTCCTCAGTGGTCAGTACTTTTTTTTTTTTTTCTTTTTGGAAGATATCAGGGTATTGTAGATTTTAGTAATAAGGCCTTTATCCAATTTGTCATTGATAAAGTTGTTTTCCCAGTCCATGGGCTCTCTTATTACTCTCTTGGTGAATTCTTTCGATGTTTTATCTTCAGTATATTCCACTTGTCTATTTGTGCCTCCTCTGTGTTTGTGTCCTTTCCTGTATCTGATAGCCTATGTAATCCCTGTGCCAAAGTTCTCAGGTTGGTCCCAATTCCCTCATTGTTGGCCCTAATAGTTTAAGATTTTACTTCAAGGTCTGTGATCCACCTTGAGTTTATTCTAGTACATGGAGTGAAATAAGGGTTTTGCTTCATTTTTCCACAGGTAGATACACATTTTTTCCAGGACCACTTGTTGAAAAGGGTATCTGCTTCCCATTTGATATTTTTTGGGCCCTTATCAAAGATTAGTTGTCTGTATGCTGATTTCCCCCTCCCCCCCGGGCTTTCAGTTTTTCTTTTCATTGCTCTGAGTACCTATCATTATGCTGATACCATACTGTTTTGATCACTGTGTCTGTACAGTATGTGCTAAAGTCAGGTAAAGCAAGCCCTCCAATAGTGTCCTCCTTCTTGAGGAGTTCTCTGCTACTTCTGGACTTCTTCCTTCTCCATATGAAGTTGGTAATAATTTTTTTCATTTCTTTGAAGAAGAATGAGGGTAATTGTATCAGAATTGGAATAAACTTATATACTACCTTGTATGGAATGGACATCTTGACTATAATGGGTCTTCTGATCCACGACCATGGGATATTCTTCCATTTGTTGAAGTCACTCTTGGTTTCTTATATTAGTGTTCTGTAATTTTTGTCATATGGATCTTTTGTTCTTTTAGTCATATATCCCTAGATATTTCAATTTGTGCTTGGCTATTTTTTATCTCTTCTTCTGTGGTCTTATCCAATGTGTATATCTGTCTGATAGACTTCTGATTGTTGATCTTGTATCCTGACACTCTGCCATACTCCTATTGATTCCAGTATTCCCCTTGTGGATCTTTTGGGTTTTTACATATATAAAATCATATCACTTGCAAATAATGATAATTTCGTCCCTTCCTTCCCCAGACAAATATCTTTGATGTCTTTTCTTTGCCTTATGCTGCTAGCTAAAAACTCCAATATGATATTAAATAAGAGTGGGGACAAAGGACATGCTTGTCTAGTCACCTTTTTCAGTGAGATTGTGTTCATCTTTTCTCCATTGACTATCACGTTTGGCTGTTGGCTTTTCATATATAGCTTGTATTATCTTAAGGAATTTTTCTTCTATTCCTATCTTTTCAAATGTCTTAAACAGGAATTGGTGTTGGATGTTGCCAAATGTTTTATCCACATCTATTGATATTATCATGTGATTCTTATAGCTTTTCATGTCAATGTGGTGAATGATACTAATGGTCTTTCCTATGTTGAACCACTCTTGTTTTATGTACTTTTGTATTCTATTGGCCAGGATTTTATTAAGGATTTTTTGCCTCAATGTTCATTGGTGATATTCGTCTCTAGTTCTCAATTCTTGTGGGATTCTTGTCTGGTTTTGGTGTCAGTGTTATACTAGCTTCATAGAAGGAGTTAGGTAGTTTGCCATCCTTTTTGATGTTTTGGAAGCTTTTGTTTAGGATTGGTGTCAGTTCTTCCCTGAATGCTTGCTAGAATTCTCCTACAAAGACATCTGGCCCAGGAGGGTTGTTGTTGTTGTTTTTGATAATCCCGTGATAACCTTGTCTATGTCTTCTCTTGCTATGAGTCTGTTGAGATTTTTTTTATGTCCATTGGGGATAATCTAGGGAGGGACAGTTATTCTAAGAATTTGTCCATGTCTTCCAAGTTGTTGAATTCATTGGAGCATGGTCCTTTGTAGTACTGTGTAATTATCCTTTTCATTTCATTAGGGTGTGTTGTGATGTCCCCTCTTTCATCCCTCATTCTTGCTATTGAATTTTTTCCCCTCCTTTCTTTGGTTAAGTCTGCCAGCGGTTTGTCAATTTTGTTAATCCTTTGAAAGAACCATCTTTTAGCAGCATTACACTTTTTCCATTGTTTTCTTATTTCCTTCTCCTGAATCTCAGCCCTGATTTTTTTTTTTTTTGGTTTTTGTTTTATCACTGTCCTCTCATGGTGGGAGTAGGAGGCCAAGTCTTTGCTCCTGTGGAGCTGGAATTGAACCTCCATCCCAGTGGGCCACAGTCCCGCGCACAACCACTATACCACCGGGGCTCAGCCCCTCAGCCCTGATTTTTATTATTTCTTTTCTATTGCTACTAGTGGGATTGCCCTGCTGACTCTGCTCTAGTCATTGTAAATTCTGTGCCAACATATCAGCTATGAGACACGCTTCCTTTTTCAGGTGTGCATGTATTGCTATGAAACTTCCTCTGAAAACTGCCTTTGCTGTGTCTCATAAGTTTTGGTATGTCGTGTTTTAATTCTTATTGGTTTCTAGAAATTTTTAAATTTCATCTCTGATCTTGGTCAGTACACTGTCCTTTTGCAATAGATAATTATTCATTCTCCATTTATTTTCTCTAGTTCTCTTCATCTTCCTTTTGTGGATTTCCAACCTTATGGCACAGTGATCTGAGAGTTCTGTATGATATCAATGTGCTTAAATTTACGTAGATTTGCCTTATGCCCCACCATGTGGTCTGTCTTTGAATATGTTCTATTTGGGAATGAAAAAATGTGAATTGTTTTTTATTTGGATGAAAAGCTCTGTAGATACCTATCAAGTCTAAGTGACTAAATGCAGTCTTTAGATCTCTAGCCTCCTTGTTGAGTTTCTTTCCCTGTGATCTGTTTGCTCAGAGAGTGTGTACTGAAGTCACCACTGTGATTATTGAGGCTGTCATTACTTTTTTCATCTTTTGGAGTATTTGGTTTACATAGTCAGTGGGTCTCTTCTTTGGGGAATATATATATATATTTAAAATGCTTATTGGTTCATTTTCTACCCTTCTCTTGAGCATTATTTAGTGTCCCTCCTTATCTCTTTTTATGATTTGCACTTTGAGGTCAATTTTATTCAATATTCATATAGCTACACCTGCTTTTTTTGAATTGCTGTTTGCCTGATATGTTTTTCTCTAGACTTTGATTCTAAAAATATTTTAATTCTGTGATCTTAAGATGTATCTACTGTAGACAGCACATTGAGGGGTTGTACTTTCTAAGCCAGTCTATTAATCTCTGTCTCTTAAGGCCAAAATTCAATCCATTGATATTCAGGGTTATTATATCTATCTGTGCACTCTGTGTTGTCATTTTATCACTCTTGTGTTGGGTGTTTTCTATCTCCATGGGTTGTGTCCATGTGTGTTTGTGGTTCATTCTTGCCTTTCTTCCACCGCTGAGCCAGAGTTACCTTGGGGCTGTTATCCTTTGGTAGTCTCTGTGTAGAGTCGTTCTGTGTGGCAGTCTCTTTTATGTGCTTGGTGATTTTTGTTGTTCTGCCCTCAATGGGTCGGTGTGGATCTTTTGTAGGACTGAGTTCCTTTTAGCATATTCTTTGAGATTTTCCTTGTCTAGGAAGATTCTCACTTCTCCATCAACTTTGATAGCTAATTTGGCTGGCTAGAGTATTCTTGGGTTTGCATGGTTTTCCTGCAATTTTCCAAATATGCTGCTCCACTCTCCTCTTTTTCATAGTTTCCATTGATAGGTCTGAGCATATTCTTATGTTTGCCTTTATATGTGATTACCCGTTTTTCCCTAGCTTCTCTCATACTTCTCCTTTTCCTCGTAATTGAATAGTTTAACAACTATTTGTCTTGGTGGTTTCTTCTTGGGGTTCAGCCTAGCTGGCATTCTTTAGGCCTCCTGGATGGTTATCTGGTTTTCATTCATTAAACTAGGGGCGTTTTTCTCCAAGCATTCTATCACTATCTTAGATTTCAGTTTCCTTGATGCACCTTCCTCTGATAGACCAATAATTCTAATGTTGTTTCTTTACATAGCATCGGACAAAGTTCTGAGGTTTTCTTCTGCTTCTCTGATAGATTTGTTAGACTTTTCCTCACATTTATTAATTTCTGTTTGCAAGTCCTCTAGGTCATCAATCCTGTTCTCTGTCTCTCTATTCTCTGGGCAAAATCTGAAAGTTTACTATTAGTTTTTGTTATCTCACTCCTTAGTTTTTGTATTTCCCTTTGGTGCATGGCCTTTATCTCTTTTATTGATTCTTCCTTCTTCTGTAGTGCATCATTCATGTCCTGTATACATCTTAGCAGCATTCTGAAGATTTCTTTCTGTGGCTGATCAACATCCACATTTTCTATGACTGCCATCATGTCCAGTTGGTCATTTTGCATTGGATTTGATTTCTCTTTTCTTTTTGATGTTGTGGAAGCAGTTTGTTGTTTTTTGTTTTGGTTTATTCAAATTAGGTGGCATTTCCCCTGGTGTCTCAGAGCCCTGAGTTCTCTCTTTGGGAAGCTGGTGTTGGATTTTCTGTAGACTGCCTTTAGCCCATTGCCTTGAGGGGTTGTATTTCCCCTTTGCCCCGCTGCAGTATCCTTCACCTTCTCCTATGCTTTGTGATACAGCTTCCATGAGGTCTCCTCAGGAACTGTTTGCAGCTGAGCACATTGTGGGTCTGATAGAAATTGTTGATGGAAACACAGGGGAGTGGGTTTAGGGCTTGGGGATTGGGCAACCTGACCCTGGCTAGGGGCACTTCTACACGTATAAGGGTAGGAAGGGAGGCCTGCTACTGGTGTGCAGATTCACCACTCGCTCAGAGCACAGAGGGGAGGGTGGGATTGAACTGGGACCCGGGAACACCCTGGGATAGCTCCTAATGCTGGGTCCCTACTGCCCAGCTTAAGCAGGATCTGCCTCACTTGTGTCCTCTGTCTGGCGGGTTCTAATCATATTAGATGTGTGAGACTCTCTGAGTGTGTGTGGTATTGGGGGGGAGGGGACTGGCTGGCACTGACCACAAAGGCAGAGGGTGAAGCAAAAAGCTTCTGGCTGCCTCAAGTATACCTGGGCGCAGAAATCCTGAGTGGGGGAGGAGCTGACTTACTCCTTTGCTAGGGGCAAGAGTCTATGAGAGCGGGGGTGGGATGTGCAGGTCTGTTTGGAGTGTCCCCACGGGACCCCAGGCTCTCTGGTGTGGGGAGGACTGGCTGATGGTTTGCATGGGCGCTGATGTAATGAGTCATAGAGCAGGCACCCTGAACTCTGCTGCAAAAGAACCTGCAACGTCTGTGGGGAGTGCAGGCATGTGGTTCTCTCCTGCTGCTGGTTCAGAGGAGTACTCTGAACTTTCTTGGGAGTCACCACACCAATTTGGCAGCCCCATCCAGCCCTCTACCTTCCCCTCTCACCAATCTCCAGGAGCTCCAGGCATGACCCACCTATCTGGCTTCCATCTTCCCCCTAAAGTCACTTTTGTATTCCCTTTCTATAGGCTGAAGTTGATAAAATATGCTATCAAATTGCAGTGATAAATACTGGTGATTGGAATGCAAAAGTTGAAACCACATATGAAGATTAGTAATTATAAAAAATGGAAACTGTGACAAAAAGATGCTGCTGCAGACATAATGATGGAATGTTGCAAGATAAATGACCTGCTCATAGGAAACACATTTTTCCAGAGAAGCACAACACCATCAGTCAAAACAAGTCCAGGAGCTACATGAGAAATATACTATCAATTGCTCATATTCAAGTTCAAAGTGAAAGTGAAAACAAAAGTTAGGCGATCCAAATACAACCTTCAGGGTATCCCACCTGAATTTAAAAAATAAAAATCTCAAGAATATATTTGGTTCATTGAATGTTAATCATGGACATCATACATGAAAGAATCAAAGGGCATTTTAGAAAAAGAAATTAATTGAATGTCAGAGAGACTCTTATATTTGCTCTTGGATATATAAAAGCTAAAGCTCCTAGAAGAAATGAGGAAGTAAAAAAGTTGGACATAACATTTCAAAGGATGCATCAAGAAAAGAAAGTAAATTATTTTAGTGAAATGTGCAAAGACCTGGACTTAGGATCTTCAAAGAGAACATGCTCAGAATTTCTCAAACTAAAAGAATTGAGTAAAAGATTCAAACCTTGAGTGACTATTGAAGAGTTCTATGACCAAAACACTGAATTCTAGAGGAGCATTAATAGAAGAGGAAAGATATACACCA
This sequence comes from Nesogale talazaci, assembly GCA_004026705.1. NCBI lineage: Eukaryota > Metazoa > Chordata > Mammalia > Afrosoricida > Tenrecidae > Nesogale > Nesogale talazaci. The sequence continues at coordinate 147,026 of PVJH01000095.1, read as the reverse complement.
TGTCACTGTAAGCTAAGAATTGGTTGATGTTCAGTCATGTCAGGAGGGAGTATATTATCAAGAAGTAATTGTATTGAGGGATGAACACTAAGCCTCACTGAAGGCATTAGAAGAAAAATAAAACTCCAGGAATTGATGACATACCACTGATTTATTTCTACAAATTGATGCATATCTAGAAGCACTAATTCGTTTGTAACAAGAAGTTTGGGAGATATTTTCTTTATCTTTGCCATTCTCAAGAAAGATGATCTATAAAAATCCAGAAATTATTAAACAATGTCACTACCATTCACAAGTAAAATTTTGCTGAAGATAATTTTAATATGGTTGCAGTAGTGCATTGATAGGGAATTGTCATAAATTTAAAGTTGGATTCAGACAAAGAGCTAGAATGAGTGTTGTTGATGGTGCTATCAGATCTTAGCTGAAAGTAGAAAATACCAGGAAAATGTTTACCTGTATTTTATTTGCCATATTTTAATCAGTTTTACATGGAGTCACTGTCAGTCTAAAGTCACTTGATGGCTATGATCCATACTAACAATGACAGCATATTGATGATTGTTTTTGACTATATAAAGGCATTCAGCTATGTGAATCACAAGAAATTGATGATAATATTATGAAAAATGAGAATTTGAGAACACTTCATTGTGTTCACTTGTGACCTGTACATAGACCACTAAGAGTCCTTTCAATAGAACAACTGGATTAAGTGTGCTTTAAAATCTGGATATATGTGTGCCAGTATTGTGTCCTTTCATTATATTTACTCAATCTGTATACTGATCTGGCAACCCGAGATTCTGGACTATGTGAAGAAAGGCATGGCTTTAAGCTTGGAGGAGGGATGACTGAGCATCTGATACTTGCAGATGACACAACCTTGCTTTCTGAAAGTAAGGAGAAGATAGGTGACAAAACAAAGCAAAGCATTAGCAGCCTATCAAAGCAAAACAACAGCAGCCTATCATAAGTAAAATCTTCACAACTGACCCCTACGGCAGTCTCATGAATAATGGAGAAAATATTGTGATTTTTGTCAAATGTTTTAATTAACTTGTTTGTTAGGCTATGTTCTCTAAAGAAATGAAACCAGTGACATGCTTTTGTAAAGAGGAAGACACAATGGCAGGATTCAGCTTCTTTGCACTCTTTCGCAAGAACCAATACCTTATTTTTTGCTGAGTTTGGTGAACTGATTGTTGAAATGGCACTTGGACTCAGCATTCTCTCTAAGTATGTCTGCTTGGCAGCTGCCCAATGTGGAAGGCACAAATTTCCATTCCTTACTCTTTTTAAAAAGTTCATCTGCATAATAGTATAGTCTAAGTGCCTTTAGTATTGTTCATTCCTTCTGTAGGTACAAAAAATTAGACTGGGCTAAGCTTGTAATATTCACTTATTCATATCATAATATTATTTATGTTGTTGATTAAATACTCTCTTGCTTTTGTTACTTTAGTAAACATATAACGTAAAAAAGAAAAGTTACATAACAACCAGTGAGTGACATACTGTCATTCATTCCTGCTTTTTGTTATGTCCCAAATTCCCAAGAGATATTATCAATGAATTATGCCATTCCTGAAAGTGTTCAAAGAGCTAAAATATTGTTAGAAAAGTTTTTTTATTTTAATCAGAAGTGGAAAGGATTTTTTCAAATATGAGCACTATATGCTCAGAGAAAAGAAGTCACCTGTTTTTAATATATCAAACAAAAGTGACTGCTATCTCATTGGGCTACCTCTGGAGATGGGATCCTACCTACTCCTACAGTGAAATGCTGCTTTAAGTGTAAATCGCACAGCTGATGATGCTTGGATCAAAGCCAAAATAGCTCAAGCAAGGACTATAATCAAGGAGCAATATAACACTATGTTAAATAACTCTCTTCATTACGCACTTATATATTTTTCATTAATATTTTTAAAACATTTATTATAATGTAATATAGCTTGGTGCCCCACTTTTATTGTTCTTATTTAAGTTTTAACTATATGAAACAGCAAACTAGCTTTGAGTGCATCTTTTCTTAATACTTAAAATTGGCATAATGGCAGTGAACTCATTGTTAAATTACTTCACCGCATTGGAAAGAGATTTACATCAAGAAATGGCTCACACAATTGTAGAAGTGGATAAATCTGCTTCGTTTAAAGGCTGTGGAATAGATGCAAATTAGAAGCTTCTTGTGACTCTCATAGAAGCAGGGATTGACAAGCAGGAAGTAGGGCTTTGAAGCAGGAAGGTCACAGGCTGGTGGATGCAGGGCTGGATGACTCCAAGGTTGCCCAATAGAATCTAAGATTGGGAGTCACTGAAGACTTCTGTTATCAGCATGGGTTATAAGAAGAGGTCAAGAAACCAGTGCAAGATCCAGATATAGCAGCAGAAGTGGTCTAATTTCCACACATTGCCAATATATAATAAGAGTCAGCAATACCAAAATGAACCCCACCCCTCAAAAAATTGTATCAAGGCTGTGACCTTGGCTGTATTAAGGTCTTCCCACTACTACTCTGCTACTTCATGAAAGATCTCATTGCGGAGGTGGCCACATTGCATTAGATTGTATCATGGAAGAGTCCTGGCCCACAGAAAAGGTAACTTTCCTAATTTGGATTCACAATCAATGTCTCCAGGATCATCAGCAAATTGAACAACATATCGTACTGGGCAAATATGCCTCTGAAGACTGCCTGAAAGAGATAAAGAGCAAAGGTGGACTAAAGTGCATCTGCCCAAAGTATGGGGTCTTCAGGTGCCCCATGTGAAAGATAGACAATGAATTGTGGCAAAAATACCAATATTCCAAGAGCTTCCAGAAGAAGAATAAATCTGTTTTGTAAAAAACATTGCCGAATGCTCCTTAGAATGGAGCACACTGACATAGTCTAAGTACTCCGGACATGTTTTAAGAAGAACCAATTTGTAGAGAGGGAAATCATGCTTGGTGATATGGAGGGTCAACAAAATAGAAGACGGCCCTCAATGAAATGGATTGCCACAGTATCTGTAACAATGTATCTCAAACATATGAAAGATTGTCTCAATGGCAGAGGACTGTGTACATAGGGCCTCTCTGAGTCTGAATTGACCCCATGACACCAAGCAATAATGCCAGCAATGAATACAGAGAATATTGCTGTCCAAGTGCCTTCCTAATAGGAAGGAAAAAGAGCCGAAGAATAATTGTTTTTCTTAGGTAGTTTCAATATTCCTTTACCCAGAAAAATCATCCACTGTGGCAGGATCATTTTTAACACCTCTGAATTTTCTATAGACAAAGCTGTGCTATCCTAACACATTTTTCTATTTTGCCTTGATGGGTAGTACATAATTTCACATCAACTTGATAACGGAGTGAAGGGGTGGAGTTTAGCCTGACAGGTCACAGCCTAATTTAGCCTCCTTGTGGACATGACCTTCTCATGAGGATTCTGGGAACTTCCTTTTTTGTTCTCCCTGAAGGAGGGATATATTATCTCTGTGTTTTACCTTCCTGTTGAAAAATGAGGTCTCCACTTGGGAGCTGGAGGAGCCACATGGAAACCCACATCAGTGCTGAGGTGCTTCCACCACCACTGAATCCACAAGACTTTTCACCCACTGGTCTGAAGTTGATGAACTTATGAAGTTGATCTGGACTGGGATGTTTTCTCAATGTGCAATTACTCTTCCTGGATTTGTTTCTCTATTAACCTAGCTTAGCACCCTGTTTCTCTCTGTATTCATTTCCACTGTTTAGGCCTCTTACAATCACTTGTCTGATTCTTACTGTTTCCTACCTGATTCTGTTCATTCTAGGACAGCTCTTTTCCAAATGATTCTCCTCTCTGACATCTAATTTTATAAAATAAAGATCTAATGATGTTTCCCTAGGTTTACGTTCCTCTAGGATTAATTTTCAACTTCCTTGCATGATTTCTATAGCTCTAGTCAACTTTCTTGAATCTTTACCTTACTAGCTTTCTCTTCTTGCATTTTCCTCTAATAGTTTCTTCACTGCTTCCCAAATACTTCCTATGATTCATATCTTTGTTTATAACTATGCTTTTTCTCTGCTTTTTCAATATATAAAACTTTTACCTTATCCATGAAATAGATTATTACTTGTTCCTCAAGGCCTGATTGTCAATATGCACATATTTCTTATATCTTTCTATCACAGATCATATGTAGTTCATGTTACTAACTACTTTCTAAAGTGTCCCTGGAATGAGGGAAGTTGAGTATGGTGGTTTAAATACAAGGTCCTGTGGTGTGATACCCCAGTGTGTGCATACAGGATCAACCAAGAGGACAAGTATTTTGGTCACAGGCAATTTAATTTTCCTTTCCTGATCTAAGTTTTCTTGAGAAGAGAGAATGATAACAGTGACTATTTATTTATTCCTGTGAGAATTAAATGAGGTAATATATGAAAAACATTTGCTTTATTATATAGCACTAAAACAATAGAACTCATTATGATCATGTATGAAAGTATATCTGATAGGATTTATTTATATAGTTTGCATAATAATGTAACTTTAAAATCATATTGTGTTGTGACCTCAAGGTGTGTCTTTGTCTGTGCTCAATCATATATTTTCCAAGGAAGGAAATATGCTATCAAGATCTTTCTATCTGGCATCTGTCAAGGAGCTAATTATAAAGGGGTGGAAGTTGTCTGATAAAATGAAATACCCCTCATTAAGCTTAAACTTATGATAAATAATTTTAATATACACATGTTCAAAATATTGAATGAAAAACACTACAAAATTAAAAAAAATAATTTATTTTCAATAAAATGTTCAAATTAATTGGAACTCCTGTATTTGTCTTTGCTAAATATAGCAGGTCAAATGTTGTTAATCATAGAAATGCTTCCTATGTCTGTATTTTGAAGATGGGATTCATAATGATCCGTGTGGTGTGAAGTGTTTCCTAAGGCAATAATTGGAATCATCAACTTTAATCATGACTTGGGTCAGATGTTTCCTGCATTATTCAATAATTTTCTCATAGAATCTGTCATTATTTTTTGGGGGGCGCATCACTGACCTCTGTTGGGAGTGGGAGGCCCAGCCTTGCTTCTGGAGAGCTGCTGCTGCATTTGAACTGCCAAGCCAGTTCAACCCTCAACCCTCAACAGTCCTACCCTCAACCACTGCGCCACCGGGGCTCAGTCACATCTGTTAATATTAAAACTCAAGGCTTGTTTTTCTTTTTCTTTCAGTTTAAGATATGTGGATCATGTTCTTTCTTTTTTGTTTTCTAGCTCTAGGTCTTTGCACATTTCCTTATAATATTTGACTTTGTCTTCTATCTGCCTTTTGAAATTTTCTGTTATTTGACTTCATCATTCCCCCCCTTGCTTTTGCAGGTCTACTATGAGTACAAACTTCATAGTGGGCAGGTTGTTAGTGTTGTTAAGGGCCCTTAAGTCAGTGGAGACACCTGCTGACCTTATCCACAATGAAAGAAAGGGGCTTCTAAGGAACAGCGTGATCATACTTCTCCCAAGACGGATTTGTTTGTACTTTTGGAAGTCCATGGTATGTTCAGCATTCTTCATCAGCACCATAATTCAAATTCATAAATTTTTCTTCTATGTTCCATAGCCATTGTTCAATTTTCACCTGCCTAAGAAGCAAATGGAAATACCATGTCATGGGCCACACACAACTTAATCCTCAAAGTGACATCCTTGTTCTCAAACCCTCCAAAGATGTCTTGAGCAACAGATTTACTTAAAGCATTGCATCATTTGATATCTTGTCTGCTGCTTCTAAAAGCAGTTGTTCTGGATCCAAGCAAGACAAAACCCTTGATAACTCTAATAATTTCTCCCTTTAGCATCATGTGAACCATTAATGCGCATGTGATTATTTAGGTCTTTACATTGACTTGTAAACTGTACTGAAAACTACATTCCTTAAACTTCTTCAGCATATGCTTCAATTCCTCTTCACTTTCACTAAACAAGATAGTGTCACCTGCATAACATGGGGTCCAATCCTGTTGCTCTATTCCTGTTCAAATAATCCAGCTTCTCTGATGATTTTCACGGCATACATATTTGATAAGTATGGTGAGCACATAGAATTGTGACACAGTCCTTTTAAAAAATCTTTAAGCAATACAATATCCCTTGTTCTGCGCACACACTGGCTCTTGGTTCTTGTACAGGTTCAATAGAAGCACAATGAATTACTCTGGAATACCCATTCTTCTCAAGGATATCCATAGTTTGATAAGAAGGATAGTGTTAGAACTAAATAGATTCCACCATATGGCATTGTCCCATAGTTATTCCCAATTAATAGATAACCTTATGTTGGCCATCAGTAAATTTCAATGGGAACTCATAGCCTGAGTGTGGGTGATATGTCTGATTTTTCGATGGTGTATAAGCTAAGTAGATGTATCCTGTTCTTGGGGAAAATGTTTAACATTATATTTATTGATTCTTTAAGAAATGTTTTTATTAGGGGTTTGTACAACTCTTATCATAATCCATACATACATCCCATTATGTTAAGTACATTTATACATTTGTTGCCACTGTTATTCTCAAAACAATATTTTTCTACTTGAGCTCTTGGTATCAGCTCCTCATTTTTCCCCTGTCTCCCTATATCACCTTTCCTCATTAACCCTTGATAATTTATTATTTTGTCATGTTTTATACTGTCCGATGTCCCTATGTTAGTCTGGGTAAACTAGGGAAACAAATCCACAGAAATATATATGTATATATATACACACACACACACATATATACATATATATATACACACACACATAAATACACAGGCATACATATAAACATACACACATGCATATATATGAAAGTTTTATATAAAGGGTAACTGTACATTAAGAAAACATCCTAACCCAGTGTTTTCCAAGCCCATAAATCCAACTTTAGCCCATATGTGTGAGAAGGAACTAAAAAATCCTCCTCAAAATCACAAAACACATGTAAGGATGCCAACTACAGGAGGAAAGTCGAATCAGTAAATGTGTAAGCATCTCAGTGCTGACAGGGGTCTCCACATGTCTGCTCCAGCACCGAGGGTTGCATCAGGGTAGGTCCATATTGCTTCTCCTTGGGATGTCTTACAGGAAGTGAGCCTTTCCAGCTGAAGCAGGAACCTGGCTAAAGCAGCTGTATCCTGAACCCACCATCAAAGAGTAAGAGAAGAGACCCAAAATTCAAAAGGCTCGGCTCACCAAGATACTTATCTCTCTGCCCCTCAATGATCCTCACACGTGTTTATCAGCCAGGTTTGCACAATAAACTTTGTCTCATCTGTCTTCACCCCCTTATGATTAGTTCCTCTTTCTCTCTACCTTCCTTGTATCACCACTCTCACCACTGGTCCTGAGGGGTTCATCTGCCCTTGATTCCCTGTGATTCCAGTTCCTATCTGTACCAGTGTGCATCCTCCGGTTGAGCCAGAATTGGAATCATGAGAGTTGGGGTGAGGAAGATTTAAAGAACTAGAGGAAAGTTGTATGATTCATCATTGTTATACTGCTTCCTGATTGGCTCATCTCCTCCCCTTAACCCTCTGAAAGGGGATGTCCAGTTGCCTAGAGATGGACTATGGATCCCCATTTTGCAATCCCCCTTATTCACAATGCTATGACTTTTTTTTTGATGCCTGATCCCATTGACACCTCATGATCACACAGGCTGATATGCTTCTTTCATGTGGGCTTTGTTGCTTCTTACCTAGAGGGCTACTTATTTACCTTCAAGCCTTTAAGCCCCTAAATGCTATATTTTTTGATAGTTGGGTACCATCAGCTTTCTTTACCACATTTGCTAAGGCACTCACTTTGTCTTCAGCAATCCTGTTGGGAAGGTGAGCATCATGGAATGCTAGTTTAATCTTGCATTGAGTGAGTACTTTAGTAGAGGCCCGATGTCCATCTGCTACCTTAATACTAAACATATAGATATATGCACATAGATGTATTTCCCCTTCATCACATACAAGTATATTTACATGTGTACATGCTTGTATTTAGACCTTTATAAATGCCTTTTGCATCCTAGTTCTTTCATCTATTTCCTTTTACTTTCCTTTTGTCCCACTATCACGCTCAGCCTTCATTTGGGTTTTAGTAATTCCTCTTGGTTACATTGCCTTTGCTCAAGCCTTACCAGGCCTCCCACACCCTCCTCTTCACCTATTTTGGATCATTTGTTATACCCTTGTCCCTGAGTTTGTTAACACCCATCTCCTTTATCTTGCATCCCACTCTCCCGTGTCCCCCTGGAATCATTAGTCCCGTTGTTTTCTCCTCCAGATTTTTTGTCCTGCCTACATTATCTAGATAGACCTGTAGAGACAATAATATGCACAGAAACAATACAGAGCAAACCAAAGCAACAAAAGAAAACAAAACAATAATAGCAACAACAAAACCAGTGACAAAAAAGAAAGAAAAGCCTGTAAATAGTTAAAGTCTATTTGTCGATCTTTAAATATTTATAGATTCTTAATCATAGATTCTTCTCAGTGCTTGTTCAATTTTTTCAGTCCTCAGTGACTCTGTATGCATGCTACAGGTTACTTCAGTTTTAGATATTGCCTTCTGAGTTATGCACCATTCTTTATGGATCACATCGGAATAATTCAATTTTAAAACTATATGAAAGGAATACAACTTTACACTAAACACATCTGTGCATGTTAAAGGAACTGAAATATTTCTTTGGACTTAAAGCTGAAATGAGAAGCAGCAGAGAATTCTTATCCGGAAGCCATTGAATAGGAAGTCATTGGAATTTGGTTCAAATATCTTTCTTTTGCGGTTTCACAGTAATTATCAACTCAGGACTGCCATATACTTTCTATTTTTATACTTATTTTGCTTTTTGTGATGGGTCTTCGTTCTGCAGAAATAGACTTGTCTTAATGAGCAAGATTGAAAATTTTTTCTTTTATCTAATCCTCATGTCTCTCTGAAACTGTCTCCAGTTACTTAAATTTTTAACTTTATTAGTGAACATTCATGTAGTTTAGTCTATAAAGCTTTTCAATGTGTGTTTTTTGTTGTCTTGGTATTACTTTAAAATGTATACTATTTTAAAGATCAATGATACTTTTATTAGGGTTACTAAATACCTCATGAATGTTACCTAAATTATTTCTCAGCAAGCCAATAATGCTTCCTCTAAAGTTTATCACATGTATACATGAACCTTACAGATATAAATGGAATTTTGATGTTGTTTTTAGGTTCCATTGAGTTGACTTTGGCTTTTTGTGACTCTATACACAACAGAACCAAACATTGCATGGTTCTGTGCCATCCTAACAATTGTTCTGATGTCTGAACCCATCAAAGCCAACACTGTATCTATTCATCTCATCAAGGGCCTTCCTCTTTTTTGCTGCCCCTTCACTATACCAAATATGATGTTCTTCCCAAGCAACTGGTCTTTCCTGACAATACAGTCAAAGTAAGTAAGACTAAGTCTTGCCATTCTTGTATTTAAGGAGCACTCTGGCCTCACTTCTAACTTTCAATGGTATTCCTTTTAACATTCAATGGTATTTTCAACATTTTTCTCCTGTATCATACTCCAAATGCATCAATTCTTCTTCAGTTTGCATTAATCAATGTCCACCTTTCACATGCATATCATATAATATAGACTTCCATTAATTGAGTTAGTAGTACCTTAGTCCTCAAAGTAATGTTCTTGCTCTATAATACCCTAGCGAGGTTTTGTGCAGCAGATTTACATGATGCAATACTTCTTTTGATCTTTGGTCTGTTGCTTCCATAAGAAATGATTGGATATCCAAGTAAGACAAAATCCTTGACAACTCTAACCTTTTCTCCATTTATCATAATGTTCCCTGTTGGTATACTTCTGAGGACTTTGGTCTTCTTTACATTGAGTTATGATAGCTATGAAGGCTACAATCCTTGATCATCTGCAAATGCTTCAAATCTGATTCAGTTTTGTAAGCAATGTTGTGTCATCTGAATACTGCAAGTTGTTAATAATGGGCTTTTAGTTTTCACTTACTCCTAAGTCAATTGACTGTAAGAGACCCATATTAATATGCATTTGAAAGAAAGGTGACCCAAAATAATACTCAGACTCCTTGACACCACACACAAGTAAAATTTTGTAGACGATCATCTAACAACTATTGCAATAATACAGTTACTGCTGCCAGGAATTCAGGCGAAAAGCTTCAGAAGGGAACATGGAACAAGGGGTATCATTGCAGATGTCAGAAGAATGTTGACTCAAATCAGAGAATACCAGAAAGTGTTTACATGCGTTTAATTGACTGTACCAAGGCATTCAATTGTGTGAATCATAACAAACTATGAATAACCTTGATAAGAATGAGAATTAAAGAACACTTTCAATGCGATCATACAGAACATGTACATAGATCAAGAGGCAGTTGCACAAAGAGAACAAGGGATTTCTTCATAGTTTAAAATGAGCAAAGGTATATGTACGAATTATGTCCTCTCACCATACTTGTTCAATCTGTATGCTAAGCAAGTAATCAAAGAAGATGGATTTTATGAAGGAGAATGTGGCATCAAGATTGAAGGAAGACTTGTTTACAACATTTGATATGCAGGTGACTCAAACTTGCTTACTGGAAGTAAGAAGGACTTGAAGGACTTGTTGATAAAGATCAAACATTGCAGCTTTCAACAGGGATTACAAGTCATTGTAAGGAAGACCCAAGTCCTCCAAACTTTTCAACAAACAGCATTATGATAAATGGAGAAGAATGGAAGGTGTGAAGGCTTTAGTCATCCAAGGGTCCAAAATCAAGGCTGACGGAATCATCAGTCAAGAGATCAAAGCTGATTTGCATAAGTTAAGTCTGCTATATGAGATCGCTTTAGAGTGTTGGAAAGCAAGGGTGCTACTTCGAGCACTAAGTTGTACCTGAACCAAGCCATGGTATTTTCAGTTGTGTTGTATGTATGTGAAAACTGGACATCGATTTTAAAAAGACCAAAGAAGGATCCATGTATTTGAATTGATGAAGATTATTGAAAGTACCATGGACAGCTAAAAGGACCTACAAATCTGTCTTGGAAGAAATACAGCCAATGTGCTTCTTAGAGGCAAGGATGGCAAGACTTTATACTTTGTCTCTCATGCTTTAGACGTGTTGTCAGGACATACCAGTCCCTGGTGTATGACATCATGGTCAGTAAAGTGGAGGACAAAGAGAAAAAGGTAAAGAGAAGAAAGCCCTCAATGAGATGGATTGACATAGTGGCTGCAACAATGACCTCACGCTTATGAACAATTATGAAGATGGATCAAGACAGTGCAGTGCTTCTGTCCATTGTGCAAAGGGTTGCTATGGATTATAACCAACTATTTGACTTCTACCCACCACAGCAACATGAGACTTTTATTTCCAATTTCTTAAGGAAATGTCTTTCATTTTCACAGTAGTGGCACCATTTATGTTCTTATCTACAACATATGAAAGTTTCTGTCTCTCTACAACTTCATAGGCATTTGTGTTTGTCTTCTTTTCAAATGTCTACTGTTAATGTTGGGTTAAATTATATATCATTGTGCCAATTTGCATCTTTCTATTGCCTAATAAAAAGAAACATTTTATTTTCATGCATTCTCGGCTGTCTGAATGTCTTTGGTGAAAGGTCTTGTCATTTTCTTAATCTTTCTTTGATGTGGATTATTCATCTTTTTGTTTTTGAGATGCTGATATTTTCTATAAAATTCATAGGTCGTCCATTTTCCAATATGGTATTTCAGTAAACCACTAGAGAAATGCAAATTAGTACAAAAGGAAGATATCATTTCACCCAGTATTATTGGCAAAGTACTTGTGTTTTATTGACTATATAGAAGTTTATATCTGTGTATATCACAACAAATGATGGATAACAATTCAAAGAATGGACATTTCAGAGCACTGATTTATACTCTTTTTGAATCTGTAAATACATAGAGAAGCTGTATATACTTGGCTCTGTTCACATATGTTAGTTATTCCAAAAGAACAGGAGATCTTGGGTGATTTAACTCAGGAAGGGTGTGTATTGGGATTGTATACTTTCACCGTACTCTGTCTGTATGCTCGTCAAATAATCTAAGAAGCCGGGTTACATGAAGAGGAATGTGGCATCAAGTTTAGAGGACAATTCTTTTTTTCCCTTTGAGTGTTTTGTGTTCTATTAGTGATGGTATATCTACTTCATGCATGCACGCGCGCACACACACACACACACACACACACTGATAAGAGCACTTTAAAGTCTAAGGCGAAATTAACTCGTTATTATATTTTACATTTGCTTTGTGTGTATGTAAAAGCTGATGATGAATACTTACCTGGCAGGGGAGATACCATGATCATGAAGGTGGTTTTCCCAGGGCAAGGCTTATCCATTGCGTTTGGATGTGCTGACCCTGCGATTTCCCCAAATGTGGGAAACTCGACTACATAATTTGTGGTAGTGGGAGACTACATTTATGCTTTCCCCTGATAATGGGTTTTTAAATAACAGATGCTATCTGTAAAATACTTGTTGCTTTTGAAATATTTTACTTAAAAAAAGCTGATAAGGAATGAGAAAAAAACAAAGAACAATGCCTTTGAATTATGGCTTTGGCAATGAATACTGACTATGTCATAGACTGTCAGAAGAACAAACACATCTATTTTAGATAAAAGACTTCCTCATCACAAATACCTTTTTAAACATAAAAAGGATGATGATGCAGATGAACTTCTCCAGATGTAAAAGATACAAATCTAATTCATGATATGTATGGGAAAAAAACAATGGAGAAGTTCAATATCAACAGTGAACATGAGACTGTAGAACATAGTATCAATTGCTCATATGTAAATTCATATGAGAATTAAAGCTAGAGAAGATTAACTTAAGTTCATGAGAAATAAAATATGACCTTGAATCTATCCCATCTGAATTTTGAGAGCATTTCAGAAATAGATTTAATGCATTGAACACAATGACAGAAGATATAAAGACCTGTGAGAGGACATCATACATGAAGAAAGCAGAAGACCATTAAAAATTCAGGAGAAAAATAAAAGATCAGCATGGACATCAGAAGAGACTGAATTTTTTAATAGAACAGCTAAGATGCATGGAATAAATGGTGAAATCAAAGATCTTAAGAAAAAAATTTAAAAGGTAGCTTCAGAAGTAAGAGTAAAATATTATAATGAAAATGTGCAAAATCCTAGAGATAGAAAATCAAAAAGGAAGAAAACATTTAGCATGTCTTAAATTTAAGAACTCCATAAATAACCCAAGCCTCAAATTGCTATATTGAAAGATTCTCTGAGTAAAATATTGAATGATACAGGAAGCATCGAAAGAATATGCAAAGTATACAGAAACATTGTACATAGTACAATACAGAGTCATTGTACTAAAAGAACTAGTCTCCCTTCCACCACTGAAGGATGTAGCATATGAGCAAGAACCAGTAATACGGGGAAGATGTTTAAGCTACACTGAAACCATTCACCAAAAACCAAGCCGCAGGGTTTAATGGGAGCTCTTTCAACAAGCTGACACAGCATTAGACACACAGATTCACCTATGCCAGAAAATTTGGAAAACAGCTACTTGACCAACTGACTCCAAGTGATCCATATTTGTATCAATCCCACCCAAAAGTGACCTAACAGACTGCTCAAATTATAGGAAGATATCATTGACATCACATGAAAGTAAAATTTTGCTAAAGATCATGCCAAAAGATCATGTAAAATTTTGCTAAAAATCATGCCAAAATGATCACAGCAGTACTTTAGCATAGAGTTGCCAGAGGCTCAGGTTTGATTCAGATGAGGACATGGACAATGGTTATAATTGCTGATATCAGATAAATCATCACTGAAAGCTTAGAATACCAGAAATATTGTATTTTGTTAACTTTGTAAGCACATTCAGCTGCGTGGAGCAATAACAAACTCTGGGTAGCCTTGGGAAGAATGGGAAACTTAGACCACTTCATTGTGCTTATCTGGAACCTACCCATGAATCAAGAGATAGTTGTATGAAAAGAACAAAGCCATGCTGCTTGGTTAAAATCAGGAGAATGTGTGTCAGGGTTGTGTCCGCTCTCCACACTAATTTAATCTATATAGAGATAAAATCATGAGAGAAGCTGGATTATATGAAGAAGAATTAGCATCCAGATTGTAGAAGCCTTATTTATAGCCTAAGAGATACAGATGATACAAATATGCTTATTGAAATTGAGGAGGTCTTGAGGTGCTTAACAAGAGCAGGGTTTGTAGGCTTCAGTTTGTATTACATACACTTCTGTGTAAAGAAGAGCAACATTTTTACAAACATCTTACCCATAGTTAATATTATGATAAATGGAGAACAGTTTGAAGCTTTTAAAGCTGTTGTCTTGCATGAATCCCCAATCAAGGCCCATGAGAGATTGAACAACATATATTTTCTCACAAATCTTGAGCACAAGACCTCACTCATTAAAGTGTTGCAAAACAAGTATGCTACTTTGAGGACTAAGGTGTGCCTTACCCAATTAATGGCATTTTTAATTTCCTCTTATGCATGTGAAAGTTGTACATTGAATAAAGACTGAAGAAGAATCAATGCATTTGTCTTATGGGACTGGATAATAATAATGAAAATACAGTAGGTTTAAAAAATGAACAAATTTGGTATTGGAAGAAGTGCAGTCAATCTTCTTTAGAGGCACAGTGAAGAGACAGTTCTTTCAAGTAGTACTTTGAACATGTTCTCAGGAGAGGTCAGTCCCTGGAAATGACATCCTGCTTGGTGAAGTTGAGTGGCATGGAAAAAGATGAAAATCTTCAAAAAAAATAGATTGACACAGTGGCTGCGCTTTGGGGCTTAAATGTAAGAACACTTGTGAGGATATCACAGGACTTCATTCTGTTGTACATACCCCCCCAAAACAAACTCACTGCCCCTGAGTCATTGTTGATTCATAGCTAATCTACAGGCCAGGGTAGGGCTGCCCTTGGTTTTCTGAGATTGTAAATGTGTCGGGGAGTAGACAGCCTTGTGGAGTGCCTGGGGGTTTCCAGCTGCCATAGTGGCTGATGGTACCAGGGCTTAGAGCTTGTTGATAAGAGTCAGAATGGACTAGTTGACACCTAACAGCAACACAATTGAAAGAAATACACCTAGGGTTCTCCTTAGAAGGATTGAGGTTGAGATTTCTTGTCTCATATTTTGGGCATTTTATCAGGAATGACCAATCCTGGGAGAAAAGCATTATGCTTGCTCTACTAAAGGATCAGGAAAGAAGAGGAAAACCATCAATTCATTGAATATTGAATGATTTGGGGAACTTTACAAGAAGAGCAAAGGAGTGCATTGAATCACTGTGCTAAAAATAATTTATTTTTCTACCATTTCAGGAAGTTGCTTGTGATTAAGAATAAATTATACTATAAATATAACTCTGAACTACACTGAAGGAAGAGTTGGGAAACGGTACATTAGCAGATTACCAACCAAAATATTTTAACCAATGGATGCAACTCTGAAAGCGCTCAGGTATTCATTTCTATGCCAAAATATTTCATCAACCAAATGAAAGGGATTCATATTTGTGTTCATTGCAAAGAAGGACATTTGAAAGAATGCAGAGAATATCAAACAATATCATTAATATTACATGCAAACAAAATTTTACTGAAAATAAGTTAACTCTTAACAGGAAAAGTGAGTTGTCCAAAGTAACTGGTGCATGATTCATCACGATTTAGATCAGAACAGTAGTGATGCTAAGACTGTGTAAGCGCCTAGCTCACCCATCTCCTTAAAGTCCAGTCAACCCAACAACCTCAGTGTCTCATGACTAGCTTCTCTTAAGTCAGAGTGAAATCACATTTTTGCAGTCATCAACTTTCTTGTAAGTTTAAAAATATGCTTTGAAAAACTAGCATAGAATCTTGTTAAGAGATCTTTTTCCCCCCTCAAGCATCTTCCTGAAACAGCCAGCAAGGAGAGACACATCCCCCTACACAAAACCCACACAAGAATATCAAAATATGTTTGATAATGAATTTAAAAAAATCCATACGCTAAAATAATTTTTCTTATTTTTAATTTCCTCCTCTTTTTTCAAATTCATGGACATAATGTTTCTTATTGCAACTCAGAAACATCCCAAAATAGCTGCCAGAATTTTACAAATAAACATAAAACCAAGGCTTTTGCAGTACAAAAATAGTCTTCACTTCTGCTCTCCAGGTTGGTTGCCCTTCTATATCTTTCTGAGGCCTTCTACTACCCTGGGAACCTAGGCATGCCGCCATATTGAAAGAAAGCCAATTTTTCTACTTGGAAAAACACATATGTATAGGGATTGGTGCCTTCAATCTCAAATAAGAATATGTATCAAATTTTGTCTTAGAAGAAAAGAAAAATTCAACTAGAAAATTGAACAGTATTGATTAATTCAATTGCAATATAATTCATTTAAGGTTGTGTTACTTTCATTTAACAATGAAGTACTACAGTTAATATTGCTATCAAAAATATCAAAGTGAAAATGTATCTCCTCATTTTATTGAAATATACCCCAAAATTAAATAGAAGAATTAATGAATTAATTACTTTATTATAAATAAGATTTGTGATCAGTGCTGTGAAATATAGATATCCTCTATTCTGTGACACTGAAATCCTCTACCTTATTAATTGTTTGAAATTGAATATATATATATATATATATATATATATATCTTCTATTACCATGTCATTGAACTGAAGACTTAGAATGTCATTCTGATTGCAATTTTTGCTCTACTAATTTTCCTATTACCTAAGAGAAAAAAGAATAACCTGTTTTTTATTTGACTAGACTATATAATACATGAATTTAATCTATAATTAAATGAAAATTTTCATGATGGAATAAAAATTATTTCAATTCTTACTTATAAAATAAAAATTAAATTTCCTCTGTTGTTTATGATTTACCATAGGATCCTAAAATACATTAAATGAAGTAGATCTCCCCTCATTTACTTACACTTGCCATTTAGACTCTAGCAAAGTTTTCTTTCTACCTTTAAACCATGTCAATTTTGCTCTGTGATTTTGCCTTAGTTGTCTGAACCACCAGGAAGATGGTTGGGCCATCAGAAAGAAAGACTTTTTGGAAGACAATGCTTCACAAGTGTCATGTGTCTCTGTGTATTTTATGAATGAGGCACTCCACTTTGCCTCAGACCATAATTCCCAGGATCTTTATAAAACAAAGTACTTCAGAAGACAGACATTTTATAAAATGTTTGCAGTAAAGGACAGACATTTTATAAAATATTCCAGTTACTTCTACAATGAAAACCACTCCTTTGAAGGGACCATCTAAACTAATTTACATCCCTTTCAAAAGGGTTTAGATGTCTCATTCAAAGGTTATTATTATAGTGGTTTTCATCATAGATGGAATCTGAAGGTTTTATAAAATGTCTGTCCTTTTCTCCAAAGAGAGGGGAGTACTGGTAGTGTAGGGTTATACTCTGGACTGCTAGCCTTCCTGTCGGATGTTGCAAACCACAGGTCTCTCTGCAGGAGAAATAAGACATTTTACTCAAGTAAAGAGTCACAGCCTCTTTACACTGCCCCCTACCCCCCCCCCCCACACACAGGGCAATCCTCCTTTGCCTTATAGGGCCACACTAGTCAGAGCTGAGTCAATGGCAGTAAGAGAGGACCTTGTGTCCATTGGAACCAGAGGAATGGTACAAATACTGATCATCACAAATAGCTCTCGGTGTGGACAAATAGCCTACTCATGACTCTAAGATCTTCAGGGTCTCTTTACATGTGGCTCTACACAGCACAGAAGAGTCGCAGATTCTTCACTGTTCTTGACACAGGGTAATAAAATTGCAATGATGAGAGCGACACGGATTTCTGGGTCAGGAAGGATGATGTCTGAAAACTTTGTTGGTCAAATGGAAATGTTATGTTGAAGAACACAACTTGCCCAAACTACTCTGTAAATGTAAAACACTTATGCTTGTGTCAGCATTTGTAGAAAATGCCATTCCTCACTCTGCCATTTGAAACAAAGCTACTATACCAAGAGGGTTCTTGATGCACAGAATTTCACACATATATGAAATATATATTCATATATGGTATATATGAATGTATATATGTATATATATATATATTTATGGATCACTGAATATGGAAGCTGACTTGACATAAGGAATGCCATTTTAAGATTTTTTTTTGAAAACTTGTGACCCTTGCCTTGCCTATGTTCTCGGGAGGTACTGTGTGGTCAGACTGTCCTTCAGAATGGCCTATGTGATTTGAATGTCCTTCACAATCTTGACTATTCTCAGAATATCCCCCATTCAGTTTCTGTAAACTCACACTTGTTTGGGCTTCTGTAATTCACTTGCACAGTTGTGTTAAAAAAAAACCACACCTACAACTTAGTCATCTAGAATGTGTTTTTTACCTTTATAAACTAAGCCCTTGGCAGCAGTAAGGGGCTACTGGGGCTTAAGAGATATGCAGTTTTAGCACAAAAACTGCATGAAAATGTGTTGAAAAACTTGATGTATACACATGAATATAGTGTATATAGATCTAGTTCCCTATCGCCATATATAAACATATTTAAATATGTATATACCTGTATTTAAGCCTCGATAAATACCCTTTGCCTCCTAGTCCTTTCCTTTATTTCCTTTTACTTTCCTCTTGTCCCACTAACATGCTCAGTCTTCATTTGGGTTTCAGTTACATTGCCCTTGATTAAGCCCTACCAGGACTCCTACACCCTTCTTGCTATTGATTTTAGAATACTTTTGTTCCCTTGTCCCTGATGTGGTTAGCCTCCACTTCCTTTCCCTTGCTTCCCCTTCTCCTGTGGCTCCCAGAACTGTCAGTCCCATTATTTTCTTCTCTGGATTATTTAATCTGCTTGTCTTATCTAGATAGACATGCAGAGACAATGTTAAGCATAAAATAAGACAGAGCAAAGCAAAGCAAAAAAAGGAAACAGCAACAACAACAATGAAACAATGACCCCAAAAGAAAAGCCTATAAATAGTTCAAGGTCTGTTTGCTGACCTTGAGGAGTGTTTTCAAGTTAAGTCTGATGGGGTGTCATACCCTGGGCCCAATTTCTATTGTGATATTCCCCAGGGACTTCATTGCTTTTTACCCCCTGCTTCTCTGCTGCACATGGGGGCTAACCACCCCAGGAACAAGGGAACAAAAGTGTTTGACCCTTGTGTGATGGTTGTCCTTTGTAGCACTATGAGTCAGTGAAGGATGTCGTGTCTGGTGGTGGGGCCAGACCTATGGTCCTCTATGTGCTTTGGCTGCTCTGAGAAGGAATATCATCTTCCAGGCTTGGTGGGCCAGGATGTGATCCACTGTCTCTCCCTCCCTCTTTGTTTGCTCCTTTGTGCTCTTATCAGACAGGTCCCTCTATCTGTAGTTTCAGTGCTCTCCTCTGAAGTGAATTCTTTGGTGGTAGGGGTGGAGGGGCAAGGGTGGGGGTGGTTGTGGTGGTGGTCTGTCCACGTAGTTGGGATTGGGGATGGTCCTTCAGACCTCTCTATTGGTTTCTTGCTTCACGCCGATATGTTGTATTCACATCTTGGCGCACGAGGTTGAAGTCTAGTCCCTCTCTCTCTGTGGAGGTATAAACAACTCACTCCCCTTGAGTGGGTTAGTGCCCTATTCTCCCATGCCTTTTTTTTTCTTTTCTCCTCATGTTAGTTGACTACCACATGTATCCCTGGGTTTGGTCTGACCCTGGCATATTACCTGAATCTCACCCCAGGAAAGTATGTGAACAATAGACTTTTCCCTATGTACCTTTTGCATTTTTAAGCTTACCTCAATGAACTCATGTAGTATTTGTCCTTTTGTGCTTGGTTGACTTCACTTAGCATAATTTTCTCCAGTTTTTCCATGCAGCAATGTGCTTCATGTGTTCATCACTGCTTTGTAGGGATGTGTAGTGTTCCATTGTATGTACGGACCACAGTTTTTAAATCCACTCATCTGTTGATGGGTTATTTGGGGTTATTTCAAACTCCTCACAATTGTGAACTATGCCATGAACATTGAAGCATAGATGTCTGGTTGCAGTTTGTTTCTTACCTCTTCAGGGTATTTGCCCAGTAGTGGCATTACTGTGTCATATGGTAGCTCAATTTTCATCTGTTTTAGATATCACCAAATCGATTTCCATAGTGGCTGTACATACCCACAGGTCCACCAGCAGTGGATAAGCATTCCTATCTCACCACTTGTTACTTTCTCATTTTTTAAATTGGGCTATCTTTGAGGGTGTTAGGTAGTATCTCACAGTTGTTTTAATTTGTATTTCTCTTATGGCTAATTATTGGGAACCTTTTTCTCATATGTTTTTTGGCCATTGGGATTTCTGCCCTCATGACGCTTCTGTTCAGGTTCTTTGTCCATCGCCTCAGTGGGAAATTAGTTTTCTTTTTCTTTTGGGAAGCTATCAGGATATTATATATTTTAGTAATAAGGCCTTTGTCTGATGTGTCATTGCTAAAGATGTTTTCCTAATGTGAGCTCTCATCACTCTCTTGGTGAATTCCTTTGATATCCACATGTATTTGTATATTCAGTATAACCCACTTGTCAATTTGTGACTCATTTGTATTTGTCTCCTTTATTTCTGATAGTCTATGTATTCCCTGTGCCAAAGTTCCCAGGTTTGTTCCTGTTCCCTCATTGATGACCCTGCTATGTTGGGGTTTTACCATGAGGTCTGTGATTCTCCTTGATTTTATTTTTGTGCATGGAGTTAGATTGGGGTCTTGCTTCATTTGCTGCAGGTCAATATACATTTTTCCAGCACCACTTGTTAAAGAGGGCATCTTCTTTCCATTTGATAATTTTGGGGTCCTTACAAAATTACTTGTCTGTATGCTGATAACTTTATTTCTGGGTTTTCAGTTCCTTTCCAATTGTCTGAGTATCTGTCAGTATACCAATACCATGCATTTTTGACTACTATGGCTGTATAATATGTGCTAAAGTCAGGTAAAGCAAGCCCTCCCATTCTGTCCTTCTTCTTGAGGAGTTCACTGCTAATTCTGGGCTTCTTTCTTCTCCATATGAAATTGGTAATCAGTTTTTCCAATTCTTCGAAGAAAGATGGTGGTATTTGAATCAAGATAGCATTCAACTTATATAGTCCTTGGGCATAACAGACACCTTTGCTATACTGAGTCTTCTTATCCATGAGTAGGGGATATTCTTCCATTTGTTGAGGTCACTCTTGGTTTCTTGTAATAGCGTTTTACTGTTTACTTAATACAAAAATTTTGTTATTTTAGTCAGGTATAACCCTAGATATTTCTTTTTTTGTTTCGTTTTGTGGGCATCACTGCCTCTGGTGGTCGTGGGCACTACCCAGCCACCACTGGATTTGAACCGCCAAGTCAGCAGGCTGCAGTTCCGCACTCAACCACTTACACCACCAGGGCTCAGCCCGATATTTCAATTTCTATTGTAAAGGGTAATGCCTTTTTGATCCCCTCTCCTGGTATCTTGTCCAATGTGTATAACAGTCCAATGGACTTCATTTAGTTGATCTTGTATCCTGCCACTCTGCCATATTCCTCAATTGCTTCCAGGACTCCCCTTGTGGAGTTTTTGTGATTCTCTAATATAAAATCATATCGTCTGTGAATAATGATAGCTTCATCTCTTCCTTCCCCAGATGAATACTTTGATGTTTTTTACTTGCCTTATGCTGTTAGCTAAAACTTCCAGTAAGATGTTAAATAAGAGAGGGGATAAGAGGTATCCTTGTCTGGGCCCCTTTTTCAGTGGGATTGTTTATATCTTTTCTCCATTAACTGCCATATTGGCTTTTGCTTTTTCATATATAGACTGTATTATATTGAGGAATTTTCCTTCCATTCCTCTGTTCTTGAGTGTCTTAAACAGGAATTTTTCTTGGATGTTGTCTAATGTTTTGCTGCACATCAATTTTATTATGTGCTTCTAATAATTTTTCTGTCCATGTTGCAAATAATACGAATAGTTTTTATTATGTTGAACTATCCCTGCATCCCTTGTATGAATCTCTTGTGGCAAGGTGAATTATTTGTTTTATATATGTTTATGTTTTGTTGACAAGTATTTTGTTAAGGATTTTTACATTGATGTTCATTAGGGATATTGGTCTATAGTTCTCAATTTTTGTGGAATCCGTGCCTGATTTCAGTATCAGAGTTATACTAGCTTCATAGAAAAATGTTTTGGAGTTTGCTGTCCTTTTCTATGTTTTGGAAGAATTTGTGTAGAATTGATGTCAGTTCTTCCCTGAATGCTTGGTAGAATTCTCCTGTGGAGCTATCTGGTCAGGTTTTTTTTTTTATTGGTAATCCCTTGAGAACCTTGTCTATTTCTTCTATTGCAGCAGTTCTCAACCTGTCAATCATGACTCCTTTGAGGGTTGAGTGACCCTTTCCTGAGGGTCACCTAAGACCATCAGAAAACATGTAGTTCTGATGGTTTTATGAATGGTGACACTGTTTCTCTATTCATCTCCATTTGGGTCTACCCACATGCAGATACACCCATATACGAGTATCCACTGTGAAGACCATTAACCATGCTACACCATGCTTCAAGACAAAATTTTATTTATTTGTAATTACAAATAAACATTTCACAATATATAATTGCATATTCTTTTTGTAATTAATCATTATGCTTTAATTATGTTCAATTTGTAACAATGAAAGTGCATCTTGCATATCAGATATTTATATTATGATTCATAATAGTAGCAAAATTATAGTTATGAAATAGCAACAAAAATAAACATAGGTTGGGGGTCACCACACGATGGGGAACTGTATTGAAGGGTTGCAGCATTAGGAAAATTGAGAAACACTGTTCTATTGCTAGGGGTCTCTTGAGATCTTGTCATCCATCTGGGTTAGTCTAGGGAGGTATTGTTTTTCCAGGTTTTTGTTCATGTCTTCCAAGATGTTGAATTCACTGGAATACAGGCTTTATAATACTGTGTAATTATCCTTTTGATCTCATCAGGGTCTGTTGTGATGTCCCCTGTTTCGTCCCTCATCCTTGTGATTGATATTTGTTCCTTCCTTCTCTTGGTTAGCTTTACCAGTCATCTGGTGACTCTGATAAGTCTTTCGAAGAGCTGACTTTTAGCTGTGTTAATTTTTTCTAGTTTTCTTGTTTTCCCTTTCATGAATCACAACACTGATTTCATTTCTTTTCTTTTGCTATTAGTAAGATTGTCCTGTTGACTCTGCTCTTATTATTGTAAGTTTTCTGTGCATATCAATCATAAGTCTCTCTTCCTTTTTCATGTGTGCTTGTATTGCTATCAAACTTCCTCTGATAACTGTCTTTTCTGTGTCCCAAAGGTTTTGGTATATCATATTCTAATTTTTATTGGTTTGTAGAAACTGATTTCATCTTTTCTGGACTAGACCCACTTCTTTTGCAAACAAGAGTTCGTCATCCTCCAATTGTTTGCTCTTGTTTTATTAACCATCCTTTAAAAAAAAATTTCCAGCCTTATGGCACAGTGGTCAGAGAGAGAAGTGTGTATCATTTCTATGTGCTTGAATTTACACAGATTCAACATTTTTTCCCAGCATGTGGTCTATCTTAGAGTATGTGCCATGTGGGCTTGAAAAGAATATGAATTTTTGCATTTGTATGGAGAGCTCTGAACATTTCCATCAGGTCAGTAGTTTAATTGGAATGTTTAGATCTGTAGTTCCCTTGCTAAGCTTCTTTTCCTGTGATTTACCTTCCTCAGAGAGTGGTGTTTTACAGTGACCTACTATAATTGTTGAGCCCATAATTTCCTTTTTCAGTGTTCACAGTGTTTGATTGACAACTTTTTCAGGTCTCTCGTTGAGTGCCTATAGATCACTTATGATGGCCGGTTTTCCGTCTGTTTTTCCCTTGAGCATTGTATAGCGCCCTCCTTTTCTCTTGTGATGACTTGCACCTTGAGCTCCATGTTGTTCCAGGTTAGGATTACAGCCCCTGCTGTTTTTGAATTGCCATTTGTTTGGTGTATTTTTCTTCAGCCTTTGACTTTCAGCCTATTTTTGTCCATAAACTTGAGATGTGTCTGCTGTAGGAAGCAGATTAATAGGTGTTTTCTAAGCCAGTTTGCTAGCCTCTGCCTTTTAATGCCTGAGTTTCTGCCAGTGGAAGGTGAATGAACTTTCCTATCTCTGTGTCACTGCTTAGGACAGAGCTTCTCCAGCAGGGTGGAGGCTGAGTGTAATTGTCCTATGCTAAGGGGAGTGACCTAGGGGCTGGCATTTGAGAGAAGAAAGGGAGAGGGAGAGGAAAGGGAAGAGAAAAAAAACCCAGCCTGTTGAGACTCTGAGGGTGGGGGTAGGGGGTGAGAAGGCAGAGAAGTAAAATTAAAGATATAGGTGAGTCCAGATCACCTAACTGTGGGCCTGGAGGAGTTTAAACCTTGCCAAGAGGCAGAAGCAAGCTGTGGCTGTGTTGAAGTAAAGGCCTTGAGATAGCCAAAGGCACCCAGCTCTGGGTGAGGCTGTAGCGGGGCTAATGCTACACCTTAGCTAACCTCCACAGTGGCAAACCAAAAGCCCACAGCTCCTCAAAACTTTGTGGATCTGTACTACTTATCTTTATGTGCTCCTCTTGTGACCTGGCATTAGTGGAATTTCCCTCTAAGTCGGTCTCCTCTGCTGATTTCTGTGGAGTCCCTCTGGTATGTTTTACTTGGTTGCCTCCTCTGGCTAGAAGTCCCAATAATGGAATGCTCTCACTGTAGTAACTACTCATAACTTAACTGTTAGTCAGGTACTATCCTTTACCATCTCCAGGCATGTGTAGCATTTAAGAGATTTCCTCAAAAATCAATTTATTAAGATTTTCAACTTTCTTATTTCCTTTGATCAACTCAAGCCACTGTAACTGAGTTCTGTCACTGAATTCACCAATTTCTAGAAATAAATCATCTCCACATGAGACTTCTTGAGTGAGGATAAAAGATGTAAAAAAATTATGGTGTTGATATTGGATATGCTAGCCAACTTCCAGATAAAATGCATTATTCTTTCCCCAAAGACTACCCCACATCAGGCCTGACATGAAAAGTTCTTATAAGTCATCATTCCTGTCCATTTTACTGTGTTTTCTTCTAGTCAGTGAAATATTATTTCACAACCATTTTATTGATATGCAATTAACATAATACAATTCAATAGTTCAATTGTATTAAAATAGATTATATGATCATCAACACAACCAATTTTAAAATATTTTCTTTTTCCTTGTACTCATTATTAGCTTTCCATTTCCCCCAGCCCCCCTTGTCATACCCCAAGAAATCATTAGTTTACCTACTGTCTCTATAGATTTTCTATCCTAGATTTTATATACAGAGACAAATAAAAACAATAACAAAACAAAGACTTCAAAGAAAAGAAGCTTGAAACATATACTATCTCATCATTCATTACTGAATTTTTCCTTCAGTGATTTTAGCTTGACATATGCTAACCATCTATAAGCCCCCAATAAAATGATTTATAAAAAAAAGGAGGGGGAAGAAGGAGATTATACTAAGGACTCAAGTAGAAAACATTTGGAAATGAATATGGCTACATGTGTACAAATACACTTGATGCAAGTGATGCATTGAATGTTATATGAGGTGTAATAGACCCCAATCAAGTAATTGGAAAAAAAAATACAATGTTTCTTTTACTGCCTTGTGTAGGTCCTGCTTAGGAAAATGAAAATAAGAAAAAGTAAAATTTTAATTTGCTTTCAATAACTACATCTGGTAATTTCTTTCATTTTTGAGAAAATGGCATATACCATTTTCTTTCATCTTAAAATACTTTAGCTTTTATTTAGGTGAAATCTTCCAGTCATGAATTCTTTTAGATTTTGTTTGCTTTAGAAAGTCTTTAATGTTTATACCGTCCTAATGATAAACTTAAATAGATATAAAATTCTAGTTTGGTAGATTTTCTCTTTCACTATTTTGCATGTCCCATTCCACTAACTTCTGACTTGCCATGTTTTCTGACAAAAAGTCCATCATTTTCAGGCTGCCCACTTTTGAGATATTAGCCACTTAAGACCTTATGAATGTAGAAGGGTATTGCTAAATATACTGAAAAACTTCTGAAGATTGGCACAGCATTATCAGATATAGTGCCAGCATATGAGCTCCTAAGGTAGACAGACAGTTAAACAACACTGAAGAAGAACTCAAAGTAAAGTCAACCACAGTAATAGAGATGATGCACATGTTGAGGACTTTCATTGGTAAATGGGGCATGCCTCACAATGACAAGAAAAGAAGCTGCTATAAACATCTAGGAATAAGTGGAACATGTAATATGCAAAGTATGAAAGCATTAGTTGTCAAAAACAAAATGGAATACATGAAGACTTATTTCCTAATAAGCTGAAATAAGCAGTTATTGGCCATTTTGAATCAGAAACTTATATGATTTACTATGCTGGGAATGACATGAATAAGAAATGGTTTTACATTCCGTGTCAAAAAGGACATTTCAAAAATCAATCTAGAAGTACAATACTATCTGTGATAGAATTACTGTATATACTTGAGTATCAGCCAGTTTTTAACAATCATTTTATTGGGGGCTCATGCAACCCCTTTTCTAGTCCACCATCCTTCTATCCTCCCAGTATCACCACTCCCACCTGTAGTCCTGAGGGATCATCTATCTTAAATTCCCCATGTTTCAACTCTAGTGTACAACCCCTGGCATTTTTAAATGATCACCTCTTGATGTTTGACAGGAATAATAGTCATATCACAAGGAATAAGAGAATGAAGAGACTACTCTGTTAAAAATATCTTCACTACATATAGAGTGCATAATGTTATTTTAAAGGTGAATTTAGATTCATTGTAAATATATATTGTCTACTCTAATGTGACCACTTGCCCAAATGGGAGACTAGAGTATCAAATGTAATTCTGGTTCAATTGCGGAGCTTCACCATTGAACTAGCATATTTCTTGTTCATTTGAAAAGGTGCTATCTAGTCCGTTGGTTTTAATCACAGGTTTCCTGTGAACAACAGAGCTTCACCCTTCCAATGTTTTATCCCATTGTTGAAACTATCTTGCCAATCTGCTTTGACAAAGGTTGTCTTTTTTTTTTTGACCCTCTACTTTAGCAAGGATTATATTCTATATCAGAAACCGGACTCTCATCAAAGGACATGAAATGGAGTCTACTGGATAACACATGATGGCTACTTGGCTCTTCTTACCATCACTTTGCAGGCTAACTCCCTCTTTGCCATCTTGCATGAAGGGTGTGTGTGTGTGTGTGTGTGTGCACGCGCGCACATGCCCATAGTATCCTCTGAGGCTTATGAGAATGTCTTTTTTTCCATTCACTGTACTTTTCCAGGAAAAATGTTTAGGTGTGAGTAGAGGCCTGCTGTTATGGTGGTGGAGGTTATGTGTGTGTGTATGTGTGTGTGTGTGTGGGGGGTACCAGAAGTACCTACCAGAGTAGCATGCATTTTGTGAAATGGAGAAAGAAGAACAATTATAGCACCTGAGGCAGGAAATCTCAGACTCATGATTTGAAGACACCAATGAGCTATGTTTTTAATAAATATCCCTAGAATCATTCTCACAAAGGTAATATGCTGAAGAAGCTCACTCACAATGTATCATATGCCTAAAATGTAAATAATTTCTGAGCCTGAAATACCCTACCAAGCAACTCTGCTTTTGTTTGAGTTACATTTCTCTTAACTATACTTACTCTATTGAAAACATCAGAAGGTGACTCCAACTCCTGCACTTCACATTTAAATCATCTTTGACATCTCTGGATGGTTTCTATATCCCCATTTCTATCATGTGGAGTCAGCCTAAGGACACTTATATGGCAGGTGGAATTGAGTGTTCTCATTCAGTTGTTCCAAAAAGGAGCATTACATTCAGTCATTTGAAATTTAATTGGAAGTGTAAAGCTTAAGAACTGAGCAGGAGATGTGTTTTTTTTAATAGACTATTTAAAAAATAATTTTATTGGGGGCTCATACAACTCTTATCCCAACCCATCCATCCATCCATTGTATGCCAAGCACATTTGTACATTTGTTGCCCTCATCATTCTCAAAACACTTACTTTCAACTCAAGTCCTTGGTACCTGCTCCTCATTTTTACACCCCCTCCTCATTTCCCTCCCTTCTCAGGAACCCTTGATAATTTATAAATTATTATTATTTTGGTGTATATTACACTGTCCAATGTCTCCCTTTACCCACTTTCCTGTTGTCCATATCCCAGGGAGGAGGTTATACATAGATCCTTCTGTTGCTTTGAGTAGTTCTAACTAAATGCCATATGGATCCAAATGAATGTATTTGGGCTTAAACTAAGTCAGATTAATCAGAGATATTGACAGAGTAGTATACTTGTGTGACAATTAGTCAAAATTCAGAAATGTTCAAAAATAGGGGTAAATACACATCGGAGTCAGTTATTCATGGTGTCTCACATTTCTGTACATCTTTTGAGCTAGGGACTGCCTATTGGTTTATAAAATCTTCTAAAGATGCCTATGTTGTGAACACTTAGAAGATCGAGACAAGGATGGACTATGATTTTCAGTGGATTGACAGTTATTAGTCTGCACTTAACTCTCATGATGTGATCTCATAAAAGGCAAACATCTCTGTGTTGAGATCTGTTATGAGCAGTCAGTCAACCGAAAGAGTTTGCTCAGGGATGTGGCCTGCTTTCCATAGATGTGAATGTTCCAGAAGATTCTCTTTGTTTTGCTGAATCTGGATGCTGCAAATGGATCATCATCTGCTGATCACCAATCCTTTTTTGGACTTGAGTTTGCGGTCTGCTGTTCCACTGATTGGTTTGCCTGGGTAGCCTGCTATTTTACCTGCTGATCGTAGAGCTATTAGCCACTGCAGCTGAAAGCCTAATGGTCAGTCATGGGCTCCTCAGTCTCTGTAGTGATATGTGTCCAAAGAAGCCTCCAGACTGCTATCTGGCCTAGGGACTAAGAACTGCTAAGCCTGAAAAACTGGGCAATTTTCTTGACAGCATCTCTTTATTTGCATGTATATAAGCTTTATTTGAGTTACTTTTCTGAAAAACCTAGATGCTTAGAGTTCTTATCCTATTTTCTGAACCATTGCATGTTCCTTCCCTGTATTTCAAGGAACTAGATCATAGATCCTTTGGCGGTGCTATTGTTGTAAATTATAGACTCTCCCTAGGTGTCTCAAATATTCTGTTGTTGTTTTTCTTAGAGGATGTAAATCCACCTCCACTTCACAGTTATCTTACGTGTGATAGAAAGATACATTGCCAAGCTCTGTGCAGTCCTCAAGGTCGGGAGTAGGTCTGAGTCCTACATCTTCAGCATCAGTGGATTAATGAGAGGGTAACACAGAATCACAAGTAAAGGTATTTCTACAGTTTCAACAGCAGTAGCTTGCTATCACTCAGGTCTCTGTTTAATGGCTAAGAAGCAGTAATATCTCACCCTTATCAATCTCATAGCCCACGAATATGCTTTCTTTTCTCTATAGTCCTTGTTTTCTTATATATTGCTGATATTTTCATTTATTCTATCTCCTTGCATTTTAATACATGGTCTAGTGGCTAGGGATTTTATGTGCATCCAGCTTCCAGTGCTTAGTGTAATTTAGGTGCTGAATAAATATTTGTTAGCTTAATTCATCATTCTTTACAAGATCAAATTTATAGAACAAAGATTTTTTATATATAGGTTTTTCTTTTTACTGAATAATATATATATCAGATAAATGAGGAGTTTCCACAAGAGATATTTTCATATTTGTATTTGGAAACATTTAACTTGATTCAAAAGGAAGTGGTTTTATTAAAGTATATTTAGCTGTAATATGGAAGAGTTTTCATACCAGAAAATGTTTAAATAATTGTAAACAATCAGTTCACAAGAGAAACTATTATATTATGGCTTAATCCCCAGTTCTACAAATCTATGTAGATATCACAAACAATATTATAATGGGGAAACATAAATTTTCATTGAAGTTAAAAATCCTCCCTGGAAAAATAACACTGGGCTATGATTTCATAGTATAATCAGAAGCAGAATCTTGGATCATGTTATGGAAAGAGCGGATAGAAGCAGAAATCAAAACATCACATCAAAAACAAAGCAAAATAAAATTTTGATCAAGATCAATTATATAGAAAAGCATATGCAACTTAAGAGTCATTGTTATTATTACATCCAAGATCAGAAATGTGGATGCAGTTCAGATGAAGAGCTTTTAGCTCTATTTTACTTTGTACTTAATTTCTCTGATCTCAACTTGATGTTATATATTGAACAAATGAAAATAAACAATGCAAATCAGATAGCTCATAAATACTCATGCATCTAATGAAAAATATTTTAAGGACTACAGATGCAAATCACTGCTCTTTGGATATAAAAAAAATGAAGCTGATGGAGTCAGCTTTGTAAGTTTCAAAATTGCTAGGGCTAATGCACAAAAACTGAAAACAAGTCTGAGTTTTGTTAAGGTTAATTGTTCTTCAGGACCTTTACTGGTTCTTTTCATATCTATAGTTTCAATAAGCTTTAGCTCATTTGGGGAGGAATACATTGAGTCTCCTCACCAATAAAAAGGTATCTTTAATTTTTCTTTCAAATTCCCATGCTTATATTTATATCAATGCTATCTCAAGTTTTGTATGGACAAAAAGAAAGACTATCAAATTTGGAATGGGCTACTCATTTGAGGTACAAATGATTTCTCTCAGGATTTTAATTGACATCACATACAAGTTTAATACTTGGTAACATTTCCTCTAATTGTTTTACTTTTATTGCTGCTATAAGCAGTGTTTCTTATATACTCTTATATACTCAGTGTTCAATATACTCTTCTTTAATTTTGTCAAATGGGATTGCAGTAGAAATTTGACATTGACTGAATTTTACAATCTTGCCAAACTCATTCACTGATTTTTCTTCAACTTTACTTATGAATTAGCTGATTAATACAGAGCAAATGATCAATTTTACATCAATAATTCATATACATTTTGCATTGACTCCTTTAAGTATTCCACCATTTTTCCACTTTCTCCCTGTGCTTACTGTTTTTATTTCTCATTTTCTCCTTATCCACCAAACTTTGTCCTTGGGTAAATGCTGCCCTTTTAATCTTAAGTTATTGATTACTCTAACAAGGAAGTTTTGTTTTTTTCTCCACTACCACTGAATAGATTCAGATTCAAAGTGCCCCTTAAGAAAGGGTAGCATTTAAAAAGAAAGAAAAGAAAGAAAGAATGCAATGTCAGCATTAAAGGTGGAATTGGAATCTTATATGAGGATCCAGGAATAGTTCCCTAGAACTTTATAAAATTACATGTAATTTATCCAATTTAATAGACCCACACCCAAGATGGAAACACACACTTAAATATGTATTTATCAATATATCAACTTGAAATGCCTTAAACAGTAAAAATGAGATCAATTGTAGTCACCCTAAAAATGAAATTAATTTGATCCATGGAAGCTCAGAAAAGACACTTCTATGCTGTATCTTAATATTGTATCTATGAAAAACTGCAAAGCAATGTATCTTCAAAAAACCCCTTTTAAAATAATGAAATTCTTGCTTTTTATGTAGGCAATTACCTAAACTTAAATAGATTTGCTTTTCTGTATTCTTAACCCATATATGATTTTTGTCAATGTGATAAATTCTATTTTGTATTTTACAATTAAAATGGCCTGTATCTATTTTTTAAATTCCCACCCTTATATCTATATCAATGCTATTTTGGGCATTGTATGGACAAAAGGAAAGACTATGAACTTTTGAATGGACTACTCATTTGAGATACAAATGATTTCATCTTGCTTGATGAGTCATATAGTCCATCACATTGTCCCCATCTTATCAATAAAAATCACATGTCAAATGTTTTTTTTTTAAAAAAAAGGACAAGAAAGGTAGCTCTGCCTTATGAGTTTTCTAGAATGTAACTCTTTATGGGAATAGAAAGTTTCCACTTTCTCTCACGGGCAATGAGCCAGATGAATTTATATCAGAGCTACAGCGTGACCAGGGTCATAGTATTAGGGATGCCATCAGTCTCTCTTCTACCTTAGCTGAGCCTCGTTAGTGATCCTTATCCTTTTTAGACATTCTCTCCCACTTGATGGACAGGACCTACCTGTGTGATTCTTTTCATAACAGTTGTTAGTCATAGCTAGATGGACACCATCTTATTTTTTATGGTCTCGGAGTTGTTGAAGCTTAGTCTATTGAATGAATTGCTTCCATGTATCTTTCAATTGTTATCACACTTCCTTTCTTCAGACGAAGGAAGTATGGAACTGTGGAAGTTCATCCACAGTTGCACCATGTGTGCCTACTAGGGAGCTTTTAAGATTCCCTTCACTATTCACCAAAGCAGGATGCAGGATGCTGTGAACTATGCACGTTATAACAAATGAGCTTGGTGCTCCTGATCCCAGAGACTGGGACTCACTTCCCTAACCTATTTGGTAATGTCTAAGATGTTTGTGCTCCATCACATACATGGATATATTTGCAGCAAATGTAAATATCAATATAAAAATATCCTCTGCCAAATCTGTATACAAAGGGTACCACCATCCCCCAAACCCACAATTTCTTACAGAGCTATATCTTAAAAAAAATTTTGGAAGAGAATTTTTTTTTTAAAAAAAGCAACCTTATCACTTTCAAAATACTCTTCTTTCTTGTCAAATCTGCTACTCCATTCTTGGAAACATTTTTCCAGTTCATGTTTGGATAGCTGACAGCATCTGTCTCTCTTTTTTTTCTTTCTTCATCTCTTCTATGTCATTAAATCACTGTACTTTCATGTCCCTTTTCATTCTTGGAAATGAACAAGATGCATGGAGTGAGGCCAGGTGAGTAAGGTGTATGGGACAAGAGGGGCATGCTGGTTTTTGTCCAAAATGGGCACACAGAAATGACTGTATATGCAGTGCATTATCCTGGTAGCACAACCAGTCTCCTGTCTGCCACAAAAAAGAAAATTTTTGGTTGCACATTGTTGTGTAATCTTTTCAGAACCTTTAAATAGAAAGCTTAACAGTCTGGAATGAACTTCAAGTGCCCTACAAGTC
Source organism: Nesogale talazaci (assembly GCA_004026705.1). NCBI lineage: Eukaryota > Metazoa > Chordata > Mammalia > Afrosoricida > Tenrecidae > Nesogale > Nesogale talazaci. The sequence continues at coordinate 113,768 of PVJH01000095.1, read as the reverse complement.
TACATTTTCATCCATTCTGGAAGTGACTGTCATCCAGAATGAGATTTGTTATCAATCAACATTTCACCATTTTTGAAATGAGAGAACTACTCATACACTTGACTTTCCCCCCATAGTTCTGTTCTTGTGAGCTGTGTTCACTATCACAGCAGTTTCTGTGGCATTTCTTCCAAGAAGGAAACAACATTTCACAGCCACATGCTGTTCTTTGAAATCAGCCTTCAAAAAAACTGAGTTTGAGCAAAAATGGTTTTATGAAAAAAGTCACTGTGACCAGAGAGAACCTTTCCAGGCAACACTACTAGCTGTATTAACTCAGAGTATGCTGCTTGATGCTCACCTAGTGAGAAAAACTCATACTATAAAAGCTCTGCTCCATCCAACACAGTACCGTTTGTTTTGGGTACCTCAATAGGTATACACCCACTTCACTTCTTGTCTGTTGGTTTGTTTGTCCTACTGTGGTGACTTCTAGGTTGCTTTGATGCTGGAAACTACATCACTGGCATTTCAAACATCACTAGGGTCTCTCAAGTGAATAAGATTCTAGACTATGAGGGAACAAATGGCTGTGCACTTCAGAGGAATTGTGCATAGTATAACAAGTTGTCAGATATTGAAGTCCTATTGAATAAAAGGAGAAAGTATGCCATAAAACTAACTAATCAAGTCATAGGACACTCAAAATATGACTGAAGAGAACAGCCTTCTCACAGCAAAGTCTACCTTCATGATGTGAATGGAGAAAATTGGTAGGAGTAGAACTTTAAAGCCTTCATTTGCTGATGGGACATAATATAAAATGAGAAGAAATAGCTGCAAAAATCTAATAATAAATAGAACTTGGAATGTTGGAAGTATGATCCTAAGAGAATTGCATCAATGGGTTTATGCAGAGGAATACTTACGAGGGTCACAGGGTCATGCAATATTTTGTTGAATGTGTGTGCATGCATAAATATGTTATGGATTGAAGCTGAGTAGATGCTACCAAACAACAACAACATATCCATAGAATTATAAATAGGGGAGAAATAAATTAATAAAATTTAGTAATTGGTATGACATAATGGTAGTAATTATAGTATTTAAAAGTGACTCTCTAATTCTGGTCTCAAGCATCAGGGCAGGCCAGATCCTAAGTGAAATTAAGACCGGAGAAGGACTATATATAGTTATAAATTGACTTTTATTGGATGGATTGGATTGATTTTGATATACCTTTGGTATATTCAAGTGAAATTTTATGTCACAGATGTATGTTTAAATCTGAAATTTATGGTTGATATCTGTTTTGGATTTACGTATTTGGAAATAAAAGTATCTTTATCCTCTTCATATCTTGGTTTGATAAAGTATCATGAGGTCATTACACTAGAAATGTGGAGTGTTAAGTTCTAGAACAAGGGGGAAGCTAACCAGGGTAATCAGAGACCAGTTCATGGTAGTAACAACACAGAATTCAAAGTGAGATGAACATAGTTTTGTAATCCAAGGTAAGATGCAGTCAGAAGCAGCAGCTATAATCTTAATGTCATTAGAAAGACCCATCAAAATAATAATAAAGGATGGGAAATATTACAGGAAGGATATTTAACAAATCAAAGGACATTTAGCTGAATCTGTTTCTAGTGTAGACGTTAGAACATACGTTACCAAAGTAACTCCACCTACTACCCCCTTTCATGAAGAAAAAAAAAGAAGGAAGGAAGGAAAAAATAATTACCCAGGACCATCCTGAAAATGAGAAACTTTTGTGTTCTATTTCATAATCCAGGCTTATCCTATTATAGGTAACCACTTTTGCAGTCACTGGATCATCCCAGCTCACTAGAGTGATTTTATCATCCACTATTGGAAATATTGACTTAAAAGAAAGTGAAATAGAAGAAAAATGGGTCAAGTGCCTGAAAATTATTATTAGTATCACGAGAAGATTCAATAGACATAAGGAAGTGCATGAAAAATTCAAAACCAAAACTTCACTGCCCTTGAGTGGATTCTGACTCATAGGCAGCACGGAGGGCAAAGTAGAAATTCCCTATGGGTTTTCAAGACACTTGATGTCTTATGGAGGGGACGCCTCTTCTTTCTCCCCTGAAATAGTGGGTAATTCCAAACATTGACCTTGTCATTCACAATCCAGTGCATAATCCAGCTCAGAGGAAAGATTTCTAATGAAGCCTAATTTCTAAATTCTAGAACAGGCATATCATTTACCAATATTAAGTGTATGATTCATAACAGCATTCATAATTATTATTATAAAAGGAAAAATAGAACTATTTGTAGGACAGATAAATTACTTCTAAATGAAAATTATTTTGGAATATTGAATGTGTATAGAGGGATGTGTTACCAGTCACCTTTCAGTTTGTCTTCCTATGATGTCTTGTGATGTTTGAAGCTATGCCACCGATCTTTCTAATGCCACGAGGAACAGGTTTCAGAAGATCATCCTATGAAAGACTAGGAAGAAAAAGTCAGACCACTTCTGAACTGTTAGCAACTGGAACTGTTATAAATGGCAGCATAATGGGGTAGGGGTTCTTGATTAAATATTTGGTCTATGTGGAGCAACAAAAATGTTGACAGTATGCAAAATAATCAAACACACAATAGCAGCAGATCATTTTTTTTACCAAAAATTTTATTTTTTATTTTTTTCTTTATTCTGTTGTTGTTGTTTTAATTAAAAGTCATTTTATTAGGGGCTTGTACATCATTTTTCCAATACATAAATAAACATACTGTGGCAAGCACCCTCGCATGTCCGCTGCCATCACCATTCTCCACACTTCCACCCTTTCCCCCCAGCCCCTGGTATGAGCTCCTTCAAGCCCTCCCTAATGAGCCCCTCTGTTTGAAAGATCTTCAAAATACGACTGAAAAACACCTAACTTCTCAAAGCGGAGTCAACATAACTTAGTAGCATAACCTTGAGAAATGCCACTTGCTGATAAGAAACAGCACAAAATGAGAAGAAATAATTGAAAATATATGTTGTGAGTTCAAATAGATGACAACCACTATTATGTCTGGAAACTTTAGAAGAGTTTTTATTCAGCTACAGCTGGGCTGCAAAAAAGCTAAAAGCACTTCTCTAAACTGAGTGAGATGATCAGTGAGCTTAGAAAGACAGAAACCACAAAAACTATTTGGTTCATTTATCAAGAACTTTGATATGAAGCGAGTGGGCACTACAGAAGCAAAAATAACAAAATTAATGTTAACATTCTTTAGAGCAGGTAAGTGTTTCCAGGTACATCTGTAAAACCACAGTACCAGGATTGATTATAACATCCTCGTTAACAAAATAAGAATAGTAAGATTGATTATAACTTCCTGGTCACAACATCAAAAAGAACAATATTAAAGAATGACAAGATTAATCACAACATGTTGATTATAGCATCAAAAGGAACAATTAAAGAATAGCAAGATCAATTACAACATCCTACATCCAGGTACATATGAATACATTCTGAGATCGACCACTAGAGTCCTGAGAAGGGAGGGGAAATCAGGTTGGTCATCTAGCAGTCAGTAAAATGGAGTTACTTTGGTCAGATTGTTTCAGTGCATTAATAAAAAGAACATGGAATGTACAGTGTGAATCTAGGAAAATTGGAAGTTTTCAATAAAACAGAATGCATAAAGATCAATAGCATAGATATAATTCCTATCACAAAGCCTATACTTCCAACTCCAGATCCATATCGGGTTCTAAATTTTACACTTTGAACACCACTGATTATCAATGAATTTTGAATATATATTGATCAAGTTCATGCCACAGAATTATTGAATTTATTCTTTATTAGCTTTAGTGGGTGCTGGCTAAATCTGAATAGTAGTCTTATTAACTGACATTCCTGGTAGATGTAAGAATATTATGCTATTAAAAATCAACATTTAATTTCCAGCTAGATCTTGACATGTTCTTTTTGAGAATGAATGTGATGCCACATACCTTCAATGTTTCATTCCCTCCATAATAAAATATAGGACTGTCTGATTGAAAATGGCTGATCCCAGTCAATTTCCCTTTTGGACACAGTCACTCATCTGTGCCAAGAGTAGAAGAGACAGCTGCTTGTGAAACCAATTAGAATATACTCATATGTATATCTACCACTCATCTCGAAGTCTCTCTTATTGGATTGGCTTGTGTGTTGCTGGAATGCAGGATAAGACTTGCATGTCAAATACCTGTAGGTTCACCCAGAGACAACAGGTTCTAGGAGGGGCTTCAGCTGAAGAACAGATTTCAAAGAAGGAAAAGGATGTCCTATTATCCACAGAATTAGCTATGGTATACCTTATGAATAGTAGTGGCATATTTTCAGATACGGTAAACTTTATGAGTAGCAGAAGAAAATTGTTGAAGCTAATGCCAAAAGATCAATCCTTCAGATTGGAAGTCACTCAAAATATGACCGACAACAGCTGTCTTCTCAAAACAGAGTTAACCATGATATGAATGAAGTAAAGCCTTTGGACCTTCATTTGCTGGTGGGGCATGACTCAAAATGAAAAGAAACATCTGTAAACATCAATTAATAATTGAAATTGGTAATGGATGAGGTATGAAATGAAGGAAATAAAATGTGAGACATAAAAGTCTATCATATGGCTTACTCTGCTGGGAATAACAAATAGAAGAGGAATGGTGTTGTATTTATTGTCAAAGAGATCATTTTAATAATGCTACTAAAAAGAAATTGAAAAATCTCACCAATATCTTCATTTGTAAATTGATCAAAAAGGCACAGAACATGAATTTTAATTATTGGCCATTAAAGAGGAAAAATAGCTGGAATATATGGCCTTGGTGATGTAAATGAAGCTAGTGATTGTATAATAGAATTTTAGAAGACCAATGGCTTCATAACAAATACAATTTTTTTGCCAACAAAAGGCATGAACTTCTCCATATGGAATAAGCAGAGATCAAGCAGACTACATCTGGAAGAAGAGATGTGTAAGAGTCTGTACTTCAGCAGCTCAAATACAGCCTGGGGCTGACTGCCAATTGGTCACATGCAAGTTGAAGTTGAAGTTGAATAAAATTAAGATACGTTCATGAGAGCCAAAATACTATCTTGAGGAGTTCCCACCTGAATTTCAAGAATATCTGAAGAACAGATTTGTTTAATTTAACATGAATAAGAGAAAATCAAAAGAGCTGTGGGATGCTATCAAGAACTTCATACACGAAGAAAACAAAATGTCATTAAAAAGGCAGGAAAGAGAAAAAATCAAAGTGGAGGCAGAAAAGACTCTGAAAGTTGCTTATAATCATAGAGTAACTGAGGCAACTAGAAGGATATAGTCAAAAAGCTGAACAGAAAATTTAAAAGGACAGGTTGAGAAGATAATGTAAACTATGATAACAAAAAGCAAGGCTTCAGAAATTGATATAATGCATAAATTATAGAATAATTAATTTGTATCACAGGCAAAGAAAATTTTCCTGACTGTCATTAAACAATGGTTTCTGCAGTACATGGACATGAAGCAGGCCAAATTTAGAAGTGGCAGTGGTTACACTGAGCTGCTGGTCAGCAGTTTGAAAGCACGGGCAGCTTCACAGGAGAAAAAGCACTGCTGTGTTAGACCAGGCAGACTAGAGAAACAAGTTCATAGACACGCATATGGATATAAGGGAAAGGTTTATATACAAGAGGAATGGAACATTGAGAAAGCATCCCAACTCAGTCCAGTTCAAAGTCATAAGTCCAATATTAGCCCATATGCCCGATCCCAGTCTATAAAGTCTCCTTCCAATTCATGAAGTCACAGGTCAGTGGGTGCAGAATCCTGATGCTGGGAGAAGTCACCTCTTGGCTCCTCACTTCCAGGGCTATGGGTCCATCAATAGCATCCAGTGGTGGTAGAAGCAACTCAGTGCTGGCAGGGACCTCTATGTGGCTTCTCCAGCTTCAGAGGTCTGGTTGTATCAGGTTAAGCCCGTGTGGCTTCTCCTCCGGCTCCGCCAGCTTCTCGGATGCTGCTGTCTTGTCTTGTTCGTAGTTTATCATCTCAGAGAGTAACTCCCCACAACTGGGGAGATGGCCTCTCTTCTCCACACGGGAAATATCGTGAGATTTCCCAGAAGTCTCAGGAGAAAGCCAAGCCCACACAGCAGCCTCATTGTCTACTCAATGGCCAGCTCCAGATTAACAGGCTAGACTCCACCCCTACATCTCAAGCATGAAATTGGCATCACGAATACATGGCCGCCACAACTGAGCTTGTTTTTTCCAGAGCCTTCTAATGCATGCACACCAGATCTCTTAGCAAATTCTCTCTTCCTCATGGACTTGCTGAATGGTGAACTTTTTGCAGAACACCCCCTTTTCCTATGCTTCCTGTCTAATATCTCCATAGTTGATGCACATTTATAGCCAATGCCCAAAGACTTGTGGAAGGGATGTTCCACTTGGTTCATTTTTATGATATAATGCAGCTCTTCTATTAGAAAACTTTATTCTCCTTCTTCATCCAAATTATTTGTATTCATCTCTACAATCTCTAAATTTAATCCACAGACTTTTCTATGGATTAAATACTTTCTCATTTCTATCATTCTCTTTTACCTGTATCTACCGTCACTGTCACTTTGTTTATAACTTCATTTTAGTAAATTATATTCCTCATAAATTTCCTTGAAAAGAGAAGTAAGTTTCCTATATTTTTTCTTAAGAACTGCCCAGGTATATTTGTAAGACCCTTGTGAATCCATTTAAATTCCTTTCGTGAATAATAAAAATGATCTCTACATTGCTGAATTCAGTAGCTAATTTCATTTAATTTAAACTATTAGTAGCATTTGATAAAACTAATGACTTTCTCATTCTTAACAGTATTGGGCTCTTATCTCACACTCTCTGATTTTCTATCTATATGCTTTCTTTGCTCATCTTCCTAACTGCAAACCCTTAAAATATTAAGTCAGAGGCGTAAGGGCTCTGTTCTTGGCCCATTTATTTTTAGCTACACTCATTTTATTGGTGATCTCATTGTGTGCCATGTTATTAAGTGCTATCCCATTGTTACAATTCAGATGCTCAATTTTCAATTAATGTATATAATCCTAATATGCAGTATATATGCAATACTTTTGTGAAAATGATTGTTCTTTGTTTATTCATTAATAATCCATAGAACATATTATATTATGACAATTTTAAAGTGAAATTAGCAAGTAGATTGTGATTTGAAGATCTAATATTTTTGCCCTATCTTCACAGGTGGCGGTAGTGTTGCTAGTTTTTAGGTTGGATACAGTTTTCTTCAGAATTCTGGAAACACTGGCTCACTGACTTCTAGTGTTCCATGTTTTTCTTACAGGATCTGAGGTCATTTGGTAGTTGTTCTTTTCAGTGTAGCATACTTTGGGACCTATATTTCTGGTAGTCAGTAGGAATTTGTCCTTATTCCCCTTGCTTTAAAGTTGCACATAACCCTGGTCTTTTGAATTTTTTTTTCTTTTTTCTAATTTGTTCTATGTGGGCCCTAGTTACTGAATGGTTTCTCTCAAGGTAGAGAATTTTATTTCTGGCCATTCTTTCTTGTTACCTCCCCCCTAACAAGTAGCCTCTATTTACTCTTTCTGAAAATATGGGAAATTTCATTTTTCCATCCTAGATTTTCACTGATTATGGTTCCTCACCCTTTCCTTTGTAGAGTTTTAAAAACGTTTTCTTATCTTTTTTTCACGGTTGCCTTTGTATCCTTTTATTTGCTAGATTACCTCTGTAGTAGCTTTTTGTAATATTGAAACATTGAAATAAATTTGAGTATTTTTGTATATGGGATTTCTTAGTTTTGTTTTTCTAATGATTAAGTAGTATTCACATTAGGTTCCTAGATTCTGCATATTCTTTTTATGGGAATGTGATATAATATGTGTATCCTCTGAAAATATTCTTGCAGTATCTCTGACCTGTTCCTGCCTCTTCATCATTTCAGATATTCTCTTTCAGTCTTTGATTTCTGATTGCTTGGAACTTTAAGATGAGTAAAACTTCAAGGATTGAATGTAAAATACTCCTTTGAATATACTTCTCCAGTTTATTGTAAATCAACCCAGTCATCCCAGACTTATTGCCTCCTCATAAAAATGTATTTTGAAAGTAAGAAAACTTCCCATCATCCCAAGAGTAAACTTTGAAACCAGGCATACCCCCCCCCCCCCCCGCCAAAGTAAGCATTTGAATTGTGGTTCTGGAGAAGAATATTGAAAGTACCGCAAATTACTCAAAGGGCAAACCAATCTGTATTGGAAGAAGTAAGGCCAGAGTGCAACTCAAAGGTAAGTTTACTAAAATTTTATTTTACATAGTTAGGACACATTGCCAGGAAAGATCAGTCCCTGGAGAAGCACATCATGTTAGATAAAGCAGAGGGGTAGAGAAGGGGGGAAGCCACTCCATGAATTGGATGGACACAGTGGCTGTGTCAGTGGTCTCAGACATAGGAACATTTGTGAGGAGGGTACAGGACCAGGCAGTGCTTTGTTCTGGTGTGTGTAGTGTAAAGTGACCAGATTTTAAGCGGGACTCCATTGACCAGGGGGAGGGAGGGTCCTTGATTAAAAAATTGGTCTATATGGAGGAACAAAAATGTTCATAGAATGCAAAAATAGTATTATAATATATTTATTTAATTTTAAAATGCTGTGGGAGGTGAGAGAAATTGTTAAAAAGCGGGACGATTGGTCACCTTTGTGTAGGGTCACTGTGGCTTGGAACCAGCTCCAATGGCTCCTAATGATAGCAACAACAACAAGTGAAATGAAATATGTCACCAAACCCACTGCCGATGAGTTAAGTCTGACTCATCAAAATCCCCTATAGATTGGAGTAGAGCTGTCCTTTATGGCTCCTGAGACTGCAGATCATTGCAGGAACAGATCGCCCAGGTTTCTCCCATGGGTTGGAAACACCGATCTTGTGGTTAGCAATTCAATTAGCCCACAGTGCCACCAAACTATTTAACTAATCCTATAGGCTTCCTTAAAACAAGGGAGCAAGATGAGAGACCTGAAAATTTTTGTGTGATTATATTTGGCATATGTTAGATACATGCAGTGCATTTATATTTGACATTTATTGTCTAAGTTCATTGAAAGGGTCTTTACATGCTTTGTACACAACAGTTATCTGACTTTGCACATTAAGGGGAGTTTAAGAATTTTCCTTTGGTTGAATTTCTACTAGAAACTGTGACACAACGTGCAGCCGGTAAAGAAGTTTTTGAAAGAGTTATCATGACAATATCCCAACTGATAAAATTATGTCACACATTGTCAAATTTGAATGAGAAGCATTTTCCATGAAAATATAATTTTTTTCTCTCACTAGCTATCCTAACTTTTCTAAAACAAATTTAGAACAAAAATGGTTGTGCTCATGTCTGTAAAATACACATAGCTTATACTTATTTGTTAATGCGATATGGTGAGTTTATTTTTTTCCCCTCTTTCTCTGGAACACTCTAATCAGTGTGATGTATTCTCAGACCATCTTTGTATTTAGTGTCTGGTCAAGATGTTGTCAAGCTGATTTTGAATATGGAAAAGCAGTGAGATGTGGAGCGGAGAATATCAGTGCTTAATTTTGCATTAGTATTTCAGGTTATTCCAGTTCCTTAATTTTATGACTTTATTTACTGACTATTAGAGTGAAAAGCAATCAAAATCAAATTCCCTAGCTTGCACCTGCATAGCCTGAGCATTGATTTATGGCATTGCCACTATCAGGCTGTTTCTGTAGCTGTGCTCTGTGCTTTTGTAATCATCACATCAGCTGAGCTTCATCTGGTAGCTGGCCTATGGATCAGGCATGGGGGGTGCTGGGAGCAACCGTGCGAGGTACGGCAGGCCTCGGTCCACTGCTCAGGTCTTTGTCTTTCGCGAATACAGCCAGTGAGAGCCGCTAGAGCATTTGAGCATTAAGTCTGTGACTGCATCAATAGCAGACACAGTATTCACCTCAACTTTCTCTCCAATTGCACAACTCAGAAAAATGTGCTCATTTTCCTTTTGTCAGACCACAGCAATGGCCATGCAGCCACTTTGGACTCAAGGTGGTCCTATGTGTGTCAGAGAAGAGCAACACATGTTACGCAGGATTCAGAGGGCTAGTTTTCCAGAAGTAGCTGACTGGGTTTTATTGAAAGGCTTAACATTCAGCCTTGCAGGTGAGCGAACTATTCGCCCCACCCAGAGACATGTCTGTTGGCTTTATTTTCCCTAAAAATTCAAGTAAAGAGACAAGGCAGTCTTACCACTTTGCTTCTGTAGGGTTTTCAAAGAAATGTTGGGATGTGTGTGGCTCAGCGAATCTGCTGGATTATAAGAAATAAAACCATGGTCTTTGCCTTCATCCACATGGTGATTGTTGTTAGGGGCCACCTGGCTGTTGTGACTTACAGTGACTTCACACACACCAGAGCGAGACACTGCCCGAGGCTGCTCCATGCTCACAAGAGTTCTGAGACTTGAGGCCAGCGAAGCAGCCACTACCAACGCATTTTAGCAAGTGCTTGCCTCTTTTTTGCTGCCCCTCCTTTTACCAAGCATGATGTACTGCTCCAGAGATGGGTCTCTCCTAAAAATACGTCCAAAGTATGTGAACTGAAATCTTGTTATCCTTGCCTCCTAGGGTCACACTGACCATCATTCCCCAAAGACAGAACTGTTTGATCTTTTGGCAATCCATTATACTTTCAATATTCTTTACCAGAGCCGTAGTTGAAATGCATCAATTGTTCGTTTGTCTTCCCTGTTCAATGCCCAACTTTCCCACACACAGGAGGCAATGCAGAGCACCGTGCCCTGCATCAGGCACCTTGGTCCGCAAAGTAACCTGCCTGCTTCTCAACATTTCTGAGGACTTGTGCAGTAGATTTACGCAAGGGAATTTACCCAAGTAGATTTACCCAAGGGGATCTCTCCGCTATTGTTTTCATGAACATTGTTTGCCTTGTCCCAGCAAGGCAAAACCCTTGATAACTTCAAATTTTTCTCCTTTTATCATGATGTTATCTACTGATCCAGTTGTGAGGATGTTTTTCCGCTTACATTGAGTTGCATTCAGTATTGAAGTCTAGAATTCTTAACCTTCATGAATAAGTTCTTCAAGTCCTCCTCACATTTGGCAAGCATGGTTGTGTCATCTGCCTATCACAGGTTGTTAGTAAATTTTCCTCCAATTGTGATGCTGCCTTCTTCTTCATATATCCCCACTTCTCTGATGATTTTCTCAACATGCACATTGAATCAATATGGTGAGAGCAGGCAACCCTGACATAATGCCTGTCCGGATTTATTGGGGAATTTGTGGGGGGTTTATCTTTTCACCATTGTGTAGTGATTTAGGTGAATATTTACATAGCAAATTCATTTTTATTTTTTAATTATTTATTGGGGGGCTAATACAACTCTTATCACAATACATACATACATTGTATGCCAAGCACATTTGTACTTTTTTCATCACGATTCTCAAAACAGTTGCTTTCTACTTAAGCTCTTTGTAATTAGCTCCTAAATTCCCCCCACCTCCCTCCCCACTCCCTTTTCCCTCACAAACCCTTGAAAAGTTATAAATTATTACTTGGTCATATCATACACTGTCCGATGTCTCCCTTCACTTGCTTCCCTGTTGTCTATACCCCAGGGACGAGGCTATATGTAGATCCTTATAATCGGTTTACCCTCTCTACCCACCTTCCCTCCACCCTCCCGATATTGCCCCTCTCACAAATGGTCCTAAAGGCATCATCTGTCCTAGTTTCCCCATGTTTCAGGTTCCCATCTATACCAGTGTACATCCTCTGGTCTGGCCAGATCTGTAAGGTAGAATTGGGATCACGATAGCTGGGGAGTGGGGGCGGGGGGAGCACTTAAGAACGTGAGGAAAGTTGCATGTTTCATTGTTGCTGCACTGTACCCTGACTTGACTATCTCATCTCTTTCCAATGACCCTTACCTGCAGATGAGTTTTGGGTCCCCAACCTGTATTCCCCTACCTTCACAAAAATATAATTTTCAGTTCTTTGATGTCTGATACCTGATCCTTCAACACCTCATGGCTACACAGACTGGTATACTTCTTCCATGTGGGTTTTGTTGCTTCTGACTTAGATGGCCACTTCAAGCTTTTAAGACCCCACATGCTCTATATTTTGATAGCCAGGAACCATCAGCTTTCTTTACCATTTTGCTTATGCACGCATTTGTCTTCAGTGATCATGTTGGGAAGGTGAGCCTCACTGAATGCCACGAATTATTCCCCTGCTCTGTTTGCACAACTTTCCCTTATGCGTATCCAGATTTGGCATGAGCATAGTGAAGTGTTCTTGAATTTCTATTCTTTTCAAGGCTACTCATATGTTATTATGATCAAGACATCTGAATGCCCTTACATTGTAAATGAAACACAAGTAGACATCTTTCTGGTATTTTCTGCTTTCAACCCAAATCCATCTCACATCAGCAATGATATCTCTTGTCTAATTCCTCTTCTGAATCCAGCCTGCACCTCACTGCACCTCACTGTCAATTCACTGCTGTAATTGTTGTTGGAAGATCTTCATAAAAAGTGTATTTGCATAAGATGTGATAGTGATGATAGTATTCATAATTTGCAAATTCTGTTGGGTCACTTTTTGGGGGAATCTGTACAAATATGGGTCTCTTTTAGTCAATTAGCAAGTAACTGTCTTCTAGATTTCCTGGCATACACAAGTGAGGCTTCCAGTGCTTCATTAGCTTGTAGAAATATTTCAAATATTTCCATTGTGATTCCATCAATACATGCAGTCTTCCAAAACCAAAAGAAGGAATAGTATCAGAGCCTAAATTGTGAGATTCTGGTTTGTAGAAGGCTGTAGATGACAGTGGAAGTCCCAGATGTGTTTGTGAATTCTAAAAAAGGAAAGCAGCCTTTGTGATTTCCCACTATCTTTTGGATGATAAGATTCACAATCCTTTGTTCACTGATACTAGTATGTTTCTTCCATGTGGACTTATTTGATATCTCACTTAGATGACTGTTTGTTTGGAAACAAGCCTTTAAGACCAGAGGGATGGGAATAAACTAGTTAACAAATAGAGTACATTGGAGAGATGACTATATGAGACTGAAATGGTGAACTTGACTTGGAATGTTAAAACCTTGTCAGTTGATCCCCCTCTGATACACATTGGGAATGATCTGATTTTCAACATTTTCTCTGTGTCTGTCTGTCTGGGGGGGGGGGGGGGGGGGGGGGGGGGGGGGTGGGCAGCATTCATCATGTTGGGATTTATCTCTGATATATTCTGTCACTGGGGGCAACCCTTGAATTTTTGAGCCCTCTAGAGACAATGGGTAGAATAAGTTTTCCTGGGGGGTACAATGGGGGAGGGGTAAAGCTGAACTAATATCAAGGAGTTCAAGAAGAAAGAGAATGTTTTGAAACTGATTATGGTATCAAGTGTATAATACTGCTTAGTGTGATTAAACTATGGAATTATGTGATATCCATATTAGTTACCATTAAAATGGCTTGAAAACAAAAGCTACGTATACCAAGAATTTATATACATATAAAAGAAAATAAATTCTCAAATATTTTTATTTCTCTCATGTGGAGGTAAGGGGTATAATTTGATATTTAAAGAAATGCTCTAAATTTCATTTACTCTTATAGCATTCCTATAGTATTAGTATTATTTTACTCAAGTCAAGGAAGGCAAAATTGTGAGTAACTGGCTTCACTCCTACTTCATCTGGTGTGTGAGTATGACAATGAACAAATCATACTGTTTAATAAGATTCCCAACACCAGTTCACTCCGTTATGATCATCTTTACATCAGTATACCTTATGATAACTTGATGTGTGTCAATACATGAAGATATCAATACAAAATTAAATATTTCACAATTCTTCTCTGGCGTAGCTTTCCATATCATTGAATTAAAAACTAAATTAATGATCCATTTGAAAGTGTCATGCAAAATAGAGTGATAGATCTGATTATATTTTTAAGCTATCTGTCAAAAACACTGTCAGCAAAGATAAGTAGCAGATATATAAAATTTCAAAGTATATATAAAAATTCCATATAACATAATGAAAAATACAAATGTAATAATTTTAATACAAATTATAAAATAAATATTGTTAAATATTTGTATGACTATTTTTACTAAAGAAATGTTTATAAAGTAAATAATATAGGTAAAACTATATGCCAATCATACAAAATGTAATTTATAATGAGAAATATAAATGAATAACATATATAAAAATATTGCTCGCCATACATTTTAATAAGTAGTTTAAATTAGTGAATAAACAATTGATTATCTGAAATATAAACACCTCCTAATCAAAAAATAGAATTTTCTAAAAATAAAAATATAATACATATAATAGCTTACCTAAGTAGTTTGGAAATAATTGTTTTTAAATTTTTTAATAAATATACTTTTATTGCAAGATCATTTTATTGGGGGCTCTTACAATTCTTACAATCCATACATCAATTATATTAGGCACATTTGTACATATCTTGCCATCATTCTTTTCCAGACACTGAGATTGTCCAGGATTTGGGAGCATGCTGGCAATTAGTCCTCTTATTAGCTGCTGGCTAGGAAACGCAACACTGAAGGCAAAGGATTAAATTGGGCCAACCCCCGGTAGGTGTTAATTAACAGTCAATACTTGTGATTTTTGAGAGACCGAGTTTGCTGTCTTGGTCTGTTATGAGAGCACAGTAGGTGAGAAACCAGGTCTCAAATCAGGCTCAAATGGCCACGGTACTAACAAGCACTGGTTTCTATCAGACGCTATTGCATGGAGTCCTTTAACACAAGGTAGTCTTTCATACAGGAATCTCCTTAGGCCACTCACCACCAGGCTCACTGCCGTCCTTTCTGGGGCAGCCTCAGCTTCACATTCCTTGGCAAGTAGGCATCACATGACTCATAGCTTCATCTGCTCCTTGGGAAGCTCTTCATGCACCTCAACCCCCTATGTCACCTCTTTCTTGCCTATTGTTGGTACTTTTAATATTGCAATATAAGTCCCACATCTCAGTAGCACTTGGATAGATAAAAAATTTCAAAATGAGGAATCAAACACACGTTTTGCTTAAAAAATGGTAATACATTGGTATAACTAGTCTGGGAAAAGACATCTATGACACTTGATGAACAAAACAATAAATATGGTAGGGAAATAAATAAGAAAGGGAAATAAATAAATAAGGAAGGGAAAAGGAGAAATTTTGTCATCTGAAGTGATTTAAGAGACAAGAAATTAGTCCTGTTTACTAGTCACAGATTCATTAGCTAGTTTGGTATATGACAATTGTTTCATATGAAAGAACATAGGGTTTTCAGGTAAAAGATAATTAAACAAACAAACCTAGGGCATGCTACATATGTGGAAAGGGCCTCAGATGACATTGATGAAAAAAGTCAAAGTCAGTTTAATAAAGATTTCAGAAAGCATAATAAATGCTTTGGGCCCCATCTAAAAGGAAAAAATTCTAGGATAGTGACCTAGAAATTATATCTTTATTTGTAATACCAAAGAAAAAAGAATTACTGAAAGTTGATTTAATTTTCATAAGCAGCTATCAAGCACAGATGGCTCTATCTTGTTCACACTGGTGGCACTGCTCTTCCTAAAGCATCAGAGAACTGGCATCAATGTGAGTCACCATGTGGTTTCTTCTTTCCTCAGGGACCTGGTACTTATAGCTCAACAGTAGTGAAGCTCATTGCTTGCTTACTCTGTGATTATCCTTAGAACTCCAGTGAGTGTAGGAGAGACACACAAATGATTAGGTAGTGTTCCTTTTCTCAAATGTACTAGAGGCCAATATTGTAACATGGATAATCAACCCTCTCATGGCGGGGTAGGAGCTGTGCTCTAGTAGAATGAGATGGAGTGATAGCGAATCACAGGAGTGACTGAGTACTCTGGAGGGAAAATCCAATGGAGGCGGGTTTTGAACAATACAATTCAACTTTCCAAAGGAGTCCAAAGGGGAAAAATACTTCCCATCTCAGTTTTACAGGTAGTTGCTTTTCCTCTGTAGCTATTTTGCCATACTAAGAGGAAGACAGGGTCACATATTCTTCTTTGCTCTTGTAGATGGATTACTGATGTCCCTATTCATAACTTCTTCAAGTCACCCAACTTATACCTTAGTTTTATGTATATAAATTTATTATAGCATTAAACTAATTATTAAAGTAATAAAATATTCTTAATTCCATAAATAAGAAAATAAAATATCAGGAAATGTCGCCTACCGGTTATCACTAACCCTCTATGATAGAGCTCTCAAAGTGACACCTTAAGACTGGGTACAAGAGCTGCACAGAATCTCCAAGGTTGTTTCCAGGAAGCACACCGGCCCGCCTCTCTCCCACAGAGCACTGGTGGGTTCCCATCACTAAGCTTTTGGTTAGTAACTGAGTAAAATCTTACTCATTTCAGAGTATATGCTATTCTGATGACTAGTATTTCATTTACACGTTTAAGTTAACATCATTTTATTGAATTATAATGATGTGCTTCCATACAGAGCAGGGACTTTTCATTATTTAATCTGCATCCCAAGTGTACAACACTATGCATGTGTTAGGGTGGTTGTTAAGTGACATGGGATCTGGTGAACTCACGATGACCTACAGATAGAGTGAAATGTTGTTCAATCGTGTGCTATCTTCCTGATAGTTGCTACGTATGTTCATTGTTTTAGCTTTAGTGTCAATCCTGGTACATAGTAGAATGAAACTATTTGAAGAAAGCAAAATAGACAAACAAAATAATTTACATCCTGAGGGCACAAAATCTACCTGAATCTTCTTTGTAATCTCTTGTCCAATGTTGGAGCTCCTCTTAAAAATTTGGAATGAACTTCAGCCTACCTATTTGGCTTTAAAAAATGACAGCCACTTCGATTAGGTAGTTGTTTCACTCCTGCTGGTCTGGGAGGAATTTAAGTTGCCCCATGCCTCCCCCCCCCACCCCCCGCCGCCGATTGTTTCATCTCAAAGGCTTTAAAATACTGTGTATTCACACATCTCATCCTCTGAGGTTAACATGACTCACACAGAAATCTTCTGTCTGCTAGGGAATCTCACTTAACATGCAACTTTCCCTCCAGCAAACATGGAGATCACATTGAACTTCATTCTTAACAGAGACAGTAGTAAATTATAGCTAAAAGGACAAAATAGGTGAGCAAAAATCAAAGAACCGCAAACTTGAATCCTTGATTAGAATCCAAACTATTGTAATATTGCTTTTCTATCTCAGTTTAATTTCTTTTGGAAGAAAAAAAATCTTTGTAATCATAATTCAGAAGTGGAAAATTTTGCCTACTCTTTCTAATTGAAAACAGTAGTAACCTCTAGTGAGGTTAAAGTATCTTCCTCTAAGAAAGACATGTGCCATCATGGTAGAGAATAGACTGGGGTGGATGTGCCCCAGACCTGTGGAGGTCAAGTGGGAAGAGAGCCTCACCTACCTGTGTCTGTAACGGAGCACTGTCTTCCGTGAGGTCAGGGGTTAAGTTTACTATGAAAATATAGATGGAGAAGTAATCACCACATATACCTTAATTGAAATAGTCTAGTCTTATAAATAGAGATGACCAAGAATCAACAAGAAATGATTTATTGATGACCTACTTACTTGTAAGTATAAGCTTAGGACCTTTCCATTCCCACAATAGTTTCTAGATCCAAACAGCTATGTCTAACTGTACACGTATTCACCAATGCCTAACAACATGTTAGTATTGCTGCTGTGGCAGTGAAAGCCATACCACCAATATTTCATATGCTAGCATGATCATCATTGGTAGGCAGGTTCCAGTTCATCTCTAGGCTAAGAAGATGAGATGAGATCTGGTGATCTCATTATAAAAAAAGGAAGGCACCTTTGATAAGTGAGATAATAGTTTGCCTTAAAGAAGAGAAGGGGCACTGGTAATTTCCCTGGAGAGGCTTCACAGCAATGTGGAATCTGATTCGTTCAGTAGATAGATGGCTTTTGCAAAGCAAAGAGATAAGAGGAGGGCACCAAGGGTACTAAGTGACTAGTGAACGCTGGAGGAGGCGGGGTTAGTATGCAGATGAGAAGAATGAGGGAGAAGGAAAAGAACATTTGTTGAGCACCACCATGTGAACAGGTCTGGTGACACAGGCATCAACATGCTCATTCTGAAGATGAACAAATTGATGCTTTTAAACTTATTACCACATAGTAACTAAGACCTATTACTGTGGATTCCTAGCCTGTCTTTGAAACTCATCCAGTGCTTTTGGCAGGCCATATGGTCTTTCTGACATGTGGTCACTGGGTCTGTGGAGCTTAAATACCTCCTATAATCTCACTTGCTAACAAAATGACTCCAATTGGGAATAGACTAGTACTGACCTCACTTTTAGTATCCTCATAACTTTTACTCCTTTATGCAGGTACACATGCTTTTCCCTCTACTTGAGAATACACTTTGATCCTCTTGCCTTCCCCTTTATCACTTCCCATGGTTTCCTACACTCATTTTTCTCTAATTGGTAAGAAACAGTAATGCATATTCTCTTGGGGCCTCATTTAATTTTTCTCCTCCAGGATCACTCTCTCCTACCTCCACTAAGCCAGTGACTAGCATTAGATTTGAAACTATTTCTACATCCCCTTGACTTCTGTCCTCATCCCCAGAGAACAGAACTGATAAAACATATTGGTCATTGATTTGTCTGTATACTAATCATGAGTCTACTCAAGCCACATGGTGGCTTGGTCGCAGAGGTACATCTAAAAAGGAGGGAATCAGATGTAGACAGAAGTTTATGTAATTATGACTGGGGTCACATGAGAGTACCAAGTCCAAACTCAAGTATCTGTACATAAACATCCAGAGGAAACATAACACTGAGTAATATCTGATAAGAGGGAAAAGATCATGTGTGATTCCCTCAGTTGCTAGGATACAGTCGACTTACACATTTGGTAGTAAAATTTCATCTATGGGGAAATAACTCTTTGAAAGTGTCTTGCCACCTTATATAGAGATACATTTCTGGTAGTTATTATGGACTAGGTTAAAGCTATCAGTATCTGTATCAGAATCAGAATACATACTTTCAGAGTATATTTTGAATCAGAATTTAGCATATCTTTTCAAAAGGAATCTAATGTGTATGTTCTGATTTATTACCTGCCATTGCTTGTTTATCTAACATTTTCTGCAATATCCTTTTAGTCTGGAAATTACTGCTGATTGCAGAGATGTGTTTATAGGTTGGTAACAGAGAAAGGAAAGTCAGGGAGACATAGTTTAATCAGATAGCTGGAAGTTTCATTGTGCGCTCTGAGCCATGTTTCATCAGCTTTCCTGATACTCAGTGAAAGGATGTGGTCTCCATCAAAAGCTTTTTTTGGTAACCAAATCCACAAGTCGAGAAAAATACACCTACACACTCACAGGTGCAGCCAAACTGCCGAGCACTCACAGAGACACAGGGTGACTCTCTCCACCCACCAGACTCCGGACCTTCACTTTGACCAGCATCTCAAATCTCCCTGCTTGTGAATGAGTCACAGGCCTTGAGAGCATTGCGCCTCCTTCAGCTGGAAGTTCAGGTGCCAAAAGGTGGACATTTCTCTTTGTCCTCTCAATTGAGAAAAGTCCTCCCATTCTTCTCAACTTAGAAATTCCCTAGTACACCAGCTCCATCCCAAAGCACAGACCGAAGCACAAAATATGTATTTTACCTACCCAGCAAAACACTCGAGAAATGTAGAGAAGAAACTGCTTTGGGATGATGAGTTACCCTTTATTACTTGTTCAATAGGTAATTGAAAACATATATCTTGCTATGTATATCATATAACCATTACAGTGCTAGTTTGCTAACTGAGGACTATAGCTTCAATTTCACCCAGCGGTACCTTGGCAAAAAAATCTGATAATCTACTTCAAAAAAATCAGCCTTGTAAATCTTTTCTTTTAATCATTTTGTTGGAGGCTCCTACAACTCTATCACAATCAATTGACCCATCCATTGTGTCAAGCATATTTGTACTTTTGTTGCCATCATAATTTTCAAAACATTTTCTTTCTACTTGAGTCCTTCGTATCAGCTCCCCATTTCCCCCTTCCTTCCCAACCCTCTCTCCCTCATGAACGCTTGATAATTTATAAGTTATTATTATTTTTCATGTCTTACACTGGTCATTGCCCTCCTTCCTCCATGTTTCTGTTGTCCAAAACCCTGGGAGGGGGTTATAGTAGATCATTGTGATTGGTTCCCCCTATCTCCTCCCATCTTCCCCTTCTCCTCCTGGTATGGTTACTCTCAATGTTGGTCCTGAGGGGTTTATCTGTGCTTGATTCCCCATGTTTCCAGCTCTTATCTGTATCCATGTACATGCTCTGGTTTAGCCAGATATTTAAGGTAGAATTGGGTTCATGATATTTTTGGGGGGGCAGAGAGGAGCATTTAAGAACTAGAAGAAAGTTATATGTTTCATTGTTGCTATGCTGCACCCTGCCTGGCTTGTCTCCTCCCTGAGACTCTTCTGAAAGGGGGTGTCTAGTTGCCTAAAGATAGGCTTTGAGTCTTCACTCTGCACTTCTCCTCATTTGCAATGATATGATTTTTTTCTTCCGGGTCTTTGATGCCTGATACTGATTCTATCAACACCTCATGATCACACAGGCTGCTGTGCTTCTTCCATATGGACTTTGTCACTTCTCAATTAGATGGCCTCTGTATATCTTCAAGTTTTTAAGACTCAAGATGTTGTATTTTTTGATGGCTGGACACTATCATCTTTCTTCATCACATTTGCTTATGCACCTACTTTGTCTTCAAAGGTATTGTCAGAAAGGTGAGTATCATGGAATGCCAAGTTAATAGAACAAAGTGTTCTTGGATTGAGGAAGGACTTGAATAGTGGCCCAATATCTGTCTTCTACCTTAATACTGAACCCATAAATATATGTACATATATCTATTTCCCCATCATCATAAATAAATATATTTACATATGCATGTGCCTGTATTTAGACCTCTAAATGTCCTTTGTCTCCTAGCTCTTTCTTTTATTTTCTTTTACTTTCCTCTTGTCCTACTATCATGTTCAGCCTTCATTTGGGTTTCAGTAATTCCTCTCAGCTACATTTCCCTTGATCAAGCCCTACCAGTCCTCCTACACCCTTCTCACCTCTGATTTTGGATCACTTATTGTTTCCATGTCCCAGGTTTGTTAATATCCATGTCCTTTCCCTCATTTCCTCTCCCACATTCCCCTGAATATGTCAGCCCCATTGATTACTACTCTAGATTGCTTATCCCACTTATCTTATCTAGATAGACATGCAAAGAACATATGTACAAAAACAAGACAAAGCAAAACAAAACAATAAAAGAAAACAAAAGAACAACAATAAACCACTGACAAAAAAAGTGAAAAAGCCTCTTTGCTGACCTTTAGAAGTGTTTTCTCATGGAATCTAATGGGGTGCTATGCTCTGATCCCAAAGTCTATTTTTGGTATTCTCTGGGACTTCATACCTCTACTTTTCTTTCAGGCCCTACAGTCCTTTCTGTGCTTTGGCTTCTCTGAGCAGGAATATCACCCTCAGGGCTTGGTGAGCCATGATGTGCTCCACTCTCTCTTCCTCCTCCTTCCTTTGCTAGCCTTGAAAATCTTATGAACGCATTTCTACTTCAATATGGGATCACCATGCATTAGAGCCAACTGAAGTTCTTTGGTTTGTTATATAGAATCCAATGTCGACAGATTTGTTTTATAGATCCCTATGTGAGTTTCACATATTTTGGATATGCTATCAGAAGAGATCAGTCTCTGAAGAAGGACATCCTATTCGGTGAGTGTAGAGGCAGTGCCAATGAAGAAGTCTCTCAAAGAGATGGAGTGACGTGGAATCTTTGATCACGGGTGCAAATATAAGAAGGCTTGTGAGGATGGAGCAGAACCAGGGAGTGTCTCTTGTTGTACCTAAGCTCAGTATGACCTGGAATGACCTTGAAGGCACCAAAAAAACAACAATGTGCCATTCATAAAAGGAAAATGATAAGTAGAGGCTATGGCTGATATTTATTTCTCCCCCTTTTCTGGAAATTGCAACATTTTTCTCTTTTCAAAACTTCCATGTCCATTACATTTTCTTATTTGTCTCTAAAGTCTCTATACATATTTTAGTAAGTAGATGTGACTTTTGTGCCTATTATACTGAAGGTCCTAGGCTGTACTGCTCCATAATTCATCTTGTTTAGCATTTTCTGGCCACAGTATTCTTACCATTTCTATCTGGATAGTATGTCCTTTGTAAAACTTACATTAAGGATTACATGTGACCGATACAAAATTGAAATATTTAGCACTTAATATACAGATCGAAACTAGACAAGGAGCACAGTCATATTGTTTTGCTAACCATGACACATCAGCTCCTAGCTCAATGCTATATTCTCAAATAAATAGCTAACAATTGTCTTTTGATTCAACTTCTGCCATCAACTTGATTCTGACCTTTAGTGACCCTAGAGAAAAGGGACAACTACCCCTTTCAGATTCTTGATTCTGTCATTATGAAGAAGTAAAAAGCATTGTCTTCTCCTATGGAGTGGATGATGGCTTTGAACTGATGACCACGACACTACTAAGGCTCCTGTTGTTGACTAAAATGATTAAAAATAAAATGGTGTCTGTCTGGTTACAGTACTAGAGAAAGAAGATGGTCTAATACTCATCTCATAAAAGACTCTCACTGTTAAATGGACACCCTGCTAACCTCCTTCACATGCACTATCTCTCTTCAACTCACAATTCCTTTTTAAGTAGATCTTGTTTAGTCATTGAAAAACTGGAGAAACTGAAGCTAAGAGAACTTAAGTAACTTTCTCAGACTCAGCCGGGAAACCAGACGTTTTCTATTTGTTCGCTGAAGATATTTTTTAACATCAGGAGTAAATTGCTTTGTTGTTTTTAGGTGCCATTGAGTCAGTACTAACTCTGCCTAGAAGCATTGCCCAACCCTAAATCATTCTCATAGTTTATCTTACGCTTGAGCTCAGTGTTATAGCCACAGTGTCAATCCACCTTGTCAAGAAGTCTTCCTCTTTCTGTATGTCCCTCTCCTTTACCAAGCATGATGTCCTCCAGGAATTGGTCTCTCCTGAAAGCATGGCCAAAACATATGAGATGAAATCTTGCCATTTTGGCCTATAAGGTATTCTCTGGTTGGAACTTTTTCAAGACAGATTTGTTTGTGCTTTTAGAAGTCCAGGATATTTTCAATATTCTTCACCAGAACCATTATGAGCCCTGATAACGTAGTGGTGCTTGTTGGGATTGTAACAGCAGGAGAGCAGTTCAAAACCAGCTAGCTACTGATTGAGAAAAAGATGGGAGTTTGTAAAGAGCTTCAGTCTCATCGCAGTTCCACCTTGTCACCCAGGGTCAGGGTGAGTCAGGATTGACTTGAGTTTGGTTCTTGGTTGCCAGCACCATAGGGAAATATATTCATTCTTCTTCAGTGCCAACTTTCACATCTTACTCTTTCCCCAAATTGCTAGTAGAATCCAAGTTCTATTGGCCACTTCACCATTAATTTATAAAAATGATGGTGAGGCCCAAAGTGTTTTACATACATCATCTCATTTATTTTTTAGGATGATTTTTCAAGGCAAATAGTTTCATCACAGCTTGACCAAGTTGATGATGAGAAGGAGGAGAAGGAGGAGGAGGATATGTAATTTTTCCTGTCAAGAGCTACCATGAATCAAAGCATGGAATTGGATCTTAACTTTCCAATATGTGACCAAATAAATAGATTAGGGCACTGCCAACAAGGACAGAATAATTCACAGTATAGAAGAGCCAGGGGCAATTAGCAGGCTATGCTGCATTAACTTTACACAACGATGATAGCAAGAGTTAGAGGAACCCAACTGACTTTCTCTTCAGACAGGGTGGCATGCAATCTGATACTTGTAGTTGAATAGATGGTTGGTGGCAGAGAACTAGAAAAAATACATATTTTAGGCTAAGATATAGAGTATGGCATTTTAGGCTAAGATACAGCAGATAATATGTTTTGCTGGTTGAGAGAATGCAATACTTAAGAAATGAGATTTGAGTTACATTACAAAGGATCTTGATGACTATGTGGAGAAGGATAACTTTGGGCTCAACAAAAGCATTCTCAATCGCCTCTGAGTGTCTAAGATGCTCTCTGGAGGTACGGAGAAGCCTTCGAGATGTTTTTTTTTTTTAATTTAAACAGAGAAAGGAAAGATGTAAATCACTACTTTGTAATCTTGGTACAGCTGGTAGTAGTAGACCAGGCAGGAAAAAAGTCTCTTATAATCTCACCTCCACTTTTTTGAAATGGTATTCTGCATTTTTAATCTGTTTTATAAAGTAATGTCTAAGACTTGCAAGAGAAGTTCAGTCGAGAGCTCAAATGCTGACTGTTTGAGTCTAGGAGAGAAATGTGGCAGCCCAAACAGGTGACCCCAGCATGCAGGGAAATCTGTCAGATGTGATGTGAGGATCCTCATTGACCATCGTAGTTGTCACATTGCTGCCTCACGCTACAGGGCCAGCATTTTTTATTTTCGTTATATTATAAAAATTAAATAGATGGCAAGGTTCTGTGAGCGTAATTCACTCTGAGCCCTTTCTTTAAGCTCCTCCATACAATCACCATCATGAGTCTAGTGTTCATATTCCTAAGCAAAGGGTATCTTTATTGATTCTAATTCAAAATTTTAGAAGGTTTCCAGATTTGAAAACTTGAATCATTGGAATCACAATTTTCCTTTTCCATTTTCTTTTTTTGTTAAGGAGCACAGCTCAGAGATTTTGACTACTGATGTACACAGCTCTTCCTGGCTGATTTCTACTGCTGGATAGTTTGTTAAGGCTTTTCTGTTCTTCAGTTGAGTGACTGTGTTAGTCTGGGTAGGCTAGAGGAACAAATTTCATAGACACGCATATAGATATAAGGAAAAGGTTTATATACAAGAGGAACAGGACATTGAGCCCAGCCCGGTTCAAAGTGATAAGTCCAATATTAATCCATATGCCCGAAATCAGTCTATGAAGTCTCCTTCCGACTCACAATGTCACAGGTCAGTGCGTGCAGAGTCCCGGCACTGGCAGGCATCTCCCCATGGCTCCTTGCTTCCAGGGATCAGAGTCCATCAACAGCAGAAGCAACTCATGGCTGGCAGAGGTCTCCATGTGGCCGCCCCAGCTTCAGAAGTCTGACTCCATCAAGGCAAAGCCATGTGGTCTCTCGGCTGGCTCCTCCAGCTTCTTGGGCACTGCCATTTTGTCTTGTCCATGATTCATTGTCTCTGAGACTAACTCCCAACAACTGGGGAAAGATAGCTTCTCATCTTCACCAGGGAAGTATCACGAGATTTCCCAGAAAACTCAGGAGAATGCCATGCCCACACAGAGGCTTCCTTGGCTACTCAGTGGCTATCTCCAGATTGACAGGATAGACTCCACCCCTACATTTCAATCATAAAATTAACATAAGCACATAACTGCCACACATAACTGACATAGATTTTTTTTAGGGGGTGGTGGACAGGACAAAAAATATTGTGATGGCATGGAACTTGATTTGAAAATCACTGAATCGGAGAATGGAAACAATGTGCAATGGTATGAATCCCAGGGCTTTCCAACCATCTGCCAGCTGTGATGTGTTGCTGAAATGGCTGTCAACAAAGCTGCACCTACAGAAATCAGGGAAACACTCTGGTTGAATGCCTATCTTCATTGAGAGATTTAACAATGTTTCTTTTAGATGAGGTACTATATTCTACTAGAGTATTAGGCTTAATCTGCAGATATTTGTTCCTGTTTGGGGCTGAGTTTCTGTAGCTAAAGCACAGTACATCTCATAGCTATTTCAGTCTAACTTATTTTTAGGACTATTATTCATTTCTGTATTTGATAACTACTTGGAGCAGAAAACATTTATTGTATCTCTATTGAATATACCATTTTCAGCTGTCTAATCATCTCTTCTCTGATTTACTTTAGAACATTTCAGAACACTTGAACCTAAAATGTTCACTATTCCATTGGAAAAGTAGTGAGGATGTTTTTTTAACTGAAGGAAAACTTCTGAATAATAAAGAAGAAAGTAGTGTTCTCAAGGAATTTCTGTATGTGAGACTAAATAAACCCCTGTTTCTCTCTAATATATTGAAGACAGAGGTGAGGGAAAAGAGATTTAAAACATTTTCTAATGCAATGCATGTAAAACAATGTAGGCATTTTAAAATAGAATCTTAATATTGTATTATATTTAATATAATAAGACAACATTTAAAAATAATTTTATTGGGGGCTCTTATAGCTCTTATAGCATTCAGTACATCATTTGTATCAAGCATATTTGTACACATGTTGCCATATTCATTTCCAAATATTTTCTACTTGAGCCCTTGGTATAAGCTTCTCTTTCCCCCTCCCTTTTTTAATGAATCGTTTTATTGGGGACTTATACACCGCCCCTCATGATCCATACATACATCAATTATATGCAGGCCACATTTGCACACTTGTTGCCATCATCACTCTCAAAACATCCTCCGTCCACTTAGGGCCCCTGTATCAGCTCCCCATATTTCCTTCACCTTCCCTCTTCCCCATGAACCTTTAATAATTTACACATTTTATTGCTTTTTCATGTTGTACATTGTCCACTGTGTCCTTTCACCCACTTCCCTGTCATCCATGCCCCAGAGAAGAGGTTATATGTAGATCCCTGAAACTGGTTCCTCCTTTCAATTCCACCATCCCTCCTCTCTCCCAGTATCACCACTCCCACCACTATTCCTGAGGGAACATCTATCCTAAATTCCCCATGTTTCCAACTCCAGTGTACATCCCATGTTCTAGCCGGACTTTTACTGTAGAACTGGGATCATGATAGTGAGTGGGAGGGAGCATTTGAGAACTAGAAGAAAGTTACATATTTCATTGTTACTATACTGTACTTTAACTGGCTCATCTCCTCCCTACAACCCCTCTGTAAGAGGATGTCACTTCACTGATTGATGGGTTTTCGGTCCCCAATCTGTACTCCCTCTCATTTATAATTATATAATTTTAGTTCTTTGATGCCTGACACTGGATCTCTTCAACACCTCATGGTCACACAAGCTGGCGTGCTTCTTTCTTGTGGGCTTTGTTGCTTCTGAGCTGGATAGCTGCTTGTTTACTCAACAAGACAATATTTTTAATGAGTAATAATATATATTTTTATTCAGTATCATTTTAATCTCTTTGGAGGTCTGAAACCATATCAGTGAACTCCACAGTTAAAAGTGCAGATAATGACTCTTTGTGTGCTTTTAAACTTGCTCATCCCAAACTTGATAGTCCTCAGAGTTAACAGGCATATTTTTGTAGCAAAGAATCTTATTAAACATATTTCTCTGAAAATCCCCCATGGGTTGGCATAGCTTGCTGCTGCTTATCTCATCACAGACAACATGTATTTCAGAAGTAAAAGTCAGCAGCCTAGCACATTTCTGTGCAAATGCCCCTCTCATGATCGCCAGCCAACTCCAGTCCCAAAGCTTCCATCCCAGGGAGAAGTGGCATTTGCAGTCAGTCACCTCCGAAAGATGGGTAGCAAACCAGATGTCTTCACACGTGTATAGCTCCCAGGACAGATACCTACCCCAATTCAGATTCTTGATGAGAAAAGTCTCCAATTGACATGACAGTGGGTTGGCAGTTGTAGTTTGCAACTGAAATCTTTTGATTACTGCTTATATTGCTGAGATGTCAGTATATGACCTTTAGAAATTCATATGGAATGCAGTTATTTGATAAACTGTGACATGATGTAGAGAGCGCTCAATAGAATAATTTGGTAAACTTGGAATCGATTTCTCAATTAACCATAATACAGAATAAAGCTTTGTACAAAAATCATGGATTCTATGATGTTGAACTTTAGATGATTTTTTTAAAATGAGAGCTTGTACTAGTTTTAAAAGACATAGAAAGTGAACTGTTGGTGAAAAAGTCCTATAACTCTGAGAAAAGATGCTTCTAACAACTTCAACGATTCTAATGTCTCCTGAGCCTCAGAAGATTTTGGAGTTGGCAGCTGCAGATGACAATTCTCTCTCTCTCTCTCTCTCTCTCTCTCTCTCTCTCTCTCTCCCTCTCCCTCTCTCTCTCTCTCTCTCTCTCTTCTTTCTCTCATACTGAGTTTTAACAATGAAGCAAGTGATTACACCATGGCCATTGACAAAAGCTGTTTTCAGAAGGATTTACTGCTTGCAAAGGCTTGGGAAATCCTTACTTCCATGCCAGAAACAACAGATCATATAACCTGACACATTGCCCCAAAGTGGGAGGTAAGCACAGCTTCCCAAATTGCCCCAGTCCAATGTATTAGGAAATCTATAGTAACAGCTTTGCAGTTTTCTGTGTTCCAATTCAGCAGAAGAGCCATAGGCAGGGCTTTCCCTCAAGCTGGAGAGCAGCTTCCTGCAACTTGAAATGAGAACACGGTTGTCACTCAGTGACCCATGGGGACCCTGTGTAACTTTATCACAACATGATTAGGAATGTATTACTTAATAGTTTGGGGAGCAATTCTCTTTTCTGGGAAAGGTAAGGATCTACATGGAATAGAGAACATACATAGCTTCACTTGAAAACTTTGGTATGCATCCATCATTCACCCTTCCAGTTAAGATTAATTTTGCCCCAAACCAATAATATATATATATATATATACATACATACATACATGCGTATATACTTTAAAACCTTATATAGGCTAACATTACTTTAAACATTTAAAGAGAGTTCCTCTAGGAAAGAATAGAATTGCCCTATGAGTTTCCTAGACTATAATTCTTTACAGGAGTAGAAAGAATCATCTTCCTACATAGGGCCAGCTTTGGCTTCAAATTGCTGACATTCTGGTGAGCAGTGCAATGCCTAACAGATTATGCCACCAGAGCTTCAAGAAAAGGCAGACGTTGTTCTTGGGTGCCATGAGGTCATTCCAACCCAAAGCGACCTTATGCACAACAGAGAGAAACACAGCTTTGTTCTGTCCATCTTCACAGTTGTTTCTCTGCTGGAGTCCATTGTTGTGGGAACTGTATCAAGTCATCTCCTTGGGCTCCTTCTATATTTTTATTGCTCATCTAATTTATCAAGCATGATGTCCTTCTCTAGGGACTGATCCCTACTGACAAGTGTCCCAGGTATATAAGCAAAAGTCTCTTTGTCCTGGTCTCTAATGAACACCTGGTGGTACTTCTTCCAAGACAGATTTGTTTGTCCTTTTGACAGTCCATGTTATTTTTAATATTCTTAACAAACCTCACAACTGAAAGTCACCAATCCTTCAGTTTTCCATATCTTATGTCCAAATTTCAAATGCATATTTGAAAAAAAAACATGATTTGGGTAAGACTCTCCTAAGTTCTCAAAATAATATACTTGCATTCCAACACCTTAAAGGGGTCTCATGTGCATATTGACCTCATGCAATACTTCCTTTGATCTCCTGACTGTTGCTCCCATGAACATTGACAGTCAAGCAAGACAAAATCCTTGACAGCTTCCATCTTTTCTTCATTGATCATCATGCTATCTTCTGGTGCACCTGTAAGGATTTTAGTCTTCTTTATATGGAGTTGTAATTTATACTGAAGCATGAAATCCTATATCTTAGTCAGCAAGTGTTTCAGATCCTCTTACTTTTGTTATCTGCATATCGCAGGTGGTTGATAGTCTTTTCTATCATCTGTATAGAAGCCCAGGGCAGTTCAAAACCGCCAGCAGCAGCAAGGGAGAGAGACTGGGCTTTCTACTCCAACCGACACTTTCAGTCCTAGAAACCCACAGGGCATCTCTCTGGATCGACAATGAGTCTATGGCAGTGAGTGGTGGAGGTAAAGCAGTTCTGGTGCCACATTTTTCTTCATATATATACCAGCTGTCTTCCAAATTCAACTATTGTTCAAATACAGGCACCAAGAACTAAAAGTTGGTGATGAAGAAATTGTAGAATCCTCCCAACAACTTCAGTTTGGAATCGACCAACATACAGTGCATCGATAACTATTGGCACCCGGAATGCAAAAAGCAGGAAGAGCAGTTGAAAAATATGGTCTCGGTGGTAGAAGGAACCTGGGAATTGCATGATAGAATTTTGCGAAAGCAACAGCTTACTCTTAGCAAATACCTCTTTTAAACAACATGAAAAGTGACTGCACACATTGCATTTACTGCATCTGTGGGAAGATAAGATGAAGATGTCCAATTTCAGCAGCTAAGTCCCGGCACGTGGCTGACTGTGGGAGAGGATATCAAATGCTCATATGCAGTTTCAGGTTGAGGAAAATTTTTTAAAGTTATCAGAAACCAGAAAACAATCTTGAGACTATCCCCCATGGATTTTGAGAACATCCCAGGAAGAGATCTGCATTATAGAACACTAATACAGAAGACCTGAGAGCTATGGTAGGACATAAAAGCAGCAACCTTGAGACTACCAAAAAGACCATTTAAAAAGACAAGAAAAGATCAAAGTTTAGGTCAGACGAGACTCTGAATTCATCTAAATTGTAGAATAGCAAATGGGAGAAACGATGAAATCAAAGGCTGACCAGCAAAGATCAAAGGCAGATCCAGAAAACGAGGTCCAATATTACAATGAAATGTGCAATGACATAATTAGAAAACCTAAAGGTGAGAGTACGCTCAGTAGATCTTAAGCTGGAATGAAAGAAAAAACTACTCTAGGGTAGAGTTGCAATATAGAAAGAGTCTGTGGACAAAATATGGAATGATGGAGGAAGCATCCATGGAAGGGGGAAAGGATACACAGTCGTTGTTTCAGAAATTGCTAAACTACATTCCACCGTCTCAGGTGGTGGCACAAGAGCAAGACCCAGTGAGACTGAAGGAATAAGTTCACACAGCACTGAAAGCATCAGTAAAAAGACAAGGCTCTAGGAATTGCTGGAATACCGATTGGTGTACCCAAACAAATCTATGAAGTACTGGAAACACTGACTTATCTATTTGGAAGACAGTTTCTTGGCTAACTGACTGAATGAAATATATATTTGTAACCACTCTAAAAATCGTTGACCCAACAAAATGCTCAAATTATATAACAATATCATTGGTATCACATTGAAATAAAATTTTGCTGATGATGATCCAACAATAGTTGCAGTGGACAGGCAGCTGATGAGGTTCAGGCTGACTTAAGAAGACAATGTGAAAAAAAAGATAGCATTTCTGTTGTCAGATGGATCTTGACTCAAAGCAGATAATACCAGAAAGATGTTTTCTTGACTATGGTAAGGCATTTGATTGTGGATCATAACAAACTAAGAGTAATTTTGGGAATGGGAATTCCAGAACACTTCCTTGTGCTCATGTAGAACTTGGATATGGATAACGACGTAGTTATGGGGGTAGAACAAGGGTGTACTACATGATTTCAAACTAGGAAAGGTGTACGTCAGGGTTCTATCCTGTCATCATACTTGTGCAATCTGTATGCTGAGCAAATAATCAAAGAAGCTGGTTAAATGTAAGACGAAGAATGTGCCAACCAAATTAGAGGAAGGCTTGTTAACAGCCTATGATCTCAGATGGCACAACCTTGCTTGCTACAAAGGAGAAGGACGTGAAGCACTTTCTGATGAAGATTAAGACTGTAGCCTTCATCATGGATTATTACTCTATGTAAGATGACCAAAATTCTCACAACTGGACTTAGAGTGATACCATGATAAACAGAGAAAATGCTGAAGTTTCAAAGATTTTGCCTGGGATCCACAATCAATGCTCATCAAAGCAGTAGTCAAGAGATGCAAAGAAGAGTTGCATTAAGTAAATCTACTGCACAAGATGTCTTGGACATTGAATGAAGGAGACTGAAGAAGAAGAGATGTGTCTGAATTGTGCTAGGGAAGAATATTGAAAGTGCTAAAAGGACAGCTAAAAGGACAAAGGTGACTTGGGCGATAGGTGGCCTGAATTTCCTTAGAGGCATGAACATGAGACTTCTTACATACTTTGGACAGATGTCAGGATAGATCAGCCCCTGGAGATGGACATGCTGTTTGGGAAGTGAGGGGTAGCTAGAAAGAGAAAAACCTCCAAGGAGATGGATCGATACTGTGGCTGCAACAATGGTCTCACACATTGGAACAATGGGGAGTTTGGGGCAGCACTGGGTAGGGTTTCAATCTGCTGTACACGGGGCGTCTCTGAGTTGGGAGCAGCTGGCCATTGGATGGCACCTAGCAACATCAGCAACATTGTACGTACATTGTACTTTTAATCGGGTTGCCAGTTGTGCTGAGTTATGCATAGCAACCATGTTCACAGCAGAGCAAAATGCCGGCCACGTAGGCCGCGTCCTCACAGTCACTGTAATGTCCAAGCCCTCTGTTGCAGCCTCTGGGCAATCCTCCAGTGGACAGTCCTCTCTTTTGCTGCCCCTCCACTTTATTAATCATAGCATATTGTTCCAGGGACTGCTTTCTGCTAAGGGCATGTCCAAGTACAAGAGACCGAGTCTCGCCATTCTCGCTGGTAAGGAACATTCTGGGTATGCTTTTTCAAGACAGGTATGTTTGCTCTTTTGACAGTTCACGGTATTTTAAATTTTATTTGACAACATCATAATTCACGTATGTGACTTCTTCAATCTTCCTTATTCAAGGTCCAATTTTCATATGCACATGAGGTCTTTGAAAATACGTTAGTATTTTCCTTACCTTAGTCCTCAAAGTAACATCCCTGTGTGTAAACATTCTAAAGTGGTCGCTTTATCCCATACAGTGAATCGTTTTCTTCCATGAGCATTGATTGTGGATCTAAGGATCCAAATTTGATCTAAGGATCACAGTTGTTGTGTTTTCCCCCTTTATTATTATATCATCTATTAGTCCATTTGTGAGTATTTTCTCTCTTTTTCCTTTTTTTAAACATTAAGTTGTAATCCATAGTGAAGACTGCACACTTTGATCTTCACAGCAAGTGCTTTAAGTCCTCCTCACTTTAATCAAGCAAGGTTTTGTCATCTGCATTTCAGAAGTGGTTAATACATTTTTTTCTCCAGTTGTGATGCTGTGCTCAACTTAATCTAGCCTCTCTGAGTATTTTACAGTCAATACTATTTTAAATTTTATACCACGTTAAGTTGAATTATAGTATTATTTAAAATTCCAGGTGTCTTCTCTAGGTTACCACAATGGTTGGTATGCCTGAGCCCATGGTTGCAGCTGCTGTGTCCATCCAGCTCCTTGAGGCCTTGCTCCTTGTCACTGCCCTCTGCTTTACTAAGAATGGTGTCGCTCTACAGGTGCTGGTGTCTCCCGACAGTATGTCCAAAGTATATAAGACCAAGTTTTGCCATCTTTGCCTCTAATTGCATTCTGGAAGTACATACTTGTTTGTTCTTTTAGTAGTCCATAGTCTTTTCCATACTCTTCATACCATAGTTCAGATGCACTGATTCTTCTGCAGTCTTCTTTACTCAATGTCCAACTTTCACCTGCATAGGAGGATTTTGGTCTCCTTGGCATTTGAGTTGTCATCCATACTGATAAGTGCAATGCTCAGTCTTGATCACCAAATGTTTAAGCCCTTCTCACTTTTAGCAAGCCAGGTTGCATCATCCGCATGTCAAAAGTTAATTAGCTTTCCTGATACCATGTTCTATGCCATACAACCCAGCTTCTCAGATCATTTTCTCAGCTTACTGATGCAATCAACATCAGCGTACACGTTGAATAAATATGATGAGAGAAGACAACCCATAGGGTACACACATTCCCCTGACTTTAAACCAGGCAGTGTCCCTTATTCTCTCCACACAACAACTTCTTGATATTCATTGGTCCTCCTGATGTAAAGAGAGGCTCAGCATGAGCACAGTGAAATATTCTGGAATTTTTCTCAAGGTTATCCATAATTTGTTATGACCCACACAGTTGAATGCTGTGGCATAGTCAATAGAGCACTGTGGGATAAAGATGGTACTTTTCCAAATCATATACTCTAAAATATTAAGCAAGCTATTTACTAACATTTAGTGTGCAAGTTAAGTTAGCTATTCTCCCTAAAGCTCCCAGTTATATGAGGCGTTTGTGTGACTCAGGATCAAGCTGACTAAGTTAGCTATTCTCCCTGATGCTCTCAGTTATCTGAGGGCTCAGCATGACTCAAGTTAGGATAATGACCTGCTTTCCTGGAGGCCTGTCAGCGGGATTCAAGCGCCCTTATCAATGACTCCTAACAAGACAGACCTGTTTCCCTACCCCCAGGAGCCAGAAGTCTTCCCTTATCACATCCCTCTGCCTTTATTCACTAGGTATCACTAAGTCATTGTCACCATGTAGCCCTTAAGACAGCCCCCTCTTGTGACATGTCCTGACCTGGTGCCAGTAGGACTCATTAGTCCCTCATAACATTATTCAAATGGAGAAAATTAATGTTCACATTTGCCCCTGCCTCTTGCCTGTCCCTGAGTGCCAGATACTCTCGGCTTGTCTCCCTTATCATGTAATCCTTTTCCTCTCTCTCTCCACGTGGACCACCACGTGAGGCGGAGGTGAGCATGTTATCATGATGTGAAATATGTCTGGCTCTCATTGTTTCTCTCTGTCACGATCTCTATCCTTATTATAATAAATAATAATTATCGCTGTACAACTCCCTATTGAACCCGTGATGTGTGTATCAGAAGCTGGCCTCTTCCGATAGAACACAAATAAAAATCTTTCAGGTAGTCTGTGCTCTCAGCTAAGGTCTACCTGATATCATCAATGATAGCCCTTGTTTCCCCGTCTTCTTCTGAATTGGGCACGAATATCTGATCTGGTAGCTCTCTTTAATGTACTGCTCATTGTTGGATATTCTCCAGTAAAATTTTACTTGCATATTTTAGTAAATATTCAAGCATTTTAAGAAGTAGCATATGAGCAAGAACCAATGGTGTTGAAGAAGTTCAAGCTGCACCGAAAGCGTTTGCTAGAGTCAAAGATCCATGGGTTGAGGTCATACCGATTCAGCAAGCTGAAGAAGAATCGGAAGCATTCGCTGGTCGATGCCAATAAATGTGGAAAGCAGCTACCTGGCCAACTCCCTGGAAGAAACCCGTATTTGTGTGCATTCAAAATCAAGGTCGCCCAATAGAAAGGTCAGGTTATAGAAATGATAGAACTGCAGATTTAATTAGATTAAAATTATCATCAGACAACTTGCTCTCTCTGTAGACTCATTTTTAACTCGTTTTTAAAAGTTATTTTCTATGTTTTGAGGGTTGAAGCTTTTCTGTGTTTTAACTTATTGTTGTTGATGGTGTCTTTTTAGTATGGCTTTCTTTATCTGAAATCCAGGATAGGTAAGTCTATAAAACAGTCACTGGATGAACAGATCTTTAGGGTTATGACGGGAAAGTTTGGGGCAAAGTATAAGGCGAATATCAAAGGGTACAATTGTATAAAAGGATACTAAGTTGATCATCGTGGTTGTTGCCCAACTTCTCTTAATATTTTAACCCCCTCAACTAAAGCTTGTGCATAGCATGTCAATGAAATTATTTTTTTAAAGAGAATGAGGAAAATAGTGCAAATAAGTAATATGAAGGTAGCACAACATGGCAAATAATGCTACTTAAAAAAGCTACTGAAATAGTGGATGTTTCATTACAAAATAACTTTTCAAAGTTAGTGGAAAGTGAAAGTAAAAGATAATAAAACATTTCTATGAACTTTTGAGGCCTCTTCAGTTTTTATTCATTGCATTGTATGAATTCTGACTCACAGTGACCCTATTGCACAGGACTGAACTGCTTCTGCAGGTTTCTGAGTCTGTACCTCTTTACAGGAACGAAGTCTCATCTTTTTCTCAGGGAGCAGCTGGTCGTTTTGAACTGCTGATGTTTTTGTTAGCAGACAAATTATTAACCACCACCTTACCTGCTGTGGCAGTCATGTGCTTATGTTAATTTCATGATTGAGATGTAGGGGTGGAGTCTAGCCTGTGAATCTGGAGATAGCCATTGAGTGTCTGATGAGGCCTCTGTGTTGGCACTGCTTTCTCCTGATATGTCTGGGAAATCTTGCGATATTTCCCTCGTGAAGATGAGAAGCTATCTCCCCAGTTAGGAGTTAGTCTCAGAGACAATGAATCATGGACAAGACAAGATGGCAGCATCTGAGGAGCCGTAGGGGAAGCCACATGGCTTTGCCCTGATGGAGCCAGACCTGTGAAGCTGGAGAGGCCATGTGGAGACCCCTGCCCATGCTGAGTTGCTTCTGCCACCACTGGATGCTGTTGATGGACCCTGAGCCCTGGAAGCAAGGAGCCATGAGGGGATCCCTGCCAACGTTGGGATTCTGCACCCACTGACCTGTGATTTCGTGAGTTGGAAGGAGACTTTATAGACTGATATTGGGCATATGGGTTAATATCGGACTTATGACTTTATACTGGACTGAGTTGGGATACTTTCTTAATGTCCTATTTC
Source organism: Nesogale talazaci (assembly GCA_004026705.1). Taxonomy (NCBI): domain Eukaryota; kingdom Metazoa; phylum Chordata; class Mammalia; order Afrosoricida; family Tenrecidae; genus Nesogale; species Nesogale talazaci. The sequence continues at coordinate 77,135 of PVJH01000095.1, read as the reverse complement.
TCTTATATGTAAACCTTTTCCTTATATCCATATGTATGTCTATGAAATTTGTTCCTCTAGTTTACCCGGACTAACACACCTGGCATCCTCTTTAGGTTTTTCAACAATTAAGGAAATGTGCATACACATAATTAAGTCCAACATTGCATCTTTTATACATAATATATACTCTTTTAAACATAAATATACACATTTAAAATCTGGTTATAGACTTAAGAGACTATCCTTGCAGATTTTTGGAAATCTTCCTCTAAGCAGTCCACTTCTTTCTAGGACTGTAATTTGCATATGTCATCCTCTCATTTTTCTTTTTTATCCTCCCTGCATCCTCTCCTCAGCAGTATTGTCATGTGCAGCTTTGGTTGACTGTGTCTACAAGATCCAGAAAAATGTCTCTAGAGAGAAACTAAAATAATCATTTATTGTTGCTGCTCCTGTTGTTTTAATTTGAGGTATAGCAATTATATTTTATTCATTGACCAAAATATGAATTAATTATTTCATACAGTGTATCCATTTTCTACCTTTGGCATGCAAGTTTGTGTATGAACCAAGTACTCCTTTAGGTTATCCATTGGTTGTGCTCACAAATCTTTTGTTATAACACTTTAAAACATTGTTTTAGAAAATTAGATTTTTCTTGAGAATGTACTCATCTGAGGTGCTCGTAAAGTAAATACAAACCTTTGTATTTACAGACATTTGTACAGCCAAGACAACTCACAAACACTTCTTCTAAAAAGTGTTGAGGCCCTTGATTCTTTAATGCAGAAATATAAGTTGACCTCTCAACCAACGATGTTAAAATACAGTTTATATTTTCATTTTTAAGGTAACAAATGGGATTAGTTTAAAAGAAAGCATAATAAAGGAGCAAGTGAAAACAACAAAATGCAGGGATTCATAAACTTAAACCATGGGAAGAAAGTTAGGAATAGAGAATGGCAAATTTCTAAAGACAACTTTCTTTCCTTTAAAGACTTCAAAATATTTTAAAATGATAAACTATCTGAGGGTTTATATTTAAGATCGTCCACTTTGTATGTGGTTATTGTTATGTTGTTATTGTTATTGTTATTTATGTATGTGGTTATTGTTATTTATTTAGTAGTGAATGTAAGGTCTCAAATATCCATAGAAAATTTGAATTAAAAATAGTTGAATATTTCCATTATATTAAGCCTCTTCATAACAATTGCCTAATGATGTATATCTATATTTCAAGAATATCATTGGTACTATAATAACTGAAAATTTAGATAGCTCAAAAAAGAAACTTCACTTCAGTCTTGCATTATTTAAAATAGATCATAGGCCTAAAATTATCTTATAAAATAATAAATGAAATGTGCAAAAATGTAAAATAGTATAGTGAAATGTGAAAAGACCTAGAGTTAAAAAATAAAAAATGAAGAACATGTTCAGCAAGTCACAAACTCGGAGAATTCAAGAAAAAATTCAAGTCTCAAGTTGAAATATTACATAATGTCATGAATAAAATAGTGAATAATACATAAAGTATCAAAAGAATATGGAAATAATACACAGAGTCACTGTACCAAAAAGAACTAGTTGACAGTCAACCATTTCAGGAAGGAGCATATGAGAAAAAAATCAATGGTACCAAAGGAAGAAGTTCAAGCTCCATTGAAAGCATTAGGCCCAAACAAGGCTCTAAGAATTGATACACAAACAATTAAAATGTTTCAACAAACTAATAAAGCATTGGAAGCACTTTCTCATCTCTTCTAAGGAATTTGGAGGACTTGGAACATGGGATATCATGGCCAATGTCAGATGGATCTTGGTTGAAAGCAGAGAATACCAGAACGAGGGTTGCTCTTATTTTATTGATTGTGTCAAGGAATTTGACTGTGTGGATAACACTATGAGGAGACTTGAGAAGAATGTGAGTTCTAGAACACTTCATTGTACTCATGCAGGAATGACACATACATCGAGAGGCAGTTGGGTGAACAGAACCAGGGAATGCTGCATGGTTTAAAATCAGGAAAAGTTGGCCTGAGCCCCGGTGACATAGCGGTTGTGAGTGGGACTGTGACCCACTGGGATGGAAGTTCAATTCCAGCAGCGGCTCCATAGGAGCAAAGGCTGGACCTCCTACTCCCACCACCAGAGGGCAGTGATGCAAAAAAATAAATAAAATAAAATCAGGAAAAGTTTGTGTCAGAGTTGTGTTCTCTCATCCAACTTATTCAATCAGTATGTTGAGCAAACAACCAGAGTAGCTGGATTATATGAAACAGAATGTAGCATCAGAATTGGAGGAAGGCTTAACTGTGGTCAGCAAATGACACAAACTTAACCGCTGAAAGTAAGGGGGGGAGTTGAAGCACTCGTTGATAAGACCAAGGATTTCAGCATGGATCACAATGCTATTTAATAAGACTGAAATCCTTATAACTAGACCAATAGTTAGCACCATGATAAATAGAAAAAGATTGAAATTGTCAAGGATTTTGTCTTGTTCAAATCCACAGTGACTACTCATGTAAGCAGTAGTAAAGCAGTCAGAAGATGAATCTCACTTGGTAAATTTGCTACACAAGACCTCCTTACAGTATTGAAAAGCAAGGATATTACTTTGAGGACTAAATTATGCCTGACTCAAGTCATGGGATTCTCCATTGCCACATATGCATGTGAAAGGTAGATTTTGAATTAGGAGAACTGAAGAGAATAGATACTTTTGAGTTGTGATACTGAAAAAAAAATATTAAAAATACCGTGGACTTCCTAAAGTACAAACAAATATGGATTGGAAGAAGTAAGGCCCATTTGAGTGCTTCTTGGAGATAAAGGTGTCTAACATACTGTGGGCAGATTATTAGGCGAGATTAGTTCCTGGAGAAAGGTATCATACTGGTCAAGTAGAGAAGTAATGGCAATGAGGATGACCCTCAACAGGGGCTGCAACAAGGAGCTCAAGCCAGGGAACCTTTGTGGACGATGCAGCACAGAGAAGTGCTCCGTGAAGCTGTGCACTGGGTTGCTGTGGTTTGGAACTGACTCAGTGATACCTGCTAACACCATCAGCCTAAACCTGCTTTTCTTTCAAACCCAGTGGGTATGAGAGAGAGAGAGAGAGAGAGAGAGAGAGAGAGAGAGCCTAAGAGGGGAAATTTGCAACATACAAGGATAAAATGATCAAGAACCAGATCAGAATTCAGTATTTTGATATCAAATGCTGAGTGAATTCTGTTAAACTATTTAAATATTCATTTAGAGACCAATGATATAGCATACCATGATAGAATGATAAGCAATCAAATTTCAAATAAAATATGGCATAAAACCACTAACACTAAGGCAAGGTATGCAAATTGAAATCATTTTTGCATTTTCAAGAGCAGGGCTTGGAGAAGGCATAGATAACTTCCTAAAGGGGTTTCTAAATAAACATAGCCATTAAAAATGGATAATAGGAAGGAAGGAAATTATAAGCACAGATAACACAACCAACTCAATGGCACCTGACAGCAAGATGGAGTTACAGTTCCACACAATTAATTTTTTGTGCTGAAGTTTACCTTGCTGCCCTGGAGTCAATCCCTACTCCTTGTGCCTTTCTATAGGGTACCAGAAGTTGTTCTATATTAAAGAATCAGATTGCATCTTATTCCTCCAGAGGAGTGACTGGTGGCTTTGAATGATCAACTTTCCAGGGAGTAACCTAAAGCGCAACCCATCTGCCACCAGGCCTAAAGGTCAGTGCAAGTTTATTCTGCCAATGGCAGGGCACTAATGATGGCTGAACACTGTGATGAGGGATTCACCTTAACACCTCTCTTAAAGATAGGAATAATATTTATGTCCATGTTATTGCTGTGTAGCGACCAACCTGAAGCAGTTGTCACCTACCATAAAACTGTTTGGACAGTAAGATCAATGACTACAAATGATTTACTATATTTTCATTGTAAGAGTATGAAGTTTTCTTATATTATTCTAAGGACAATTAACATTTCTTGTTTCTGATTTTGTATTTGGAAAAGGAAATTGAAAATCCTTGATATTTCTAATAATTCATATTTCATTTCATTAGGTCTTTTAATATCTGTAGTATGGTCATTCGATATATTATCCAAGATCAAATTAAAGCTATAGAGAGTAAAGCATCACAGAACCTTTGTGATTAATAGGAAAAGGAATATAGACAAAAGTGCCTGTGCCAAAGGAACCAGAGTGACACTGCTCCCTGTCATACTTAAAAGACTAAGCCAACACAGCCCATGTGAGTACTACCATTCCATCCAAGTCTGTCCCCAAGTCTTACTTCAAGGTCATTATGCTAGGCTCATATCTGTTTTACATTCATATCCCAAGTAAAAGCTATCAAAATTCTTCCACTGGTGAGGTTCTGGAGATGCCTTGCAGGGTTGCTCCCATAAAGCCCTGGCAAGAACTTTCCCCTCGGTGGAGGGACCTTCTCTATTGGAGCCATTACAGTAGACTGTCTGTCCCAAGATGTCAATTTCTCGGTTTTTTAAGGACAAAAGAAACAGGCTGTGTTTACTCTGATCCTTATGCCAGTGTGCCTCTTGACAGGCTGCAATGTAAGATTTGAAAAAAATAAAAGAAGCAGTATAACATCAAAAAATACCTTCTGATTAGGGTGTTTGGTACATTTCATTTTTCAAGATTAATTTCTGTAGATTCTAAGTTTTCATATTAGTTAGAATTAGAAAACTATGTAAAATATGAATAAGGTATGAGTTGTTTTATTTTGTTAAAACTACATTCTACATTTTCTCCATAATTTCACATTGAAATATTTGATGATAGCTTCATAGCTAACAATTAGTGAAAATCCTCATCCTTCTTTTCTTTTAAAATCTAGGATTTCCTTGTTTTGAAACTAGACCTTTTTCAGTCAAAAGATATTTTAAGTAAATATGTAAAAATGAAAAACATGTCTGCCAACCATATTCCACAATGATCTTCTTTTAGTTCACCATTAAGTGATTTAAAGACACTCATGCTCTCCTCTTGCTATGCTAAAGTGTCTTTTCTTATTATTCATAAAGATATGATTAGAACATGAACAGTCCCTATACTAATACAGTACAAGGAGACAAAGAACCCATGATTAGTCACCACAGACTAATGGTTTATTATGGGGATTCATTTAAGAAGAACTTGAACAAGAGTTTGATGTCCCTTCTACAATTAAAAAAAATAGTACACATCTCTTGCCTTCAGAAAGTACATAACTAATTTTAAAGAAACATGACATTCAAAAAAGATAATGAATAAATAAAAGACTTTAAAGAGTAATATATAATCCAGTCAGGTGGTGAGATAAAGCTAATCACTTAATTGTTTATCCATATTTTATCAAAATTGTTGCTTGTGCCTTGGGATTTAATTTAGTGTTTGCTCTTTTTTTTTTTGGGGGGGGGGCATCACTGCTCTCCGGTGGTGGGAGTAGGAGGCCCAGCCCCACTGCTGGAATTGAACCTCCATCCCAGTGGGCTGCAGTCCCGCGCACAACCACTACGCCACCGGGGCTCAGCCCACTCTTTTTTTTAAATTATAGCTACAAAGAACTTCAACTTTAAGCATTTTATCTAAATAGTTTTAATTTCTGAAACAAAGTTCATTCCATCATATGGCAGCAATCTCACAGAGAGATTTTCACAAACTCTCTAAAGTAATCATGTATGACTTGAATTCTCCCTTGTCCTTTTGTATCTCAGTTTTACTAGGCAAACTTCAAAGAGGAGGGAGGGAATGACAAAAGAGGAAGAAGTAGAAAGGTGAGGAGAGAGGGAGACAGAAATTATACTGAGTCTTACATAATTGAAATGTTGGCTTTCTCATTATCTTCTTGAAATGCTGTTGGTTTTGCCTAAGGTTTCTTCTTACCTTCTGAGGAATATCATATCATATCCTTTTGTTATAATTATCTACCACTGTTTCATGAAACAATATTCTTTTTACTACCTCTGCTAGTCATTATCAATCTCTTACCTTTTTATTGAATATTTGTTTGTACTGTAGTTTTTATGTTCTGTGAACTGGAATTAATGTCAATATTCATTGCTTTAGTAAGAAACTCTGCTCATTTTCATTACCCAGATAACACTGCAGGTAAAATAACATGTTTATTAATGTATTTATCTATATATTAATTTGGAATGACACTCTGAGGGTTAAAATAAGGCGAGTCAGAAATGAACTAAAGGAAAACAGAATGGTTAAGTGAACAAAGAAGGAAAAGTGGGGAGGGAGGAAGAACAGAGGGAGTTAGGAAGCAGGGAGGTAGAGAGAGGGTAAGGGAGAGACTTAAAAAGAAAGTAGCCACAGTGAGACTGTCTGTGTAAACAAGTTCCAAACATAGGCTAGTTCACAGTATATTCATTGTTGGTTTTTTCTCATGATGAAATATAACAAGGTAAACAAATAAGTTCTACATCAGAGTAGTAGCCCAGGCATAAATGCAGATCTTTTTCAAAGTTCTTTAAACTTTTAAAACTTGTACACAGTCTACTCTTTCCAAAAGCTCTCTGATCCCCCAAATCAATCCTTCACAAAGTTAATTTTTTTGTTAGAATGAATAGACCACCATACCAGTACTTAGGAAAAACTAGGGAAATTATCTTTCAATAAACTGAATGAAAGCAAGTATACTGCTAACACAATTAATGCAGAGTATTGGGTAAGGCTTCCTGCTGATGAACTGAAAGGAGAATAAGAGGTAGCTGGTTAGAATGACTGAAACTAACTCCAGAGAATTTTGTCCAAACACAGAACTGTGATTTTACTCATATTTGAAACTACTCCCTGTTTAAATGGATTCAATGTTAGAGAAACTGGGAAGGCAGAGTCCATGCATATTTTCTTCTATCAAAGGGTCAGTTTTTTGAATTATTTTCTGTACTTCTGGTTGGGAGAAGAGAGTGGAGCTCCCTTTTAGATCAAATGGGAGCTTTGTGCTTAGTAAAGAAATGAACTAAGCTAACTAAAGAAACTTATCATTAGAGAAATAAGTCAAATAAGCATTTGTTAAATGGATTTTACGCCCTTTCTCATTTTGTCTATTTTTAAAACTTACCTGATAGACAAGGAAGACAATCATTGCTACCATCACTGTTGTTCATATTTTGTGGTTAAGTTTGTTGCTGCCATAAACTGATTCTGACACACAGTGACCTTATGCACAATAGAACAAAGCACCACTTCATCTTATGTCCTCTTCACACTTGCTGTGATGTTTGAACTCATTGTTGTAGATACTGTGTCAATCCAACCCCTGGTGATATTCCCTTTTTCCAATAGTCTTGTACTTTACCAAACATTATGTCCTTGATGCATTGAACACCAGTAACAGAAGACCTGATGGGCTGTATGATGACATCAAGAACATCTTTCGTGAAGAAAGCAAAAGGTCATTAAAAAGACAAGAAAGACAGAAAAATCAACAGGATGATATACGAGGTGAAACTTGCTCTTCATCATAGAATAGCTTAGACACATGGGAGAAATGATAAAGTGAAAGAGCTGGACAGAAAATTCCTAAGGGCAGCTCCAGAATACGAAATAAAGGATTACCATGAAATATGCAAAGACCTGGTGGCAGAAAACCAAAAGGGAAGAAGACGCGCCACACATCTTAGACTGGAAGAATGCAGGACACAATTCAAGCATCAACTAGCAATACTGAAAGAGTCAATGGACAAAATATTGAATGCTGCAGGAAGCATCCAAAGAAGATGGGAGAGATACAAGGCCATTGTATGAAAAAGAACTGGTCAACATTCGACCAATTCAAAAGGTAGCATATGAGCAAAAAACAACAAGCTGCTAAAACAAAATTAAAAGCAAAGCTTCAGGAATTGATGGAATACCAATTGAAATGCTTCAACAAGTTATTGAAAGTTATAAAACAATACCATTGACATCACATGCAAGTAAAATTTTGCTGAAGATCATCCAACAAAGTTTTCTGCAGTACATTGACAACGAATTTGCCAGAGGTTCATGCCAGATTTACAAGAGAATGTTGGATAAGGAATATTGCTAAAAGCAGAAAATATCAGAAATATGTGTACTTATGGTTTATTGACTGCACTAAGGTATTTATATGTATGGATCAGAACAAACCTTGAGAAGAATGGGAGCTCCAGAACACTACATACTGCTCATTCAGAACTTATACATGGATCCAAAGGCAATGTTTCCAACAGAACAAGGGAATACCATATAGTTAAAAATTAGGAAAGATTCCATAGCCCATGACCCCTAACAAAATTTGTGTAGGATCTTCAACTTTGAAACATATGCATGCTATGAAACTGGGGTGCCGTGCTAAAATAAATAAGGAAATAGGAGGAGGACCTGAAGATTTGCTGATGAAGATCAAGGATTGTAGCCTTCAGTATGGATATGATTTAATGCAAAGAATACCAAAAGCTTTGCAGCTAAACAATATTTGTTGTATCCTTTAGGGTTTTTATTGACTAATTTTAAATCAGAAGACCTTTTTCCTTATCTGTTTCAGTCTGTATTTTCTGTGAAAGTCTTTCTGCCATTAATGACCCAGTTATTATTACAATAATGGCAGCATTGTTGCTAGCAGAATGGCAGCATGCAGGCAGTGGGCAAATGGATAATGATAAAAGGATCTCTGGAATTAATGAATTTGTCCAATATATACTCATTGAACAACTTTATTGCTCCATCCTTTGTGCCTTAAATAGCATCATGTGTCTACCACCCCAACTTATAAGTCCAGAAAACATTCTGCTTCTGGGTCTGACATTCTCAGCCACCATATGAAATTGAGGAGTGTGGTTCATTAACCAATGTTGATTGTATGTAAAGGCATTCTGAATGCCTTGATTCTTATCTGCACTCATGCTACAATCACCCTAATACATTCTAGGACTTCCTCACTTTTAAATTCTCTGTTCACTTCACAAATATTATGTGACCATTGGCTTTCCTACTGTTATATGTTTTTTTTTTGCAGGAATGGTTGTATACAGAGTAATTAGGCCTTGTCACCTGGGTATCTAAACTATGGTGCCTCACCTGATACTGAACTAGAGCAGATTGCATAATTTTTTTCATTCTTTATGTTAGAATTCTTTTTGCATAATGACTGTATTAATTTTCAACATTACTAAAGTAGGAGAGTACATTCTTTCTTGTGTGAAAACATGAAGGTTGCAATAATGAAAGCTATTCCTCAAATATTTTCTTTTGCCTTTGTCTGAATAATCAGACACCTTTTTTTGAGAACTTAAATTTAAGAATTATCATGTGTTTATAGCAAGATGAAACTGCAAAACTTCCTACTTCATTACACATAATTTCATAAAGTGAAGAGTCTGTATGCATACTTTCTTGCTACCATATTGTTGAAATTTGGGTCACGCACTTAAGCTAAACTTCATTACCATATGTTACCTCTATATGACAATTTGTTATCACAAGCTTCAGCATCATGGCCCCATGGTTCTCTCCAAACCCAGTGCTGTGCTCCTCTCTCTTGATTACCACTCATTCATTGTTGATTGAACACCCACAGAGCAGGACACACTGTGCATGTTGCATCTATAGGCAGTAGAGAGATGAGTTAAGTCAGTCACTGCCTTAAAGGAGTGTAGAGTTCAGCAGGGAAAATGTGACATGGCTAAGTGCCATATGCATGGTGTGTGCAAAGTTGAATTGGAGTTCAGAGGGAGAAAAACCCACTGGGAATGATGTGATATTGATCAGAAATTAAAATCTTAATAATAGGTTATTTTAAAAAATTCTGTTACTTTATAAATGTTTAAAAATTATCTCAAAATATGTACCTTACCAAAATATTTACTTAAGGTGTTTCATCTTGCAAAAGTTTCATCTTCTAAAATTGATCATAGCAATACCTGATCAATTCAAGTTGGATGTACTCCTTATTAAATGCAACCACCTTTCATTTACAGAGGAAAGCAAGGACAGGGAGTTTGAATTTAGTCTTCCCTGCCTGAATACTATCAAGGAAGAGAAATATATTTTAAATATTTATCTTAAAATAATATTTTAGCAAGGTTTTTCACATCTTCCCACCTCAAGAGTTTTTTTAAAAAATATTGTGCAAATACAGTGATTTAATATATATGAAAGTGAAGTGTAAACTGTGAAGAACCAAATCAATTGTGTGAAGAGTCCATGATTCAAAAGGATGTGACACACAGAAACAATTTTTAAAAGTTAAACCAGGAAAACAACAGTACACTGTTAATGGAGCGCAGAACCACCTGAAGGACAAGCAGAATCTGATCCAAGGGTTTTCAAGGCTGTGATTCTTCCCAAACTTGACAGCCACATCTCTCTCATGCAGAGGGCCTATTGACCTCAAACTGCCACCCTTTGGTTTCATGACAAAGGGATGGGAAAATTGTTTCCTTAGTGATATAATAACATAAATACTATGTTGTGACATTTTTGCTAACGTTTCCCTCTTGTAAAAGATAATTTTTAAATACTAACTCAGTCGTATTGTACTGACTAAAAGAAAAACATATGAAGTTTGATTTGGAAGTAGAAAGTAGATACATTAGGGAAGAGTCTCAACCATGTATTCAAATTTTAACATATACCTTTTGCAATAAATGTCTCCAGAGTCCACTTATGTTATTAATAAAAATGGGCTAGGTAGATAGCAATAAGTTTTAGCTAAAGTTCATCACAAGGATCATTCAGAGCTCCTGGAGGAAAAATGAGCAACATATATAAGCATCATACTGAAACCAGAGCTTTTGGGTCCATTGAAAGCAGGAGAACACATGACTCTAACTCCTTTGAATAATATATAAAATTTAAATTGACACTACCTCATAAAGCCACCATTAAACTTTAGAATAGTTTAGCTCAACTAATAAGGTGTGCCTCACACATACTCCCCTTAAAAAGCGTTATCTCTGTGAGTTTAAGTTGATAGCATAGGAGAAAACTGGAATATGTAGAGAGCCAAAATGAATGGTCATAACTGGGCAGAGACAGTGAGAATGGTGACATATGTGAAGTATGTGGCCAACTCTCGTGATCTGTTCAAGTTGGAAACATGAATGATGTGTGCTTATATAAAATGACATATGGACACTACCAAAAAACACTGGATTTTTTCTCCCCAAAACAATACATTTAAAATTTTTAACAAAACAATCTCATTACCTTCAAAATACTTTCCATTGCATTTCATACAGCTGTCAAATCTATGATTCCATTCTTGGACACATTTTTCAAACTTCTGTTTAGATGGCTGACAGTACCTTCCTGTTTTGTTTTTTTTCTTCACCTCCTCTAAGACATCAAATCACCATCCTTTCATGTCCTGCTTCATTCATGGAAACAAAAAAGCCACACTGAGTGATGCCAAGTGAGTCAGGTGTGTGGAGCAAGAAAGGCATGCTGTTTTTTCCCCAAAAAGCTGATTCGTGAGTTGCTTGCATAAGAAGTTACTTTGTTGTGTTGGCAAACCAGTCCTCCATCTGCCACAAACAGGGTCTTTTTTGTAACACCTGATTTTCTTTTCAGATCCTCTAACTAGAAAGCTTGATTAACAGTCTGACTTGGTGGGACAAATTTCAATGCACTATGACTTGACATTTTCGTCCATTCAGGACATTGAGGTCTGTCATCAATAAGATATCTCACTTCTTTTGAAATGTGAAAACTACTGGTACACTTGAGGTTTTTTCCTATACTACTGTCCTTGTAACAATAAAGACACCCAACAACATCACAACAGATTCTGGGAAATTTTTTCCAGAGCAGGAAACAAAATAGCTTACTATTCTCATAAATCAACCATTAAAAAAAGATTCAATTGAAATTGCTTTTACTATAAAATTCACTATGACCAGAGAAAACCTTCCCAGGAGACACCACTGGTTGCACTGACTCAGTGTGAGTTGCTAGCTGCTTGCCTAGCAACTAGAAACTAGCTTCCCTAGAAACATGGGAAAAAATGAGAACTACTATGAGAACTCTGCCTAGTAGAGCTTTTTCCCAGTTTTGGGGGATACCCTCTTATATTTGTCTTTTGCATTATGAAAGTATCTTTTTATATTTTATATTGTGTGCACATAACACACACATGCACATAAAAGTTTCAAAATATTCAGAGTAAAATTAGACTAACCTTCCATTTCATGTTTTAATATAATATATCTTATAATATAATATAATATTTTAATATAATAGAAAATTTCTGTTGTGTTTGTGGCAACCTCTTTATCAGTCTATCTCACTGAGCATCCTCCTCCTTTGCTGGGTAGATAGTGCGCTGCTGGCTGCAAGGTCAGTCATTTTCAAATTCACCACCCCCTGTGCAGTAGGAACACGAGACTCTCTGCTGCTGCCAGAAAGATGTAAAATATGGTGGAATGGCTTTGGATAGTTTCTGCTTACTTTACCAAGCGTGATGTCCTTCTTTATGGAAAGGTCTCTCTTGATATCATGTCCAAGTATGAGAGAGAAATTTCATGATCTTCATTCCTGCAGACCATTCTGGCTGTAATCATTCAAAACTGATTTGTCTTTCGTTCATCAATTTGTTTTCTGCCTTCTTCATTCTATATTCATCTTTTCCACATGCATCATAGGTGATTTACATGGTTTGGCTTGCGTCAGACACACTGAGATCCCCAAGAGACATCTTTCCTCTCAAACACTTAAAAATTATTATTGCTATTTCTAATCATTTTATTGAGAGATCATACCATTCTTATCACAGTACATACATGCATCCATTGTATGCAAAGCACATTCGTACATTTGTTGCCATCATCATTCTCAAAACATTTTCTATTTAAGCCCTTGGTATTAGCTCCTCATTTTCCTCCTCCCTCCCCACTCCCCATGCCCTGATGAACCCTTGATAATTTATAAATTATTTTAAATAATTTATTATAAATTATAAAATTATTTTGTCACATTATACACTGTCTGATGTCTCCCTTCAGCCACTTCCCAATCGTCCATACCTGAGGGAAGATGTTATATGTAGATCCTTATTATTGGTTCTCCCTTTCTTGCCCACCTTTCCTCCACCCTCCCCATGTCACAACTTTCACCCCTGGTCCAGAAGGGATCATCTGTCCTTTATTCCCCGTGTTTCTGGTTCCTATCTGGACCAGTGTACATCCTCTGCTCTAGACGGATTTGTAAGGCAGAATTAGGATCATGATAGTGGGGCAGGGTGGGGGGAAGCATTTAAGAACTAGAGGAAAGTTGCATATTTCATCATTGCTATACTGTACCCTGACTGGCTCATCTCCTCTTGTCGCTTCACCTATAGTTGGCCTTGGGTCCCCAGTCTGTACTCCCCCTCATTTATAATGGTATAATTTGTAGTTCTTTGATGCCTAATTCCTGCTACCTTTGACACCTTGAAGTCACACAGGCTGATGTGCTTCATCCATGCAGGCTTTGTTGCTTCTCAGCTAGATGACCACTTGTTTACTTTAAAGTTCTAAGACCCCAGACATTATATCTTTTGATGCTGGGCACCAGCAACTCTTTTCACCACTATTGCTTTTGCACACATTTGTCTTCAGTGATCATTTCAGGAAGGTTAGCATCATGGAATGCCAATTAAATAGAACAAAGTATTCTTGCATTGAGGAAGTACTGGAGTGGGGGCCAAATGTCCATCTGCTGCTTTAACCCTATCGAGCACAGTGTTTTTGTAACATTTAATTAAATGCATTTACATAACATTTAATTAAATGAATTCAATTAAAATGTATCTGGTACTGAAATTATGTTTATATTTTTCTAATATATTTTAGTTGTTATATATATTGATAACTGTGAAAATAAAGAATAAAAACAAAAAAATTCCCTGGAATTAAAAATTCTAGCATTGTAGGGTTAATACTAATGCGATAAGTACATACACTAGATCTATTCCCAATCATCATATATAAAAATATTTACCTATATACATGCCTGCATTTAGACCTCTATAAGTGCCCTTTGCCTCCTAGTTTTTTCCTCTATTTCCTTTTACTTTTCTCTTGTTCCACTATCATGCTCAACTTTCATTTGGGTTTCAGTCATTTCTCTCAGTTACATTTTTCTTGATCAATCCTTATCAGGTCTTTCACACCCAGCTTGCCACTGATTTTGGATCACTTGTTCCCTTGCCCCTGGGTTGGTCAGCACCACTTTCTTTCCCCCATCTCCCTCTCTCATGGGCTCCCACAACCATCAGTTCCATTGTTTTCTCTTCCAGACTCTTCTTCCAACCTATTTTATCTAGACAGACTTGCAGAGATAATAATATGCACATGACAAAATGACAAAAGAAAACAAAATGATGAGGACATCATCAACAACAAAACCAATATCCAGGAAAAACTGTACAAATAAGTAAAAAAATTAAAATAATAACAAAAGAAAAACCTGTCAATAGTTTAAGTTCTGTTCGTTGACCTCCAGGAGTGCCCCCCCCCCCCACCAGTTGAGTCTGATGGGTGTCACACCCTGACACAAAAGTCTATCCTTGGGACTCCCTCAGGAACTCCATGATCTGCTCCCTCTGCTGCTCTGTGCACATCCTATGTGTTTTGCCTCGGTGCGGTGGGGTCAGACTGGATCCAATCCTGATCCTCCGTCTCTAGTGTTGTCCGCCATAGGGCCTTGAGTCAACAAGGGACACCGTGTTTCATAGTGTGTCTGTCCATAGTCCTCTCTGAGCACTTGCTGTTCTGAGTGGGGGTGTCATCCTTAAGCCTCAATGGGCCAAGTTGCCTCCTCTCTCTCTTCCTCCCTCTTCACTTGCTCTCGTGCGCCTTGGTCAGACATGTCTCTCTCAGAGCTGCAGCCTCAGTGTTGTCGCCCAAAGGAAACTACTGTGGGGGGAGAGGCAGCTGTCTACATAGTTGGGATTGGGGCTGATCCCTCGGCCTCCTCAATTGACTCCCTGCTCCATGCTGTCACACTGCATTCACATTCTGGAACACCGGGTTTAAGTTTGGTCCCTCTCCCTGTGGAGATATAAATAATATGCTCATCTTTGGTGGGTTAGTGCCCCATTCCCCTGCTACAAATCGCCATCCACTCCCCCCACCCCCACCCTCCAGTTGACCATATGTAGCCCTGGATTTGGTCTGGTTCCTGCTATGCTATCTGGGCCTCACTCTAGGAATTTCTGTGTACAGTATCTTTTTCCCTAAGCCCTTTTGCATTTTTTTTAAAGCTTACCACAGTGGGCTCATGTTGTACTTGTCTTCTTGAACTTGGCTTACTTCCTTTAGCATAATTTCCTCCAATTTTCCCCATGTAGCAATATCCTTCAAGCATTCATCACTACTTTTCAGCGAGGCATAATACTCCAGTTTATATATGTATCCCAGTTTTTAAATTCATCCATTATTTGATGGAAATTTGTGTTGTTTCTAAATCCTTGTAGTTGTGAATTGTGCAGTGATGAACATTGGAGCACAGATGTCTGGTTGTGATTTGTTTCTTGCCTCTTCTGGGTATATTCCCAGTAGGGGGACTGCAGGGTCGTATGGCAGCTCCATTTCCATCTGTTTTAGAATTCACCAAATCACTTTCCATAATGGCTGTACATACCTACAGGTCCACTAGCAGTGGATGAGAATTCCTGGTCCCCACAGTCCCTCTAACACTTGTTGCTTTCTGATTTTTTTGAATTGGGCTATCTTTGAGGGTCTTAAGTAGCATCTCATAGTGGTTTTAATTCTTTTCTCTTATGACCAATAATCAAAAATATTTTCTCATATGTTTATTGGCTATTCAGATTTCTTTCTCTGTGAAACTTCTGTTCAGGTCCTTTGCCCACTTCCTCTGTGGGCAGTTATTTATTTTTTCATTTTGGAAGCAAGCAGGGTATTATAGATTTTAGTAATAAGGTTTTTGTATGATGCATCACTGCTGAAGATGTTTTCCCAGTCCATAGGCTGTCTTATTTTTTGATTGGTGATTTTTTAAATTGGTGATTTTTTTCAATGTACACAGCTGTTTTATCTTCAGTTTATCCCTCTGTCAATTTGTGACTTGTGTATTTTTCTCCTTTACTATTTCTCATAGTCTATGCATTCCCTGTGCCAAAGTTCTCAGGTTGGTTCCAGCTCCCTTATTGATGGGTCTAATACTTTGGACTTTTATCTAGAGATCTGTGATCCCTGTTTATTCTTGTGCATGGAGTGAGATAAGGGTCTTGAATTATTTTTATGCAGGTAGCTTTCCATTTTTTCCCCAGCACCAGCTGATGAAGAGTGTATCTGCTTCCAATTTGTTATTTTGGGGGTCCTTATCAAAGATCAGTTGTCTGTATGCTACTTATTTTATTTCTAGGTTTTCAGTTCTTTTCTATTGGTCTAAGTATCTATCATGATAATACCATGCAGTTATGAACACTATAGCTGTAGAATATGTGCTAAAGTCAGGTAAAGCACACTCCCACTGTATCCATCTTCTATGCTAATTCCGAATTTCTTCCCTCTACATATGAAGTTGGTAATATTTGTTTTTCCAGTTTCTTTAAAGAAAGATGAGGGTAATAGTATTGGAATTGCATTAGATTTATGTAGGGCCTTGGCAGAACTGACATCTTTACAATATTGAGTCTTCTGATCCACAAACATGGAATAGTCTTCCATTTGTTGAGGTCACTCTTGGTTTCTTGCAATAGTGTCCTGTAGTTTTTCTCATATAGATTTTTTGTTCTTTTAGTCAGGTGTATCCTTAGGTATTTCAATTTGTGCTTGGCTATTGTGAAGGGTACCACCTTTTTTATCTTCTCTTCTGTGGTCTTATCCTATTTGTATAGCAGCCCAATAGACTTCTTGTTTGTTGATCTTGTATCTTGCCACTCTGCCATACTCCTCTATTGTTTCCAGTACTCCCCTTGTGGGGCTTTTGGGATGTTCCATATATAAAATCATATCATCTGTAAATAGTGATAGTTTAACCTTTTTCTTTCTGTGGCAGTCATGTGCTTATGTTAATTTTATGATTGAAATGTAGGGGTTGAGTCTAGCCTGTTAATCTGGAGATAGTAATTGAGTAGCCAATGAGGCCTCTGTGTGGGCATGGCTTTCTCCTGAAAAGTCTGGGAAATCTCATGATTTCTCATCTCGTGGAGACGAGAAGCTAACTCCCTGGTTGTTGGGAGTTAGTCTCAGAGATGAAGAATGACAGACAAGACAAAATGACAGCGTCTGAAGAGCCAGAGAAGTCACAAGGCTTGTTCCTGATGGAGCCAGACCTCTATGAACTTTGTTCCTCTAGACTACCTGTACTGACACACTTCCTCAGGCAAATATCTTTGGTGTCTTTTCTTTGTCTTATGCTGTTAGCTAAAACCCCCCAGTATGATATTAAATAAGAGTGGAGACAAGGGACATCCTCGTCTGGTCCCCTTTTTCAGTGGGATTGTGTTAGTCTTTTCTCCAATGACGACATTGATTGTTGGTTTTTCATGTATAACTTGTATTGTCTTGAGGAATTTTCCTTCCATTCCTGTCTTCTCAAGTGTCTTAAACAGGAATTGGTGTTGGATGTTGTTAAATGCTTTCCCCACATCTATAAATATTATCATGTGGTTCTTGTAGTTTTTCATGTCAATGTGGCAAATGAGAGTATTAGCTTTTCATATGTTGAACCATCCCTGCATCCCATGTATGAACACCACTCCATCATGGTGAACTATTTGTTTTATGTACTTTTGTATTCTATTAGCCAGTATTTTATTAAGGATTTTTGCATCTATATTCATCAGGGATATTGGTCTATAGTTCTCAATTTTTGTGGGATCCTTGCCCGATTTTGGTATCAGTGCTATAGTAGCTTCATAGAAGGAGTTTGGGAGTTTGCCTTCTTTTTCCCTATTTTGGGAAAGTTTGTGTAGGATTGGTGTCAGTTCTTCCCTGAATGCTTTGTAAAAGTCTCCTGTGAAGCTACCTGGTTCAGTGGATTATTATTTTTTTGTAATCCCTTGAGAACCTTGTCTATTTCTTCTATTGCTATGGGTCTGTTGAGATTCCTGATATCCTTTGGGGATAATCTAAGGAGAAACTGTTTTTCCAACAATTTGTCCCTGTCTTCCAAGTTCTTGAATTCATTGGAGTACAGTCCTTTAAGGCACTGTGTAATTATCCTTTTGATTTCATTCAGTTGCAATGTCCCCTCTTTCATCCCTCATTTTTGCTAGCTCATTTTTTCCCTTATTTCTTTGTTAGGTTTTCCAGCAGTTTGATGATTCTTTTTATCCTTTCAAAGAACCTTTTTTTTCCCCAAAGAACCAATTTTAAGCAGCAGTATTTTTTTCCTCTCCTGAATCTCAATCCTGATTTTTATTATTTCTTTCTTTTGCTATTTGTAGAACTGTTCTCCTGACTTTGCTCTAGTTGTTGTAATTTCATGCCAGCATCAGTTATCAGAAGCTCTTTCTTTTTCTGGTGTGCATCTATTGCTTTGAAACTTCTGATAACTGCCTTTGCTTTGTCCCATAAGCTTTGGTATGTCATGTTTTCATTCTCATTGACTTCTAGAAATTTTCTAATTTCATCTCTGATCTGGAGCAGTACATCCTCTTTTTGCAATACAGAATTATTCATCCTCCAATTATTTGTTATTGTTAATGCTATCACCAACTTCCTTTTGTTTATTTTCAGCCTTGTGGTACAGTCTGAGAGAGTTCTGAGTGATATCAATGTAGATCACTTTATGCCCCAGCATGTCGTCTGTCTTTTAATATGTGCCATGTGGGCATGAAATGAAAATGAATTTTTGGATTTGGATAAAAGCTCTGTAGATATCTATCAAATCAAATTGTCTAATTGTATTGTACAGATAGCTAGATTCCCTGTTGAGTTTCTTTCCCTGTGATCTATCTTTCTCAGAAAGCGGTATATTGAAGTTCCCACTATAATTTTTGAGGCTGTGATTTCTTTTTTCATCTTTTGGAGTGTTTGGTTGATATATTCAGTTAATCTTTCATTTGGGAAATATATATTTAAAATGCTTATTGGTTCATTGTCTACCATTCCCTTGAGCATATAGTGTCCCTTCTTATCTCTTTTTATGGTTTGCATTTTTTGGTCAATTTTATCCGAGATTAGTATTGCTACCTCTGCTTATTTTGAAGTACTGTTTGCCTGGTATGCCTTTCCCCAGTTTTTGATTCACAGCCTATTTTTCTCTTTGGTCTTGAGATGTGTCTCCTGTAGGCATTCAATTGATAGGTTGTGTTTTCTAAGCCAGTCTGCTAGCCTCAGCCTTTAATGCCTGAGTTCAGTCCACTGATATTTAGGGTTATTATCTCCATTGGTAGAATCTGTGAAGTCATCTTATAACTTTTGTGTTGGGTGTTTCCCTTCCTCCCTTTCTTTTCAGTGTGTCGTGCATATGTGTGTGATTGTGGATCATTCTTGACTTCTTTCCATCCTTGAGCCAATCCAATTTGGAGGACTGTTTGCTCTTTGTTGCCTCTAAGAGCAGGAACTCAAAGTAAAAATATAGCTAGCCCCAATCCCTGACTGTGGGGCTGCAAGGGTCTAATCCCTTCACTGAACTGGTAACAAGCTGTGGCCATGTTGGGACAAAGCTCCTGTGCCAGTTTTAATTGATCCCAGCTCTGGCCAAGACAGTGATGGGGTTAAGATGAATTCTAGCCGGCTTTCTCTGTGGTAAGCCCAAAGCCCCCAGCCCCTCAAAACCTCATGTTTCTGTGCCTACTTGTGATGCTCCTCTTGTGATCTGGCACTGTTGAATTTCCCTCTTAATAACTCTCCTGTGATGATTTCTGCATAGTCCCTCTGGCATGTGTTACTCAGTCACTATCTTCCTAGAAGTTCTCCTCTTTAAAATTTTTATGAAATCTTTTGCAATATATTTGCCTAGGGATATATATATGTGTGTGTATGTATATATATATGTATAGTCTTATGTTTTCTGATTGCTGCTTCCATGAGCATTAATCCAAATAAAATTAAATTCTGGATATTTTAGACTTTTATTAATTTATCATAATGTTTTTGATGAAATTGTGAGGATTTTTGTTTTCTTTATGTTGAGCTGTATCCACACAGAATGTTGTGATTTTAATCTTCAGTAAATCCTCTTCCTCTTCATCAAGAAATGTTGTGCAATCTCTATAACTCACTGCCATTCTGTCCAATAGGAGAGAGTAGAACTGCCCCTGTGGGTTTCCTAGACTGTAAGTCTTTAAAAGAGTAGAAAACCTCATCTTCCTACTGATTCTTAACTGTTATTGAACTGTTGACCTCACTATTAGCAGCCCAATATATATTCCATTATACCACCAGGGTAACTCCTATCACAAGCTGTTAAACAGATTTCTTCTTATCTTTAGGCTGTGTTTATGTATTCATGTGTGTGAGTCCATAGGTACACCCACATGCTATGGTTACCCTTCAGTTCTGTCTCATTAATTCTGGCTCGTCTCACACTTACTGCCATCAAATGGAGTCTGCCCTGCCTTTGGGGGTTTCTGGGACTATACCAATTTACCGGAGTAGGAAGTATCATCTTTTCCCCATGGAGTAGCTGGTGGTTTCACACTGTTGACCTCATTGTTAATAGCACAACATGATATCTGTGATGACCCACCCTATGTATGGCAGAAGCATTGTTCTGTGCCATTCTCACAATTCTTGCAATATTTGAACCCACTCTGGATATCCTGTGTCTATCTATCTCACTGAGGCCCTTCCTCTTTTACCCTGGTCTCTACTTTACCATGCATGATATTCTTTTTCAGAGACTGGGTTTCTCCTGATTAACATCAAATTACATGAGATTAAAGTCTTGTTATTACAATTTGCAAGGACTATTCTAGTTGTACATATTCAAGACCAATGTGTTTGTTCTCCTGGCAATCCCTTTAATGCTCATAGTCTTCACCAACACCATAATTTAAATGTACTGATTCTTTAAGTCTTTGTTAGCCATTGACCAGCTCTTACATGCATATGAAACAGTTGAGAGAACAACGGCTTGGGTCAGAGAGAAGTTTGTCCTCAAGATGACGTCTTTGTTCTTCACTACTTTTAGAAGGTTTTATGAGACAGATTTACTCAATATAGTATGCTGTTTGTTTTCTTTCCTGCTGCTTCCATGCATGCTGATTGCAGGGAAAAGTAAAAACAAAAATCCTTGACAACTTAAATTGTTTTCCTGTTTATCATGACATTGTCTATTAGCCCAGTTGTGAGACTCTTTTTATTTAATTTTTCTTCTTCTTCTGCAAACCCTACAGAAGTCTGTAGTCCTTAATCTTTATTAATTAGTGCTTTAAATCCTCCATGGTTTTAGAATCCAAGGTTGTTTCATCTGCATATTGGAGTCTAAAAATAAGCTTTCTTCCAATGTTGATGCAACAGTCTTCTTTATAGTCCATCCTCTCAGATTACCTGCTCAGGATATATATTGAATACATATCATGAGATATATAAACTTGATGCAAACTTAGCCTGATTTTAAACTAAATAGTATTTATTGTTTTATGATGTCCTCTTGTTCTATGTACGGATTATAAGTGAGCATAATTGAGTGTTCTGGAATTCTCATTCTTCACAATGTTATCCATAGTATGATCCACACACTCAAATGACTTTTCATAGTAGATGAAACAAAACTAAGCATATTTCTGGTATTTTTCTGCTTTGAACTAAAATCCATTTGATATCAGCAATGAGATTTCTTTTTCCATGCCCTCTTCTGAATCTGGCTTGCATATATGGACTATCAACAATACGTGGATGCACTTGTATAGCCATTTTTAACCATCTTCAGCAAAATGCAATACAAGTGAGTGTTATAGCTTGATAATTTCTCTATTCTCTTGGGTATCATTATTTAGAATGGGTGTAAATATGAATCTCTTTCAGTTATTGGGCAAGTAGTTATATTCCACATTTCTTACATCAATTTTGGGGACATTTAAATTAGTATTACATCAATTCCTGGAGCTCTGCTTTTCATTAATACCTTCAATGAAGCTTAGACTGCATCAATCAATACCATCCTTTCTGAACTCTTAAAATTCTTGAACATCAACCTATTTATTTTGGTACAGTTACTCTGCAATTCCTTGATATTCCTTTATAATTATAAATATATTTTTATTTCTTTTAAATTGGGAGTTAATACATATAGCATATCATTCCATAGCTTAATCATGTCAAGTAGTATTATACAATTGCTACCACAATCAGTTTCTAAACATTCTTTTTCTACATGAACTCCTTAGCATTGTCTCCCTTTTATACCCTGCTTCCCAAGTGCTCCAAAACTCTTATTCTACTTGTTGACCTAATAGGGTGCATCAATCCTGGGTGTCATATAGCAAAACCCAGAAAAAATATAACACATCTTCAAGAAGATGACTCCAAACTACATACCTGTGGCAATCACTTAATTTTGTGTCAATTTGAGGATTAAGGGTATAGGGGTGGAGTCTAGCCTGTCAATCTAGAGATAGCCAACTCTGTGTGGGCATGGCCTTCCCCACTGAGAAGTCTGGGAAATGAGACACTATCTCACTCACTTCCTTGAAGACTTTCTACTGACAACACTTGATGGGAAACATTGCAGCTGACAAGACACATGGCAGCATGCTGATAGACTTAGCCCTAGAAGCTGGAGGAGCCATGGGAAGACTCCTGCCAGAACTGAGATGCTTCTACTACCACTGGATGATCGACTCTGCACCCACTGGCAGTGTCATTGCATGGACTTTGTGAGTCTGAAGAGGACTTTATAGATTTGTATCAGACATATGGTCTAATATCAGATTTATGACCTTGGACTGGACTGGGATGGGATGTTTTCTTCATGTACAGTTGCTCTTGCATATGTACAGTTTTTCATATACACTTATGAGTGTTTATGAATTTGTTTCTCTACTCTACCCAGACTAACACAATACTATACCTGAAATAAACTCTAATATGAACAAACAAAATTCAAAACAAAATAAAGACAATGTTGAAAAACCAGATCAGGTGCAGCCTACATCAGAGGGTGATCTACTGACAAGGTACTAATTGTTCAAGTAAGGTTTATCCCTTTGATCTTCTTTTTATTTTTTTGGGTGGGGGCATCACTGCCCTCTTATGGGAGTGGGAGGCCCAGGCTTGCCCTTGGAGAGCTGCTGCTGGATTTGAACCACAAAGCCAGTGGGCTGCAGTCCCGCACTCAAGCAGTATGCCACTGAGGATCAACCTTTTTATTTTCTTTCAACAGTTTTATTGGCAAATAATTTACATATTATATAATTCAATATTTCATTCATTCAATCATATCACAGGGAATTGTATAATCACCCCACATAAGTTTTAGAGTGTTTCCCTTCCCCCATGGGTAAATCACCTTTGAGATGATATATACAATCACAAAAAATGAGGAAGGTGCAGTCAGCCACGCAAACATATGAGTTTGAAAACTGGTTCTAAGATTGGAGTCACAGATTTGACAAATGTATTAAGTATAATGGACGGTGAAAAGATTGTTTTGTAAAAAAATTTAAATACATAACTTAGGGGGAAAAGCTGTTTTGGAGGTGTGCCCCCTCATAGAGCTCATCTGATTTTTGAGATCATTTTCTTTTTTAAAATCATTCTATTGAGAGCTCTTACAGAGAGTATAACTTTCAACAGAGGAATCACATCAAGCGGTATTGAACAGTTGCCATCACGATCCATTTCCAAACTTTTTTCCCCTTTAAGTACTTGAGAGCAGCTTCCCTTGATGCTTCCTGAATGGTCTAATAGCTCACAAATTGAATCCTTCAGTGTTGCAAAACAAGTGTTGTTTTTTTCTCTTCATTTTCTTCCAAATAGACAGTCTCCGTGTTCTCCCATTTTGACCTTCAACAACCAAGTCGTTGCATATTTCATTATAATAATTTACTTTGGTTCATCAAGTTGCTTTTGAAATATTCTGTTTAACTCATTTGCACATTATATCTTCCATTTGCTGAAGTTTACTGAGCTTCAGGAGGGAGTTTCAGACCCTTTTGTGATATCCGTTTTGCTCTATCTTTTCTCTTTAATGGACTTTGCTCTCTTCATATATGGTGTTCTTGGCATCATCCCACTCTTCAAGACATCTGTCAGTAGTGTTCAGTGCATTGAATAATTTTTGAGGTAATCTCCAAATTCAGTTGTAATATACTCAAGGCTGTATTTTGGCACTCATGGACTCATTCTCTCAGTTTAACCGAACTCGAATATAAACTTCAATCTTATGTCTTTGATCTTTCTTTCTTTGATGATACTGAGCGTTTCCATTGCCTTTTCCCACAGATAGTGATTATTTGATTCACATGACAAACTATATGTGTGTAGTCACTACTGACATATTCAAAAGAATATTTGCAATGAAGAAGTCATTGATCTTGAAAAACTCTACCATGAAGCCTCCAGCTTCATTTCTATCACCAAGGCTAGTTTTCAACCAATTATCCTTCTTTGTTATCAGTTTTCACATTCCAATCTCTCATAAATAATTATCAATGAATATTGATTGCATGTTTGATTAACATCAGAAATAAATTTATAGAATTCTTCATAATTAGCCTTATGGTATTAGTGGGTATTATTGCTTTATTATTAGTGGGTATTATTAGTGGGTATTATTATTAGTGGGTATTAGTGGTATTATTGCTTTAACTAAACATGTGTTACATAATTTCCTGACAACTTGAGCAAAGGGGTAGAGTCTAGCATGTCAATAAGGTCATAGACAATTAGGCCTCTGTGTGGACATAGTCTTCTGAGGATTCTGGGAACTCCTGCCTTCTCTTTCCTACAGTTGAGACATTCAGAGAGCTGGAGAATACATGTGGATACCCATGCTGGCAGAGAGATGTTTCCCACTGCCACTGGATCCGTAAGATCGTCTACCTACTGGTTTGTGATTTTCCTGCATTGAGCATCATTGCATGTGCTGCATGAGTCTAAAGAGAAATTTATGGACTAGTATTGGACACATGATCTAATGCCAGACTTATGGAGTTCATATGGACTGGGATGGGATGTTTTCTCAATATAAAATTGTTCCTTTGTAAAAAAAAAAAAAAAAGCTCTTTCTTATACACATATTAGCATCTATGAATTTGTTTCTTGAGTCAACCCAAACTAAGAGTGTATGTGTGCATTTGAGTACATGTGTCTATAATTGTATCATAGACAGTGTTGTCCTCCAAGATAGATCTTGAAATGTTCTTTTTAACTTTGAATATGACCATATTCCTCCAGTTTGTCATTCTTGACGAATTAAACCATGTGATTGTCTCACTCACAATGGTGGCTCTTTAGTACCTTTCAAATGGATCTTCACTGGTTCCAGCTAATGTGTGATGACTTCTAATATTGCTAGATGTTTAATTCCTTGGATTATTTTTTTTTTGGGGGGGGGGAGGGCATCACTGCCTCTGGTGGTTGTAGGTGCTACCCAGTGCCACTCCTGAGAGCCGTTGCTGCATTTGAACCGCCAAGCCCGCAGGCTGCAGTCCCTCACTCAACTACTTATGCCACCGAGGCTCAGCCCAATTCCTCTGATTATTAAAGAAGCTTTTCTCATTTTTAATGATGCTTAGTAAGCACACAAGGGGCCCAGCAGTTTTCTCCATCCATGTCATTAAGGTTGACTCTTCTTTGAGGAAGCAGTTTTTCCTCAGTTTTATATTGAGCGCCCTCCAACTTGAGGTGTTGATTTCAACTAGACCGTGTATTTGATGTTGTTTTGTTGCTATTCATAAAATTGTCAGTGGTTAATCCCTCATAAGTGGGCATATATTCCTTTTTCCAAACTTGTTCTTTGTTGGTTAGATCCTCTTTAGTCTGACGCTGATGGTATTTCAAATGCTGGTGGCATTATTTTCAATATAGCAGCAATATTCAAACTATGTCAGCAGGAAACATTGACATATCGATTAGTCTTTCCCCTTGAGAGTGCTTCAGAAATTTTGTGGACATATGAAAGGATCATGCAAGAAAGAGGAAGGAAAATGGAAAAACCCAGAGGGAAGTGATATGGGTGATATTGTTTTGAGAGCAATGCAATGAATGAGACAAAATAAAATATGTATGAATTATAGAATGTAAAACTATTGACCTGCTCTATAAACCGTCACCTATTCCACAATAAAAAGTATTATAAAAAGCAGATAATGGAATATATCCTTGGACTTCCTGAAACTCTCTGATATGTCCATTCAATTTTATAAAACAAGAAAGCTTGGACTTGCTGGCCAAGAGGGTATGGATGCATGACCAAAAGTATGTGATAATAAAATGATGATTTTGGAAGTACATTAAGTTAAATGACTATTTTCTTTGATGTATTAATAACTGGAAAACTTTTATGAGTTTTTCCTAGAAATTTTTCACTGATATGTAAATAGGTGCCTAAATGACACAGCTGTATGATATTTAGTGAACTTTTAGACCATCTGATGTTGAACAATTTTTTAAAGTTAACGCTTTCAGAAAAATATCATTTAATAATTACTATTATCTGATATTCCAGGGAAGAATTGTTATTTGTTACCTCTTACAGCTAGTCCTCTTAGAGCTGAAGATTTGTCTCTTTCCATGAAAAAAATAAAAAAAACAAAAAACAAAACCTCACTTCCAGTGTCCTCAGGCATATTGACGTCCATTGTTCTGGAGGGCACTGCCTAGAAGAGGCCACTCAATGGTCCTCTTAATGAATTGCTTATAGAACCAATATATTGCCTATACATTGAACCAGAACACCAGAAATATGTGTTACAAATTGTTGAGGAAGCTGTCTAGCCATTTGGTGGAAGAATACAGTAAAGTTTCATTTTAATTTTATCCTTTGTATCTTTGGAGAAATGCTATAAGTTAAATTATTTTATAACATAATTACCAATAAGTCACTAAGATTTTCCCAAATAATGAGAATAACAATGATGAAAAAAATCTAACATCTGTTTGAATTTTATAGGGATTTTATTACATTTTGTTATTACCTGAATCATTACATTATAAGCTGAATGGATGTGTTGATTTTGTTTCGTACACCAATTTATAGCCAATATCCACTCAGAGCTTAGTATATATTTCTTGACCAAATAAACTAATAAAATTCTTATGAGGTCTTGAAAGAAATGTAATTATCTCCAGTTTAAGTGTGAATGAGTAAAGCTCAAGAAATGCTAACTGTCTGATAATGTGTTCCAATATATGAGTGTATTGAGCATCTTCAATCATAAAACCCAAATTTGGGACATTTGTAGAGGATCAGTGGGCTATTGGGACAGACCCTAAAATGATTTGCCCATACCATCTGCCTACTTGATTAAATTATTTCAGTTTACTTCCTTTCATTGTGGGAGCCATTGAAACCTGCAAAATGTTTCAGAACCATTCCGCTCAAGACCAGAAAAGGCAGTTACAAAATCACAGGGGTAAAACACACACATTTCTCTATTATATAAGGGCACTGGCAGTCCTGGCTTCCCTCAAACTGCTCACCATAGCATTCTGACTAGCAAAACTCACTATTATCAATTTTCTCAAAGTCACATTGGAATAGAGTTAGAGGTAATTGTTCAATAACATAGGTTGCAAGTTATGGAACCACATAAGTTAGATATTTTGCTCCCACAAGAGGCTATTTTTTATCAAATAACATCACT
This sequence comes from Nesogale talazaci, assembly GCA_004026705.1. NCBI lineage: Eukaryota > Metazoa > Chordata > Mammalia > Afrosoricida > Tenrecidae > Nesogale > Nesogale talazaci. Next base: position 49,450 of record PVJH01000095.1, on the reverse strand, counting down.
ATGATCAGTAATTTGCACTTAAACTTTGATTTCCAGTTTCTCTAGGAAAATAAAGAAAAAGCTTAGTCAAGTTCAGTTTCACTTTCTTATAAATAGCAATTATAAGCCTTGCTTCCCCGTTTTCTGGACATTCCTGACCACTTTCTACTACCATGACACTTCTCCTTTTGACTATTCTGTTCCCTAGGCTATAGAATCTGTGCCTCATTTCCAGACAATCTCAAATAAAGAGCTCTGGTAACTTCACAGGCTTTGATTTCTCTCAATTAGCCTATAACATTTTAGCCTGGAAAATAAAATTTAGACTCAAGAGACATTGCTAACAATGTGGAATGAGCACAGTCATGAGGCTTAGGAGGTTCATATTTTAATATTTTAATTCTGAGATTGTCATTACATAGCCTTAGGTGGTTTCTGCATATTTATGAGGATCAAAGAAGAATGCATTCATTGTTGTGAATTTTTTCATATATCAAATATCTTCAGAATACATATATATATATATATATATATATATTGCTATATATTTTACAAATTGTTAGGGTTTCCACAAATAGTGACTCTGTCAGGATCACTTGAAATGATCAATTGATGTGCACATTCCTAGACCCATAACTCTGTATCTGCTAAATCAGAATTGGGTTTTAAGCATGATAATCCTCATTTGTAACAATCTTTCCAATTGGTCCTGAAGCAAATTAAAGTTAAAAATTATTATCATAACTTTTTAGCCAAATGTTGCAGAGTAGGAGAGCAACATCCCGGTAAATCAGGATTCTATGATACTTAGATATTGTCTACTTCCTTCTATCCTTAGCCTCTTATTTTAAGTCTGGGTCATTTACCACTACCTTGCTATAGCACATTTCTTCCTGATAAATTTTAATAACTTCTTCTAGTTATGATAGTTTAAATAACCTACCATCACCACCATGAAATGCATCTGTTCTTCATGAATAGGAAAGACATTTCTTGACTGAAGAACTGGTCCTTTGACTAGCTTAATGAGCATAATCAGCAATGGTTCTCCACTGCTCTTAGCATAAACATGGGTTCTAACAAGATCTAGGGCTAATCCATTTTCCTACTTATTTCCTCCTCCCTCAACAAAGCCTGCAGCTACCTGCAGTTAGCAGCTGAGCACTGAATTACTGCGCTGCCAGCACCATTGGTTGCTTGTTACTTGATTTGAAATCTTATTTTAGAGCTATAATTCCATTAGAGGTCTTTGGTGATCTCTTCACACTTCACATACATGGTATCCACCAGAATCTAGTCACTTCCCTAACCTCCAGTTGCCTTCTCAGGAGCTCTTATCACATCTGAATGGAATCGGAGTGCTGGGAAGGAGTCCATGCCCTGTGCTCTGTGCGTTTCTATTGTTCTGGTGCCAGTTTTCCTTGTGAGTTACCACGGAGGTGGTTCTGTTTCGCAGTGACCCAATGAACCAGCAGAGTAAAACACTGTCTGTCCTGTGCCACCCTTAGAATTGCTCTTAAAATTTGAGATCATTGTTGCAGCCACTGAGTTAATTGTCAAAGACCTGTCTCTCACTGCCTTGCAATGTAATGCAATTCCATGGTTAGGAATTGGTCTCTTCTGCTGCGTGTCCAAAATATGTGAGATGAAGTTTGACTCTCCTTGCATTTCAGGAACAGTCTGGCTGATGCTTTCAGTGAAACCAGAAATTCTTCAGTTAGTATATTGGTTCTTGCTCATATTCTATCTCTTGTAAGAGTGAGATGTGAATTAGCTTTTTTATAAAGTGAGTCTTTATTCATTCCATTTTCTTTCTGTATCCTTCAACATTTTGCTCACAGAATCAGTCAATATTGAAACATAAGTATGTGATTTTTCTTTTATTCTTTCAGGTTAAGGCATGCTACTAGTATTCTTCCTTTCTGGTTCTCTAACTTTGTCTTTTCACATCGAATTAGGAAATTTTACTTTGTCTTCTCAAACTGTGCTATGGAAATTTCTGCTCAGCCTTTGACTTCATCAGTTCTTCATTGTGCCATCACTACTCCAAGATTAAGAGCATGTTCTAAAGTCTGACATCTGCTTTACGTATTTATTTCCTGTCTCTTTAATGTCCTTTTGCTTTCATCATGTTTAATGTTCTTTAAGTGCTCCCACACTTCATCAGTTCTACTGTCATCAGTTTTCAGTGCTTCAAATTCCTTCTTGAGATGGTCTAAAGGTGGGATAGACTCAAGGTTCATGGACTTGTTTGCATTGTCTTAAGTTTCAACTGAACTTCTCTCTGAACAATTGAGGGTCTGTTCCACAACTTTTCATTGCTGAAAGCAAATTTATTTGTGATGAAAAAGTTGTTGGTGTTGCAAAATTACTTCACATTATTTTCAACTTAATTTCTATTACCCATGCCACATTTTCTAACTGCTATCCTTTCTCTTGGTTTCCAACCAATTGCCTATCAATGCATCTTGATGGCATGTTTGATCAATTTCAGACTTACGATATTGGTAGAAATTTTCAATTCTTCATCACTAACTTTGGTAGTTGGTGCATAATAGTTGTATTGATTGGGTTTACTTGAATGTGAATAGATATAATTCTATCTGACAGCATTGTACCTCAAGATACATCTTGAAATATTCTTTTTGAATATAAATACAATACTAGTCCTCTTGACTGGTTCATTCCCAGTTTAGTATACTACATAGTTTTTTGATTCAAAATGGACAATACTAGTTTATTTCAGTTCATAAATCCCAAAAATGTCCAATTGTATGCATTCCAGTTTTGGATCTCCCAAGTACTATACTTTTTTCATCTGAAGTTCCAATTATTAAATGGTGTTTCTTGCAGTTTCCTCTCATTATGAGTTGTGCCCTATTAACAGAGGGAGGTCCTGAGGACTTTACTCCCACCAACTCTCCTCTATCCTTGTCATTACGGCTGATTCTACTTGAAAAGGTAGCTCTTCTTCAGTCATATTTTGATTATCTTCCAACCAGAAGGGACCATCTTCAGGCACTATCTCCAACAATGTTCTGCTTTTCATGGGGTTTTCGGTATCTAACGATGTTTTGCGTCTGTCCATATGTTTTTAGGGACTAATTCTCAGAAGTGGAAACCTATTTATTCTTCATAATCTGTCTGGAAGTTCTGCTGAAACCCATTCACTTTGAATGATCTTGCTGTCATTTGAGATACTGGTGACATAATTTCTGGTATCACAGCAACACACAAGACCCCACAGTGAGACATTATGACAGGCAAGCAGTACTTCTAGGGTGTGGATATCATTATGTTTTCTGGTAAGTGAGTTTTAATCACTAAGCAGGCCAGCAAGACAAATAAATTGCCATTCTAATAAGAAGAAAGTAGGGTATTCAGTGCAAAATTGGGACATATTAGCTACAGAACCAGGTTAAGTTCAAATAAGAAGTGTTCAGAGGCGGGATTTTACAGCACCTGGAGAAAGATCAAGGTGGCAGCACAACAGGAGAGCGTCATCAATAAAGGGAAGATGTTTAAGGTAAACTGGTTTACATTTCAGATAAGTAATTGGTTTCTACTCTGTGCACATTAACTAAAAACAATTATCCATGTGCTGTTCCTTAATATTCAGTTACTGCTTTCAACTGATTCCTAAAGTTACTTAAACCGAATAACTCATGGATGATTTTTCTTTTTAATCAAAGACTTCATCCTTGATACATTCTTATGGCATTGGTGCTCAAAATTGAGCATGTATTAGAATCCCTGGAAGGCTTATTAACATACAAATCACTGAGCACTCGCTCAGAAATTCTCATTCAGAAATTCTGAGAATGGACCTAAAATTTAGCATTTTAAAACGGGTTCTGCAATGATGCTGATTCTGATCTGGTGGCTCCAGTTTGAGCACTATGGCCCTGTCCTGCCTGTTTGCTTTTTATTTTATTTATTTTGTTTTTTCCAATGTCCAATTGAAAAATAAAATCTAGGGATCTCCTCTGAAGGCTCAAAAGCAAGTGCAAATTTACCATCAAACTAAGTTTTCACTTCAGAGTGCCCCTAGTAGCCACTTTTAAGACCTCATGCGTTAAGCCAAGAATTGTGAGGGGAGCGGTTGGAAACCAGCAGCAGTGTACAGGAGAAGCAATGAGATTGTTGGCTCCTGGGAAGAGGTCTGACCATGGAAGCCACAGAGGCAGTTCTGCTAGGACTAGAACAGTGGTCTTCAACCTTCCTCATGCCATGACCCTTTCTACAGTCCCTCATGTTGTGGTGACCCTTCCCCCCAGTCATAAAATTATTTTTGCAGCTACGTCATCACTGTAATTTTGCTACTGTTATGAATCATTTAACCCTCAAAGAAGCCACTACCCACAAGTTGAGAACTGCTGGTATCAGGGTTGCTATCAGTCAGAGATGATGCCATGACAGTGAGTTTGGAGTTGACCTAATTTTACATATATTCAATTGTATTGTTTTCTTAAAGAAGTCCTGCTGAGCTGTGTGTGCAAGATTCTGCCTTCACAAACTCTGCTCTGACCTTACCTCCAAGACTATACTTTTGTATTTCACTAGATTTTTTTTTTAATTAACATTTTGGTTGATCTAAACTGAACTGGTGCTTGAATATTTTTTAATAGTTCAAGTCCTGGGTTATGTAATCTTCCTTTAAAATAAGATTCATTTTCAGTTATTTTAGTTCTCATCTACCTTAGGCGACCCTCTCCTCTGGACAATCCCTAATCCCCAAAGTACCCATTCCTATTCTTATCTCACCTATCTCTTCTCTGTGCTATCTGTGGTATGTGATCTTAAGCAAGTGATCTCTCAATTCCTGAGATTTCTAAAATAATTGAAGCTCGGTGTGCCCTTCTGCTGTAGGTAATTTCTATCAATAGTGTTTCACAATTCTGCTACCTGAATTCTTAAAGAGTAGTGATAATAACAGGTTAAATTGAAGTCAACATGGAATATCTAAATATCTATATCTGTGTATCTATCTATCCATCCATCCCTCTGAGAGTAAGAGAATTGTACACATGAGTAGACCATTTCTTAGGATTATGGGCATACCCATTTGGTTTTGCTGCTATATTCTTTGCTGTCTCAATATATCAAACAAAATCAAAGTTCAATGAATATGTATAGATTTTAACAGGTCTAAAACAAAATTCTCAGAAAAAGCTAAGAAAGGCTCTTTTCGGTGTTTCTAAGAGGACTAGAAAGTCCATAGTATTGTCTGACAAACTGTGCCCATCCATTAGGAGACAAAATCAGAACTCCATGGGTATACACAGGCTCTCACAGATGGGGCCCAAACAAAAAACCCCCAATGGCACTGAAACATCCTTCTCCCAGAGAAAGTTTCCATGAGTGAGAGGAAGCTTTATATTATCAGATAAATTCTTTGGGAGAGTTTTCTAAAGACAATAACACTTATGTCATTTTCAAAAAAATCAGTCATTATATAATGATTAATGTAACACTGAAAAATTCTCAAATATCCACAAGCAAGCCCTCACCACAGATCAGTACTGCCAATGCTGGGTGATTTTTCGATACCTCTTTGTTCCGCTGCTGATTGCCACTTGTTCCTAATTTCAGTATCTAAGCACAAGGTAGATGGGATCTGATGGGAAACTTTATTTCTGATCAAGTACAAAGAAGTTTTTCTAGCATCTGTTGAGCTCGGCTAGTAAGCACAATTTATAAAACAGTGAATGACTAACCCCTGTAACCATTTTAATGACCCTAAAATAAAGTGCTTAGAGCAACATCTGTCCCAGCAGCTGGGTTCTCTGCATGAGTGGGCAGAGCAACACATTGGGACAAATTCTGTTCTCCCTTTTGACAGAAACAATTGCAGCAGATCATTTTTATCGTAATCAATTTAGGTACACTTTCTTGGAAACCATCTGTGTAGTGTTCAGAGATTGTGCTTAAGAATTTAAATGTGTATATTTTTGGTTGCTTGATGTAGCTTCTGCTAATGGCCACATAAGCTCCACTTTTTATGCAGAAAGCTGTTTTCTTGTAGAGGGATTAGTAGAATGACTACTTGATTTTATCCTTTTAACAATCCAATAAGCTTCTGCAGTTTGAATGACAGTACCATAGAGTGTGAGCTATAGAATTAATTGCTTAAAAAATAAGAAAATAAAAGCTAGAGTTAAAGTTATCAGACAACTGAAGTCCTAGTGAAACACTTGAATATCTTCCTATAGCTGGTTCATGATTTTAAATTAATATGGTGACTTATGGGCAATTCAAACTTAAGGTAAATGTATCTTTTACTAATCACGTCTTTTATTCCTGTTTTTCATTTTTGTTTTGTGACTTTAGAGTTATTATTTAGGTAATTCTATAAAGAAAACAAAGGGCTAACACAGTCAACATTTAATTTAGCTTTGAGAATAATTTTAGGACCATTTTAAAGGATAATTGCTTTCAAAATTCAGATAATGAAATTTGAGTGGCTTTGTGCAAAAATGAAGGATTTGCCTCAGAAAAGAAAGCTAAGAATCTGTCGGCTATATTTTGGGATAGCATGAATTCTGCAATGTAACTGAGTCTTGACAACACATTTTGAACAGAGAGATGTCTTCGCATGCTTGAGAATTACATCTGATTTTTGCAAATCCAGTACTCTCTAGGTAATCTAAATACATATAATGTCCTTAGTTGAAGAGAAAAATACATTCATTTTAATGTGTGCTCGAGGCATCTTCTCTATTCAAAGATGTGGAGGACCTAAAACCCTTAATAGATCATTCATAGGCTAACAAAATAAAGAGAATGACACCAGTGTTCAAATATTACAAGGTTCTGCAGCACTTACCATGTCACACACTTGTCATTTGTGCATCTCCTTGTCAGATGGTTAAGAAGAAAGTGGGCTTTATAGTCAGTCCTACAAACATGCAGAGTCCAATGTGTGGCATCTTCAGCTAGTGAGGAGGAAGAAGCGTCTTGAAACTGAAGTTGTTTCCTCTATGTTCTCATTGTGATTCTCCGTTTTTCATAGATTTCAGATAGGCCAGCTATCAACCCAGTAGCTGAATGGTTATCCATCCAAGTCCTTTTACTACCCAGTGGTCATCAGGGTCCACTTCCAAGGCAGAGTGGTACATTGTCTGAAATAGTATGCAGGCGAGCCCCATAGCTAAGTACTATTCATTGAGTGGGTCACATGCCTTTGTCCTAGGATCATTGAAGCAAGATAGAACATGAAATTGGAACATCTAATGAAAATGTCTCATCATTCATTTCTGTTCCTGAAGTTTCCTTATCTGTATTCACAAAGGCATGAAAAAGTCAAAGAAGTATTTTTGTTACCTAGGTTGAGTTTACAATAAGCACAAGAGAGATAATAGAACTAAATTTTCTAATCAAAATCAAATCATGGAAAATTTGAAGTACATTGCCAGATGTATATTAACAGAAGTAATTTATTTTGAGTTGTGAACATGGCAGAAGGTAAGATTACTTAAAACATGTGCCATTTTTTGGCTCCCTGGTATAGAGCGGTTCTTTCTAACCCAACTATCAATCAGCTAAATTATCTTCAAATTTAATTAGATGAAAGAATTTAGTCCTGTGATTCTATGCACTGGAAAGTGTCCAGACTATTAGAAACGTCATTTCAATAATACTCTTTTATACCATCTGTAAGAATCACACCAAACAGATTTAATGCCTGTGAACATAATACAAAACAGAATTTACAGCCAAAGACATATACAGAGTACACACACACACACACACACACACACACACACACACTCACACACGTGCACACGCGTGTCTCCAGCTACCTTTACATAAAAAGAGATGTGGAAACCACCGAGAGCATTTACCAGCAGGAGCTAGAAAAGAAAGTTTTTAAAAAAAAAAGTTCCTCCATTTTGAGACTGACATTCCTACCAAAATAGCTTTTTTTGACTTTGAACTTCCTATTCTTCTCTCAGATTACCTGTGGAGCTGTGCATCTTTTAAAAGTATACCTTCTACCTTCAACTGTGTAGTGCTTAACACATAGTGCTTTGGCTCTTAAATATATAATCGTGAATCTCTGTCTCCCTATAGAATAAGTCTATTACACAGGCCAAGATAACTGGGTCATTTTCCTAAGGTCTTTAATACAGAATTATTCTAGTCTAACAGATATAGATCCTCTGTGCTTTCCAACATACCAATGTTTTGAAATAGTGTCCTCTAAATCACTATCTAATGATAAACATATATATATATAATGTATTGATACTTACTTATGTCTATATTTGAAACAAGTGGCTTCAAAAACTCTATAGGAAGAATCATTATCTTTCAATTTCATTTCCCATAAACTTTTTGAAGTCATCCCTCTCTGTGATTCATATATGATTTAAATTACCTTAATAACCTTATTTTTTTTTTAGTTTTTAGGCATCACTGCCCTCTGGTTGTGGGAGTAAGAGGCCCAGCCTTTGCTCCTGTGAGCTGGAATTGAACCTCCAACCCAGTGGGCCGCAGTCCTGCACAGAACCACTACGCCACCACGGCTCAGCCCAATAACCTTATTTTTATCCACTTCCAAATTCTTAACACTTACCAAGAGTTAAATTTGGTTTCCAAGATAGTCAAAATAATGTTTTGTTGTTGTTATGGCATCACTGCCCTGGTCGAAGTAGTTTTTATAGTGAAATCTGCTGAACTCGAAGTAGAGTCCTAAGGCTCTGTGGCACCAAACGTAGCACTGGTAGTAAGGTGTTCATTTCAACTGTATTATGTTAGTTCATGCACAAAAGTCCAGAGAGGCTTCTTTTTGTTCATTTTGATTTTTGTCACTTGCAAAGTTTTTTCATTTAAATTTTATCATTTCAAACTTCAAAATTCATTTGTATCTATTATCTCACTTAAGTCTCCTGTTGGTCCTATGAAGGAAAACTGGCATGCTTAAGGAAGCAAAAATTTTGGTGGATGAATTATCTTCAGGATCACAAAGGTAATGTATAAACAGCAAAGCCAAAATGGAACCTCAGATATCTAAAACATTACATAGTTATTTCACTGCATTTAGTAGAAAGGCAAATTTTAAATATTCTTCTGTCATTAACTTAATTTCACACGCTTGGAGGGTGGCTTGATGTTGGCTGGAAGGAATGGGCGTGTCTTCTGGCACACTGTTCATGATGCAGGGTCTTTCGTCCACCAAGTAGGTACCATGGAAGATGGAAGCAGTCAATGTCCACTGCATCCAGTATTTAATCAGCTGGAAGTATGGACTGCAGGGAGGCTGGCACACTTCTTATGATTTGGTAGGAGGTCTTGTATACCATGAGCAGGGTCAACATTGCATGTCAACAATATTGAGACTTTTAGGAGCCTCTACAAAAAAGGAAGGTCTGCTGGTGGATGGCACTTGATGTTGGTAGTGTCCACATGAGCTGGTGACGCTGTGGAGAGGTCTGTTTTTGAAGAGACTTTTCTATCCTGCAACTTGTTGACACTGTGAAGGTCATTAGTTAATGCAATATTCCATTGGAGCAGCTTCCTCTGAAATAGTCCATGTGGCTACTGAGAGCAATGGAGTCCTGTCTCATTGCTATACAGTGGCTCCTGTGTACTTGCATTTTGTTTTACATATGCTGATGAAAGAGTTATGTCTAGTCCTTCAGGAAATAGGTGCACATTAATCATAGCAGAAAATTCAGGATTAGTTCCAGGTTTTCTTGATAATGACCAAAAATTTTGCTTAAATCTATGCAGAGATCTACAGATTTTAACTAATCTCAGCACGTATCATCAATGCTACAAGATATTCATGGAGGTATACTATGTTATATCCTCAATGAAAATCCTGAGAAGGTGCTGTTACAGTGTCAGACAAGGTTAGAAGTTGTACTGACATTGTATTCAAAGGTGTGTTGATCTTAGTAAGCAGTGAGCATCCTGCAAATCACTCATTGTGGGTTGTCCAACCAGAAGTGGGCCTGTCACCAGAAGGTTGCTGTGATTCCAATGGACTAACGGGCCTGGGAGTGCACTGTGCTAAACACAGGACCAAGGAGGTAACATCAACTAGTAGCTTACCCAACTTCTCATTCAAAGATTTTAAGCTGCAGTTAAGACCTGTGATAACTTCTAAAGGCTAGACATGTCTTCTTTAAGATCATTTTTAACCTTTGAAATGAATTCAACTTTTTGGATTCTGATTCCTTTTGTGTCTCTGTTACTACAGTTGTTGTTGCAGGCAATGCCTCTTGGCTTGCTGATGATAGAGGCTTATCCTCAGCCACATCAGATGCCGTCAATGTTAGTGTTTTCAAATAATTACTTGACAAATTTCTGTTGATTTTGATACTTGTAGACATAGGAAAATTCTCACTTCTCTTAATTATGAATCTTTTGAATATGTGTTTACTAATAGACCTTGAAGTCTCCAACTTCTACAATTTCCCAGCCACAAGTGATTTCTCAGTCCTCAATTCCTCTTGTTTAGTTTTCTTAGAATCATTTTATTTACAACTCTTAGCACGATCCAACCATCCATCCATTGTATGCAAAGCACATTTGTTCCTTTGATGCCATCATCATTCTCAAAACATTTTCTTTCCACTTGAGCCCCTAGTATTGGCTCCTCCTTCTTCCACTCTCTCCATTCCCCCTCCCTCATGACCCCTTGATACTTTATAAACTATTATAATTTGTCTTATCATATGCTGTCTGATGTCTCCCTTCACCCACTTCCCCGCTGTTCATACCCCAGGGAGAAGGTTATATGCAGATCCTTATAATCGGTTCTCCTTTCTACTCCACCTTCCTTCCATCCTCCCAGTGTCACTACTCTCCCCACTGGTCATAAAGGGATCATCTGTCTTGGATACCCCATGTTTCCGGTTCCTATCTGTACCAGCATACATCCTCCCATCCAACCGGATTTATAAGGTAGAATTCAGATCACAATAGTGGGCGGGAGGAAATATTTTATAACTAGAGCAAAGATGTATATTTCATCATTGCTACACTGTGCCCTGACTGGCTCATCTCCTCCCCACGACCCTTCTGTAAGTGGATGTCACTTCCCCTGTAGATGGAACTTGTGTCTCCAATCTGCACTCCCCCTCGTTTATAATGATATCTTTTTAAGTTCTTTGATGCTTCTCCTTGTTTTCTTGTTTTGTTGTGAACTCATGGGAGTTCCATGACTGACAGAGTAAAACTGCCATGTCATTTTTCTTGGTTGGTTTCTTTACAGAGATGCTGTGTCTGGCGTTTTCTTGCAGGGGAACACTGAGTGTATGTCAGCTGCAGCCTTTCTGTCAGCAAACTGTTTGCACCACACAGGCCCAAGATTATGACTGCTTAGGTCTATTTTCTTACTCCCTGTCCTCTTCAAACCCTCGCTAAGGGTTACATGGAAATCCCACAGCTGGGTAACAGTGAGCTTCACCATGTCCTTTCTTTCCCCCCATTACCACTTTGACTTCATTTACCAAAGTTCTGCCCTGGGCCTGTTACCCTCTGGAGACAAACTACTACAGATCTTTATAGCATATTAACTAATCTTTAAAGAATACCAAAGTTCAGGAACTCACACCTCAAATAAGACAGGGACTGAGAGGAACAATTATTTTTACTGTTTATCAAGTAATTTGTTAGAACCACTGGTTTTTGCACATAGAAGATGTAGCAGGTATTTTCTTTTTTCCTCAGTCAATGGACTTTTTCTTTTAATTGTGATGACACCCATAGATAAATTAGTGTTTAGGCATTACATTATAACTTATGTGCACCTTTATGGGCTTATCAAATCAACAAATATAATATTTTTGTAAAGCTTAAAGACTCTGGTGTAGTTCTTAGATAATAGCACTTTTAAAATGCATATCATTAAAGTCAGTCAAACCTCAAAGTTTATATTTTACTAAGGGATTATTTTTTAATATGTAGTGTTTTCCATCTGTTTAAAATAAGATAAATGAGAGGTTGTAGAATGATAAGATCCTGCTCTGTTGGGTATCATCTTTTGGGTTTATAAGATAAATTATTTTGATAAGGTTACAAGCAACAGTCAGCAGTCCAGTAATTGTTCCATCTATCTACTCACTAAACCGATGTTTGTTGAGTTTTACTATTTCCTTGTATTAGAGGTGTATAAATGGAATTTATCAGGTTTGTTGACACTTGTGTCTCGAAGTTCTCCGTTTTGTGTAGTATTGCTTTTTAAAGCATGTGAGCATGTCCACCACTTGTCTGCCAGGTTGTCATCCATGGGGTTGGGATTCTGGAAGTCCTGTGGACTCCCAGAAGACCAAACACATCTGCCCAAATGCTCCTTCCTAAACTCAAAGTGCACAGCTATCGAGTTGATTACTCAAAGAAACCCTGGAAAGACAGAATGTATCTGGCCCAAGCACATCTCTGAGATGGTAATTCTTGAAGGGAGTGAAAGCCTCATACTTGTGTCACAGAGCAGCTAGTGATTTCACACTGCTGCCCTTGCCACCAGTGCTCCTTGTGAGAATACGCCTTAGAAGCAAGAATGGCAGGACGTAATCTCAGGTACTTAATTCAGACATATTACCAGCAGAGACCAGAATCTGGAAAAGGACATCCTTCCCGGGAAAGTAGGAAGTCAGTGAAAAATAGGAAGACTGGTCAGGAGAAGAGTTGACAGTGCAGCAACAATGCAGTCCAAAACAACAAAAGTTACGAGGATGGTACCAAGTGAGAAGTGTTTCTTTTTGTAGAACACAGGGTTGCTGTGCGACAGAATCCAGACAAGGGCACCAACAGTGCCTTTGTAAGGGGCATGGGCTGGACTACTTGGATGTTTCCAGAGTGCAGACAATAAGACATGTGTGTCCAGAATCTTGGTGTGGCCGCCGTTACAAGGTCTCAGCTGTCAAAGGTGGGTCTTCATTTAGGTGTGCAGAAGAGAGTGGCCACCTGCTTCTGTAAAGATGACAACCTCAGAACCTCCATGGTGGAGTTCTGCTGTGGAAGGCAGAGGGATACCTCGATACCAGAGGGTTTGGGTGTACACACATATGGGATAGCTTCAAACGTTCCAAGAAGAATTTTGTTTCCTTTTAATGATAATTTGCCACTGACTTTTTGAAGCCTCATTGAATATATGCACAATTTCAAGGTTGCAAACAAGATCTGCTCTTGTGTCTCTAAGTTTTTAGCCTTACGTCAGTGCAAAATAGGCTCCATGTTTTCTTTAATGGTTTAAAATCACACTTGAAGCAAGGGAATATGTTTTTGAAGGAGATTTAGCTGTGAGTAGGCATTGATGCAATCGTTTCAACGTGAGGGGCGATTTACATTGTATTAAAGGTAAGCATACATTGTCTGTGAGTTATCAGGGATAAACATCACCTCCACTGAAAAAAACACCACCATGACCAAACACACCACCCCCACCACCAGTACCACCCCCACCACCACCTCTGAAAACATCATCACAGCCACCACCACCCAAAACACCACCACCTGCAACCCAACACAGGAGCAAAAGCTTCTCACCCTGAGAAATCTAAATGCATAAGTGGATATCTTCTTTTCAATGGAAATCTTCCTGTGAAAGATGTGGCATCCGATCTCATGGGCCTCTCATAGTGCCCCATGCCAGAGCAAACTGTAACCCTGAACCACTGCCTGGGTTTACCCCATGGGCTTCAGACACTGGAGTGGGTTGCACAGTGGAAAAGAAAAAAAAAAGATGTGGCATTTTAAGAAAATCCATTTTTTTAAAAAAGTTGTTTTCAGTATGAGACTTGCAACATGCATAGTTTTAGCGTTCTCGGTGGAGAGAAAGAACTATGCCAACAAAGCTATTAATTGCTAGATCTGCTTACTTGATTTATAAATGTCCTTAAGATGCCGTGCTAGTGATTCCTAATTACTGACAGCTAGGATCTCAGAAGATAATGAGGCAGGGAGCACCAAGAGGTTCCCTGGGAACTGCCATTGGCTAGGCTCTCCTAGGTGTATAGGCGGTTGTGTCCACTCATTTTTTGTATGATGTATGCCTTAAGTCAAAGAGTGGCCTTAAAAGTATAGCTCTTGAACATTAAACCTTAGCTTCATTCAACAATGTTGTTAGGAATACACATTACTCTTCCCAATCCCAGACCTACAAAGTGAAACAATCTGAGGGTGAGAACCAGCCAGAAGATGAGGTCTTTCAGATATACTTGAAAGTTTGAGTGATAAGAAAACCCACCTCCAGTTGGCAGAATTTCCCCATCTTAAACTCTTTTCCTAATTAAAGCCAGACCTGAGTTATGCAGCCTTTCTTGGGTCCTTTGCAGGGAATTCTGAAATTATCTAATCATTGTCTATATTTATTTTTAGAAAATGTTTGTTTGTTAGTCATACTGATTATTTGTCTACAATTTTGATTTCTTAAAAAAACACACAAGATGTTATAACTCTTTGGGTTTGTGCCAGGAAACAGAGTAATATTGTTCCACTGTCTTACTCTGATAGCCCTAACACCAAGTATTCCAAGTGAGAGACAGTGAGGTCACACCATTGGTGCCAAGTCATATTCAGAGACCTTGAACTCTCAGTATTCTCTTATCTTTAAGTCAACTCCAACACCCTCAGTGGGGAGATTATTTCTTGATGACGTCAATAAGTATCCCTATAATGGTGCTGACAAAAGTTGTTTGTGTACATGAACATAGACCCAATGTTGTTTTTAAAATGTATTTACTTTTACAATGTAAAATGAGATTGTGTTAGGATTTGTTGGCTATCTCTCAGAGTTCTGGTGATAAATTGGTTAAGATCTTCCTGCTAACCAGATTGTTGGAGGTTTGAACCTATCAGCCACTACTGGGGAGGATGATCTTGCAGTGGCTACTCTATGTAGAAGTTCTGTTCTGTCTGGAGGGTCTTGATGAGTCAGAAATAGCTTCACAGCAGCGGGTTTTGTGCTTTTGAATTGCTTTCTATGGTTCTCCCTTTTATTTTCTGGTTCCTTTTCCAGTTGGGGCTCTTTTAACTGCAACAGGAGGGCACTCCTGGTTCATGGGACAGTTCTCTTGCTCCATGTGGGGTGTGACCTGATCCCTTCTCAGCAGGGACCACCCACCGGTCAGTTATGATAGGAGTGGGTGGTGGAGGACTTCTAGATAAAAGAGAAAGGGAAAGCCCAGGCAACCAACGGCAAAGGAAAACCCTGTGCATTGCCAAGGTCCCAGCTAGCTGATGATGGCCATGGGATCCCCAGGAGTCTGAATGGAATCACTTCAGAAGACCCTGGAGAGAAGAATAGAGAGCAAAATTCAACATCACTGGTGAGATAAAAACTGGTGAAACCCCAAGACCATGGCCATTATTTACACTTCATTTCAGGAACTGCACTCATGCCCATGACTCAGTTTCCAGCCAAGTGATAGGTGAAGTGGAAATGAAACATTGGGGGGGGGGGCATGTGTGGTGGAGATATGTAACTGAATGGCAGCCAACCCCAAGAGCATACCCACCAAAGACATCCACAGTGTTGGTGGACTTGAACTATATCCAGTTAGAACCAAAGTATCTTAATATTTCAAGTATCCCAAGAAAAGGTATCCTTGTTACCATCCTGACCACCATACTGGAGAGTAGAGGGTAAAGGAACGTGTCCAAGGTCATTTGGATATAAAATTCATAGATTGTGCTTTTTCTGCCAGGTCTTCTCACATGCAGCCCAACCTCCTTTCCCTTGGCTCCGATGCCTCCTGGCACAGGCTGTGTCATAGAGTAAGGAACGAGCAACTCGGGTCACCCTCAGGGTTAGATAGATGACATAAACCCTTGGAAGTGACTCACAGTAAGTGGGAGAGGACAGCTGAGAGAGTGCCTGCCACATGTAAAGGACATGTTTCCAACCTATTACTGTTATGTGGAAACAGGACTAGACCCAAAGATTCTATGTTTTTTATGTTTCATGCAAAAACTTATTTTTTAAAGATTGGCTCAAATGAAGAATGATTACATGGATATACTCAAAGATGTTTATAGCCTTAATGGGGGCCATGGGCCACCAGTTTGAAAACGTCGCCATCTCAAGTGAAGTTGTGCCCCCACTGTCTTTTCTCATTTTTCCCTCAGTTCACTTAGTTTGAAGTCTTCCCTTTTCCAGGCCTCCTGCCTAGAGCAACATCTGTTCTTATCTCTCTGACCTACTTTTGTTCTTGTCATTCTTTTTGCCTGTTATACATAACATCGCTCCAATAACTAGTTCAACTTAAATAGCTTTCAAGATCCAAATCAAGTCACACCTCCATCAGGAAGTCTTCCATAACAGCCTCAATACAACAGGGACACTGAGACCTATAATGAACACAGCATCTGGTACTTAGCTAACAATCTATTACAAGGTATAAGCATACTCAAGCCCACTGGCACAGGCTAATCACAAAGTGCTCCTGCCCAGGCCTCCCCTCTCATGCTTGTGATGTAATTGGCTTGAGATAAAGCCTGGGTTTTGTTTTTGGAGTTCTTGTCTGTTTGTTTGTTTGTTACTTTAATGCTTCCAAAGTTATTTTAATGCATCAGAGTAGAGAATTATTGAGGTGAATAGTGATGACTTATTCATGAGTTTGCTTTGACCAATCAATTAGACTGTAATCTTAAAAAAAAAACAGTAGAGTGGGTTTTATATCTATATTTGACTCACAAAGGAACTGGTAAATAGTTTTACGTTTGAGAAACGTTCAGGAAAAAAAAGAAAATTTCCGTAAATGCACACACTTGCCAGCCAATCCTTTTCTAGTCCACACCCTGCTTGCCAATGAATTGGGATCTGCCTCAGCTGTTGATATTCTGTCCATTAAAGGCTCTTGGATTTCTATTAGTGGCAAGGCTTACTCCATGCAAGAAATGGACCTGAACAAGAGACAGGATCATCTGGCCCAGAGCTGTTCCTTCTCATTTTTTCTGTTTCTAGATCCCTAAGAATAGCTCCATGGCTGGTGGTGTCAGTGAACACACTTGAGATAAAGAGCACCAATGTGTCCTTTAAGGTCAATGGACAGGAAGAGGACACTGTATTAACCCAGTGTCATAAAAAATGTCCCACTTTTAGAACCACTGACTTTGGTCTTCGGAATGAATTCTAATGGCAAGTTAAGAAGCAATGGATTTTGTCATACCAATTTATTTATTGTAATGCTAATGATGATAACTAAAATTTAAATAGTCTTAATATACATTTCTATATAATAGAGTATAATGTAGCCATGAGCAATATTCTTAAAATTTTCCATTCAATAGGCATGGCAATTAAATTGATTTTTTATAATTTGTTCATGTACTCATGTATCTATTCACATATGTTTAATTCTACCATGTTCAAGGCATTGAGATATCATATTAATATTCTAGATGATATAGCTATGAACATGTTGGATTTTGTTTCTATTATAAAGGTATCTCATTTTTTCATCATATTTTTCAAGTATATGAAAGAAATCCACTGAATTTCTATTTGTACTTTTCCACCTAATTCAATAATGTCACTATAGTTAAACTAGTTTTTTGAAGTTTCTCCCCTTTTGTTTGATTTCTGAGTGAATAATCATATTCACTGCAAGAAATGGTAGTTCTGTCCTTGGGGCCATATGGAGTTAAGCTTCTTGTTTCTGCTTTCCCAAGTGTCAAGGAATTCAGGATAGTGTTATTGTGGTGACAGAGGGTATCTTCTTGTTTTTACTGTAATAAAACTGTTTTACAATGATAATCAATGTCAGCTCGGGTAACATAGGGATGAGTCAGATCATTTGAGATCTATTTTGGAGAGTGTCCATAGAGTGTGTTGATATAGTTGATAGCTAAAACGTGAGAAAAAGGCACAAAAAAAGAGATCTCACATAGACTTCTGTCTTGAGCACCTGGCTGAATGGTGAAGCCATTTTTAAAGACAGCAACACTTATGTTAAAACAAGTTTGAAGATTGGCATATGGGGATTCACCTACTCTATTTTCGCCATTTGAAGTTTGAGACATCGATGGAACATGAGCGCTCCAGTTCTTTGGGAGGAGTGTATAGGCAAGAGTAGTGGGTGTAGCTACTCTAGAGCTGCCACTTGAACCCAAGGATGATGTGCAGTCACAGCTGTGAAAAGTCATTAGAAAAGAAGAAAAATCAAGAAGGAGTTCCCAAGTGGTCCATGTGTTTAATATTTGGGATGAATCAGTCAAGATAGAAAAATGTCTCCTCCATAAACACTGTGAATGTACCTTGTACAATATGTGAACAATTGTATTAGATATTATTTTCTAGGATTTACTTTCATGAATCTGTGCTCCTGCCAGAATGGAGCTCAATGGCATTAACATGTTAAAGTATCTACTAATATAATCTAGTCATACACAGAAACAGGAGTCCTGGAGTGGACCAGTTTAGTTTTCACTGCTAGCTGAAAAGTTGGTGGTTCAGACCTACCCAGAGACACTAGAAGACATGTCTGGCAATCCACTTCCAGGACGGCATATTTCCCTGGGTCTTGGTTCCACCTGTGGAATGGTGAGGAGGCCAGGTACAGCTCGATGAAAAGGCAAGCCTGCTGTATGCAGTGGTCTGCAACTGGTGGCGGCCATCATCAGTCCTTTAATGCTGGTGCTGATGCCAGCTGAGGCCTTGTCAGACTGCCACTCAGGCCGAGTGAGCACCATCCCCATGATGGGTTCAGATTGGACCACTGTGACTCACGGGTCTTTCTCTGACTCCTTTCTGAAAGTAAATCAACAGGTCATTTTCCAGTGGCTCTCAGTGTGCAGTCCTACTGATACTATATGGTAAGCTTTGGACTGCTAGCCTCCAGGTCAGTGTCAAGGCAACCAGCTGCTCAGCAAGAGAACACGGAGTCTCTTTGCTGTGAAGAATTACAGCCTCCCAAACCCTATATTGGGTTGTTATGAGACAGACTCAGCTCCATGGCAGTGGGTTTGACTTGGCTTTTAGTTTGGAAGCTCAGTTGACACCTGTTTGACATCATTGCAATTCTCAATCTTTCAGTGTGCATGAGTTATGCTGCTGGAAATTAAACTTGGGTTTCCTGTATGGAAGATGGTAGTTCTACCACTTAAATACAAAGGCACCTTAAAAAGTGTAGTTGCTTTCATATTACCTAACAACAATTGTAATGAAAGGAATAGCCCAACATCAATGGAACTTAAAAACATTGTTTAGGGAAAAATCAAGTAGAAGAGTGATGCGTGCATTATAATTCCATCTTTGAAAATTTTAAGAACAGGAAAAGCTTTGCAATTGGTCATAGTGACAGTAAAAGATGTTGAAAAATGATAAAGCATGAGTTGAAGAGATACAGATCAAATTTGTAATAGAAATTACATCTCAGGAGAAAAGGAGGTATCGGTATGTGGAACTTGTTAATAGTGCCCTACTTGACTTGCACCTTTAAATTATAATAATCTTAGCCACAAGTTAGTATTCATCACTTAAGTATTAATTATACATGATAATTCATTATATTATCACTTCCTATAATTTATTATTATTATTATTTTAATGCAGAGATAGAGGGGGAAATGGCACTGAAGCTGGAGTTGGGCTTAGATAGGGTGTTGAGATTTAATCCAAATATTGGGACAGAGATGAGGGCATGAATCCCAGTTGAGATTTGTTGTGTTCAGTAAATCAATAAATCAATAAAATAAAGCAGGTGCTCAGTGGAGTGGATGCCAGAAGGTTAGCCGTCTGGCAGAGTTGAGGAGCTTGTGCTCCTGTGTGTGAAGTGACAACTCTGAGACAAAGGCATGGCACTCTTAGTTCCCATTTAACATTGGGCATCCTGTTGGCAATAAGTCCTTGATTTGGTGTAGTTGAAACTGGCCGACTGACTCAGGAGCTGATGATACAGGATTCTTTGCATACAGAACATTAGCTACCTTCTCACAAAGGATCGACTTCTCTATTTCTAGAGATGATTACCAGTGTCTTCTCAACATACACCCAAACACTACAAACCATTTACAAGTGTTTGAAAATGACTGCCGGGACTATCTTACAAGGAAAATCAGTAAATGGCCACATTGTTTTAGAATTCAAAGGTGTAAATCCAATTCTTCATATGTATTGATACCTGGGTTAGTGCCATAGCTCAGAAAATATAAGTATTCTTGATTAGTTCTCAGCAAAAACAGATGGCAAGTAATTTAGAAATGTGATTTGTCTCTTCCTCTTCTTTGTAAGGTTGTGTAGGACATCCATTGCCGTGAATGACATCCATGGGCAAATCATAATTTTTGAGTTTTATATAGAGCTCTCCAATAAGAGACATGGACAGCGGGGTAGTTCATGTACACCGGATCACTTTAAAAACAATTTCCCTTTTCCCCTTTCACAAGTCCCCCTGCTTTGTTTGATTTTTCACACACAAAAAAAATTGAAGAACACATTCCAAGGTGGCCCATGAGATGCTTTTTATAATTTGTTGACTTTTGTTTCTTTTTGCTCCCAGAGAGTTTGTTTACGAGCATTCACATTTAATATTATTTAAAATGTCCTAATAGGTCAATTTGGCTCACAAAATGAAATGTTTATACATATATGTTCTAAAGATGTCTTTGTCTTTTAATAAAGAATATGATAGAAAACACATATTTACACTTAAGTTTTGTTGAGTGCATTATTTATGATGAGTTTTTCCTTAATACATATGTATTTTCAGACATTATTATCAAATGAATGCATTAGAATCTCTGATTTGTGCAGTAATTAAAGGTTTATTCTAGAATTTGAGCACATGAGTTCAAATCCCAACTTGTTATCCATTCTGGAACTAGCTAATTAAATGATTCTACCTCAATTTCCTTGTCTGGAAAATGACATGAGTAATAATGCATATTTTAATAAGGTGCTTTTAAATACCACCACAGTGAGATGTCCCCTCATCAGTTCTGACAAAACAGCAGATGCAAGGATGACACATGACTGGGCACCTGTCTTCTACTTATTTGCTTTGCAACTAGACCAATAGTTCTCAACCTGTAGGTCAAAATCCCTTTGGGGGCTCAAATGATCCTTTCACAGGGGTCGCTCAGTTCAATAACAGTAGAAAAATTAAACTTATGAAGTAGCAACAAAAATAATTTTATGGCTGAGGTCACCACAACATGAGGAATGGTATGTAAGGTTTATGGCATTAGGAAGGTGGAGACCCACCGATAAAGATTGGATAAGTGTGGTGAAATGAAACAATCATCTTCTTGAGTCTGGGTCTTGTTCTTTTTGCACAACCATCTCTTGATCCTTGTGCAGTTGTCTATTACAAACTGAGATTAGGTTTTTATCTTACCAATAAAAGATTTACTTTTTACAAGACAGAACATTGCAAAAGAACTGTATTAGAAACTCCTAGGAAGAAGGAAGCTTTACCTAGCCAACATGATGAAACTCAGAATCTCTTGCCCCCCCCCCCCCAATGTGCACATGGGTCTTTTTGTGTGTGTGTGTGTGTGTGTGTGTGCACATGGGTCTTTTTAAAAGGCTTCTGCTTGCAGAAGATTCTTTGTCATTCTGATTTGGGCATCACAGAGTTTTGTGAATGTTGCCACAGGCTCTGTGCATGTTCTGTCTCCCCCCACTGTGGCTCCCTCATACTTTCTCCCTATGTTATTGTACGTCTAAATATTTCTTTAACTGGTTTGCATGGTTGGCCTCAATTCCAACCAACCAACTGTCTCAATCCCACCTCCCCCAGAAAAATTCACTACAGAAGACAGCACTGAAGCTACAGCTCAGGGAGAGGGAAGTGTCTGATCAACACACACAAGAGCAGACAAAGAGGGAAGGAGAGAGAGTGGAACACAACCTGGCCCACCAAGCCCCAAGGATGATATCCCTGCTCAGAGAAGACAATGCACAGAGACGACCATGGGTTCACCCCCACTATGAGACATGACATCTCTCACTGTCTCATAGCATTCCAGGGGATTACACTGGGGCCACAGTGCAAGAATTGTGAACAATTTGACCCCACCACACTGGGGGAAACACTAAGGGAAAGCAACAGAGCAGCAAGGGGTCCCTGGTGATACCAGTAATAGACTTAGGGGCAGGGCATGGCACCCCGTCATGCTCGACTGGGAAATACACCTAAAGGTCAGGACAAAGACCTGGAACTATTTATAGGCCTTGTTTGGGTTGCTGTTTTTCTACTGTTGTTTGTTTTGTTTTTTTGTTTTTCTTTTGTTGTTTTGTTTTACTCTACCTTGATTTTGTTCTTATTGTTGTTTCTGCATGACTATCAAGATAAGATAGGCAAGATAAAGAATCCCAAGGAGAAGACAAAGAGACTGATGGTTCCCAGGAAATATGAATGAGGGGAGGTGGGGAAAGGAAGTGGGAGTTAACAAACCTAGGGGCAAGGAAAAAAACAAGTGATCAAAAATTGATGGTAAGGAGGGTGTAGGATGCCTGGTAGGGCTTGAGCAAGAGCAATGAAACCAAGAGGAATTACTGAAACCCAAAGAAGACCAAAGATGATGGTGGGACAAGAGAAAAGGAAAAGGAAATAGAGGAAAGAATTAGAAGGCATTGGGCATTTATAGAGATCAAAATATAGATAAGTACAACTTTAAATATATTTATATATAATAGGGAAATAGATATATGTGCATATATTTATATGTTAAGTCTCAAAGTAACAGATGGACATTGGACCTCAAGTACTTCCTCAATACAAAAACACTTCATTCTAATAACCTGGCATTCCATGATGCTCACCTTCCCAACACGATTCCTACAGACAAAATGAATGCATAAGCAAATGGGGTGAAGAAAGCTTATAGTGCCCAGCTACCAAAAGATATAGTGTCTGGGGTTTTTAAGGTTTAAAGATAAACAAGCAACCATCTAGCTAAGGAGCAACAAAGTTCACATTAGGAAACACACCAGCCTCTGTGATTATGAGTTGCTGATGAGATCAGATATCAGGCATCAAAGACCCAGAACACAAAATCATATCATTGTGAATGAGGAGGAGTGCAGAGTGGAAGATCAAAACCCATCTGTAGACAATGGGACATCCCTTACAGAAGAATCACAAGGAAGAGATTAGCCAGTCAGAGTTCAGTATAGCTTTAATGAACCATACAATTATCCTCTAGTTCTTTAATGATACCTACCCTTCACTATCATAACCCCAATTTTACTTTATAAATCCAGCTAGGCCAGAGCATGTACATGAGTACAGATAAGAGCTGGAAACATAGGGAATCCAGGACAGATAAATCCTTTAGGACCAATAATGAGAGCACTGATATTAGGAGGGTAAGGGAAAGGTGTGTGTGTGGGGGGGGGCAGGGAGAAAGGGGGAGTTGATCACCATGATCTACACATAAGCCCCTCCCTTTGGGGTGGACAACAGGAAAGTGGGTGAAGGGATACCTCAGACAGTGGAAAACATGAAAAAAAATAATTTATAAATTACCAAGGGTTCATGAAGGATGGAGGGTTGGAGAAGGAGGGATGGAAACCCTGAGGAACTGATACCAAGGACTCAAGTAGAAAGAAAATATTTTAAAAATGATTTTGGCAACAAATGAACAAATGTGTTTGACACATTGTATGTATGTATGTATTTTGGAAAGAGCTGTATGAGCTCCCAATAAAATGATTTTAAAAACCTACCTCTCTTAATACATGCGGTTAGCCTATGGTACTTAATGTGTCTCAGTGGAAGTTTTATAAATTACTTACAAGTGATCAGTTTGGATTCAAATATTACCTTAGAGGGGTCAGATAATGCCTATAGTATTCTCTTATTTACCCGAATATTAGTGATTTAAAAAATAGGCCCTGCTCTCTAATTAGTCAAAAAGACATCCTGAGACTTCCCTAAGTCTTAACCTTATTGCTCTGTTTGTTTTCACCTGGTCAACAGTTATTCCCTTAGGTTACCCTGAAGCCTAAGTTAATATAAAACATTGATGCATCTGTATGTGACTCCTCAAAGTATGTTACAATGTGAATAGTATATATTACCCATGTGTTCTGATTTCAAACAGGACACTACAAAGACCAGCTCTTTTACTGTCTTTTCACTGTATAGCTAGCTGTTAGGTAGCTAGAGACAGAACTAGGGGTTGTCTCTCTACATGCAACAGCCTCACTCTCCCCTTACAAGAAGTTGGAAGCTGCTAATGGCTAGCGGGCATGCTCACATTCAGGACTTAGAAACAGGAAGCCAATATACCTGGGTGGGAGCCCATCCAGACTAGGTGGCCTTAATTCAGCCAGTGGGCACAACCAGTACTGTGGACCATGCCTTCCAGCAGAGGGCCTGAAAAGCCGGGATCCACAGTTCATAGTTTTTCTTTTCCAACTGTTTCTTGGGCCAGGCAATGGTTCCTCTGGCCTCAGGACTGCACATGTGTGTGGGTGTGAAAGACCCTGTGGGTGCCTGTGTAAAATCTGAAACATCTTCTATCCTTCATAAAACTCACTTGGATCACATTCCAGGCTTGGGAGTGAATTCTTCCTAGTTTGAAGCCAAGGACGGAGGTATTTCTCACCCGAGAAACCGAACGTACCTTCTAATATACAATTCTATTCCTTCCCCTTCCTTGGGATTGATTGTGTCACTCTAGTGTAAATTACTTGCATGTCAGATGCTGTCCATGAAGAGGATCTCAGAGAGGGCGGGTGGGGGTGCTGCAATTCTGCTTCCCTAAATCCATCCGCTGAACACTTTATGGAGCAGTTTTACCCTGGGACTTGTGGGAGGAGGTGGTGAGGATGGTGGTGGAATGTGTCACTATGACCAGAATCAGCACAGAGACAGCTACTTTATGTGGCTTTATGAGATAGTGATGAATTAAATTGTCTTTTCAAGAAAAGTAATTGTATTGATAAAAAACACCCCAGACTTAACTGACTGCCTTGAGTTAACGCTGCCTTGTAGCAACCGTACTGGACAGGACAGAGCTGGCCCTGTGGGCTTCCAAGACTGTAACGAGCAGAGCCCCTGGAGGGATCAATCTGCTCATCTTGTGGTTAGCAGCCCAACGTCAACCACTGCAATCGTTTGCCTAGAAGGTTCAAAAGAGTTATACTGCTGCTAGTCAAAAAAACTAAAACTGAAGTCAAATTTAAGAATGAATTCTTAAAAATCTAACTTGTAACCACCTATCTCTTACAATAACCCTGACCCTATAGTGTACTGTGAAAAAAATCACATGGAAAACGAAGCTTAAGTGGAGTTTACAGAGTCAAAAGAGTGTCTCAAACAGGAAGAAAGGTTCCGGAGGGAGTGAATGCAGGGAGAGAGGAGAGAGAGAGAGAGAGAGAGAGAGAGAGAGAGAGAGAGAGAGAGAGAGAGAGAGAGAGAGAGAGAGAGAGATTCTTTCTTACTGCAAAAGCACAGGAGAAAAATCCAGCAATCCAACCTGCAAGAAAGGTTATGGCTTGCCCTCAGTCTATTTATCCCTTCCAAGCCCCACTGACTGTAGTGGGAAGTGATTGAGGATATTGGCTGAGTTCAAGCACATCTGTCTGATGTATTATTGCTGGTGCCTTAACTGGGTGTTCTCAGGTTGATCTCCACCTGGGCCTAGGTGACCTGGGTCAGAGCATGCTCAGTTCTGAATTTTCCCATAAGTGTCTGATGTGTGCCAGGTTTCTTTGCAACACCTTCACTGTGGTATGATCACCTAATTTTTGTTTAGCGTAGGCATTTAGTGGAGACAACTCCCTTTATCCCTAATCTCTCTGCCTTTCAGTGGGTTTACTAGAATTCAAGCCTACATCTTACCACTTAGTTTCACTAAGTCGCACTTTTCTAGAAAGAAACAAGTGAGTACAGTTTAAATGAGTTCAGGGTAATTTCTTAATCCAACTACTCACATGTTAGCTATCACTGTTATTATCATGACTATCTCCTTATAAACTTCCTACTGCTGTCCAGGTGTTGTCTCTCATCTGAAAATAAACCGAGCTGAACAAGTCTCCTCCAGATGCAGGTAGGAACAGCCGTTTATTTGTTCACTCGTCAGAGAATCAAAGGAGAGGGGGGGAAGCACACGGCAGGAAGTTGTGCTGTGGAAAGCTTCACAATTGTCTTTGCCTCTGTGTGCTTGCAGCCCGCATGGCTAAGGGTCATTAGCTTAATGAGCTATTGTATTTTTTTCTCTTTCTCTCTAAAAGGTCTGCTGAAACATCCTCCCAGGAGCCAAATGAGGAGGCGAAGAAATAAGCAGCAGCTGATGGCTGAGGGAGCTTAGCCAGAGAGCCCTTCAGCTCAGGACATCTCTCAGTTTGTGTGTGTGTGTGTGTGTGTGCACGCGCGCACTTGCGTGAGTGCCAGGATGAAGGGCAGTGGATGTGGTGGTGGCAAATGGTGGTGGTGATGAGTAGGGTGGAGCAGAGAGGCTTACAGATGAGGCCTCTAATGATGCAAGTTGGGGGCACATCCCCAGAAGTGCCTTGCCTTAGAGGTGGTTCTGGGGTGGGTCTGAGAATCAAACCCCAGCAGGGAATATAGCAGAGGGTGTCACTGGAGGCTCCCCAGAAGCACTCACACCCTCACTTCAGAGATCAAGGAAAGCACTTATACTGTTCTTCCTTTGAAGGGTCTATTCTTAGACTTAGATAGGACATTCAGCAGGTTCAATGTCTTGCCCTATTTCATTTGAAAGTGATGAATGAGTGACTTGACCCATAGAAGACCCATGGCAGCTATTTTCCTTATCTAGTGCTTCCTA
This sequence comes from Nesogale talazaci, assembly GCA_004026705.1. Classification (NCBI taxonomy): domain Eukaryota; kingdom Metazoa; phylum Chordata; class Mammalia; order Afrosoricida; family Tenrecidae; genus Nesogale; species Nesogale talazaci. The sequence continues at coordinate 22,774 of PVJH01000095.1, read as the reverse complement.
AAAAACATACTGTAAGTGGGTGATTTTAAAGAACAGACCTTTATTTTCTGACAGTTACAAAAACATGGTCTGGACGGGGGCACGGTCTTAGGAAGGGGTCCTTCCTCTTCCCATGCAGCCCCCAGTAGCTGCTAACAACCCTTGTCTTCAAGCTTTGGCTGATGTGGCCTTTGTCTCTGCTCTACGTCATGGCAACCCTGCGCCTGACAAAAAGTCTGCCCTTCCGTCTGTCCTCACAGTCACTGTGCAGTTCCTGCCCATCATTGTAGCCCCTGGTCCATCCATCTCACAGCGGGCTGCCCCTTCTTCCTTATGCCAGACTTCACAAAAAGCGTGCTCTTCCCGAGACAAACTGGTCTACACTGGAAATGCATCCATAGCGCATGAGACTAAGTCTAGCCACCCACACTTCTAAAGACCCTTCTGGGGGTCCTCCCTCTGAGACAGATTGCTTGTTTTTCTGGCACTCCTCTTTACCACCACCATAATTCCAGCACATCTGTTCTCTGGTCTTCCTTATCTAGTACCCAACTTCCATAAGCCTATGAGGTGATTGAAAATACCATGCTGTGCTGAGCCCCTTTAGCTTAAGGGCTGAGCCCCGGTGACGTAAGTGGTTGAGTGCGGGACTGCAGCCCGCAGGCTTGGCGGTTCAAGTCCAGCGGCAGTTCTCAGGAGGGACACTGGGTAGCGCCCACGACCACCAGAGGCAGTGATGCCCCAAAACAAAAACAAAAACAATGAAAAAGAAAATACTATGGCTTGGGTTAGGTTCACCTTGGTTCACAAAGGGTCACAGTTACTCTTTTAACTCTTTAAGTAGCTCTTGTGTAGCAGAAAGCCCAATGCAATACATCCTTTGCTTTCTAAACCGCTGTTTCATGGGTATTGATAATAGATCCAAGTAAAATGAAATATTAGACAACTTCAAAATTGTATGTGTACCATTATATTATCTACTCACCCCTTTGTGAAGAAATTCTTTAAATGATTTTATTGGGGGCTCATACAACTCTTATCCCAAGCCATACATATCCATCTATTGTGGCAGGCACATTTGTTGCCATCATCATTCTCTAAACATTTGCTACTTGAGCCCTTGATATCAGCCCCCCATTTTCCCCTTTCCCTTCCCTGCCTCACCCTCCCTCCCTCCCAAATCATGGGTGATTTATAAATTATTATTTTTCATGTCTTACATAGTCCAATGTCTGCCTTCACCCACTTTTCTGTTGTCTGTCTTCTAGGGAGGGGGTTATAGGTAGATCATTGTGGTCAATTCCCCTTTCTTCCCCATCTACCCCTCACCCTCCCGATATTGTTACTCTGATTATTGTTCTTGAGGGATTTATCGGTCCTGGATTCCCTGTGTTTACAGCTTTTATCTGTACCAGTGTACATTCTCCAATCTAGCCAAATTGTTAAACTATAATTGGGATCATGAAAGTGGGGGAGGGGGAGGAGAGTGAGGAAGCATTTAAGAGCTAGAGGAAAGTTATATGTTTCATCATTGCTATTTTGTACATGACTGACTTGTTTCCTCCCCGTGACCTATTGTAAGGGGATAGCCAGTTGCCTACAGATGGACTTTAGATCCCCACTGCTCATTCCCCCTCATTCATAATAATATAATTTTTTTGTTCTTTGATACCTGATACCTGATCCCATTGACACCTCGTGATCATGCAGACTGGTGCACTTATTCCACGTGGGCTTTATTGCTTCTCATCTAGATGGCTGCTTATTTAGAATATGTTTTTCTTGACTTTGAATTGTCATTAGTACATAAGACTGTGATTTTTTTTATCTTCATCAGTAAATGATTCAAGTTCTTTTCACTTTCTGCTGACTTATAAGTGTACTGATTACAATCTCTTTCTCTCTTCCCTTTATGTATATCTCTGGGTCTATCCTGTTCTGTATATAATTTAGAGAAGAAATGTAGGATCACCCTGCATGGGAATAATATCATTAATATAGCAAGAGAATATTCTTATTTCCAAGCAGGATCACATCCAAAAGTTTAGGAGACAGGACTTTAATGCACATTTAAGGATGCACAATTAAATTCATAATAATATATTTTGGTTATATGTCTAATTTCTTATTGGGTGAACCAATCTGCTCAGAATAGACTGTTGAAGGAATTATGTTCAGAAGAATTTGAGTCTGAACTTTAACTTAGATTGAGTCTGACCCTTAACAGGGGTTTCTCCTTTGCCCTGTCTGAGCTTGCTACTCTATCCCCACCCAAGAGCAGTCTGAAAATTTCAGGGCACTCCTATTTCAGTTTATTAATAAGGCCTTTTTGAATAATTTATTTATGACTTAAGTTCATTGTGAGCCTTTGTAATCTGAGCACAATCAGAAAAGAATGATGAAGAGACTCTTAAAATCTTTCAAACCTGAGTAACTTCATTAACACAGTGGTATATTCATTCCAGATATACTCTTTCAGCACAATAATCCCCCTTTCCCTCTGGACAACTTTTCTGCATTCCCATCTCTGTGATGTTCTCCTCTCTTCCTGTCACATCACACTGCAATTTTTGGTTCACTTACCCTTTTCTTTCAAGTATCTCTAAATGCCTTGAGGCTGAACCCAGAGCTTATTTATTTCCCCATTACTGAGCACATTGTCTGGCACATAGTATGTGATGAATAAATGAGCAGAATTAGAATTTTCAAAGAGTCCTGCCCAGATGGTATCTATCCTAGTACAGGGCTGTACTAGGCTGTACCTTCTTTAGCAAAGGCTGCCCTGAAGCTCAGGAGTGAATGCTCTTGGAACACACTCTGAAGGGCAGCCTTGTTTCCCTAGGCAACCTGCTTTCTCTTTCAGAAAGCATCTCTCATTTGCAGTTCTGGGGCCTGCAACTTTTGCCATATGTCGGTTGTCTCTGCCTTCATGATCCTAGCCATATTAATGTTATAATTAGAGCCAGTATTTATACAGACTTTCTTCTGAGGAGCTCCACATGCTTTGCACAAGTGATTTACTTTTTCCCTCCATTGCTAGTTCAGGGATATTATTCCATTTTATATTTGGAGACAGATTAAGAAAAAGGGGGAAAGGAAAAAGAAACATACCAGCAATAGAAAAAGAAAAGGCATGGGCATGCAACTAGAAGCCCCATACAAGGAGTTTGGTTGCTACTTGAAATCCTGGTTTAATGGTCACGGCTTCACACCAAGGGGGTCAATTGTCACCCAAGAATGTTACTTCCACCAACTAAATTCACTTATTACAGCTAGGGGTTTCTGCTTGAACCTCCACATTTATTCGATTGTCATGCAATGTTAACAAGAGGATTTGAGAGATCTTAATGTGTTGTGGTTTGATGGGTTTTCTCTAAATTATATTTAATAAAAACCACCCATATCTCTGTGACTTATAATAAGCAAGGTCTAAATCTTGCTCACATTATACAGGTCAGCTACAGTTATGACTCTGTCGCTCTTAGTCTTGTCTCCTTCCCCTTTTGTCCTCTAGAATGACCCGACTCGACCTAGGTTGCTCTCACCAATGAGATGACTGACTCTCTGGTGGGGAAACGATTGCATTAGTGGTACAGCCTGCTTAGAGCATTCCAGTTAGCCAAGAAGCACACTCAAGGACATCTGCTATCTATTGTTGCTATTGTTGTTGTCTTGCTTTTATATCACATCATTAGTAATATGTCCTATATATAACATTGCAATGCATACTTTCTGATAATATCATTCCCAGATGTTCACTCATAGTGGTGTCAAGATCTGATTTAAAGAAACTGATAAGAAAACAACTATAATGAAATAACATAAAATGTAAAATTTAAAAATGCGTTAGACTTCTCTCTGAATGAACAACAGACAGTGGTCAGAATGGAAAATAAGTCAGGGACATGTTGAACTTCAGCATACAATCTAGCTGTGAATGGAGTGGGTGAGCAGGTACATTCTTCTCTGAAGGAGGCACTATAATTCACATAGATATGGGAGTATGGACAGGAATGTATTATTAATTCACAGAAACTACATCAGCGAATGCAGAGCAATGATGATTCATTGAACACTAATGACAGAAGACCTGATAGGTTGTGGGATGACACCAGGAATATCAGACATGAATAACTAGTTGGTCCTTAAATGGGACTCCTAGCTTTTCGGGTATCCAAAGAAAGGTGGTCTAGAGGCAACATGTATTCACTACTTTAATGTCCTCTTTGATAGGTTGTGGGATGACACCAGGAATATCAGACATGAATAACTAGTTGGTCCTTAAATGGGACTCCTAGCTTTTTGGGTATCCAAAGAAAGGTGGTCTAGAGGCAACATGTATTCACTACTTTAATGTCCTGTTTGTTTTACTATGATACATATTCGTTTTGTAGGTGTAATTCTACTCTTGTAAGTGAATGTTACTAGAATGTCTTCCCAGGAACCAATCAAGGTAAATGGAGCTCAATCACTTAAGAGCTCAGTACACTGACATAACTTCCTTTCATCAAAATTATGTTATGTCATAAACCACTGGATAAATTAATGATACCAGCCCTGGAATTTCCTTTCTTCTCAGGGACACGATTGGTAATCTTCCTGGTCATAAAAGCATCATGAGATCTCTAAAGTGGGCTAGAGTTGTAGGGATCACGGATGATATGGGTGCTACTGTAAGTATGGTGAAGAAAGCAGACAGGACTGTCGTATGCAAAGACCTACTTTCTGGGGTCTTACAGCAGCAGTTCTTAACCTGTGGATTGTGATTCCTTTGGGGGTTGAATGACCCTTTCACAGGAATTGCCAGAAAAATAACAGTAGCAAAATTATAGTTGTGAAGTACCAATGAAAATAATTTCATGATGGGAGGGGGGGGTCACCACAACCTGAGGAACTGTAAGAAAGGGTCGTGGGTTGCATTAGGAAGGTTGAGAACCACTGTGACTTAGTTTTGTATTAAAACAAGCAGCTATCTATGTGAGTCATTACCTAAGATCATGTGGAAAAAAACACACCAGCCTGTGTGATGGAAGGATGATAAATAACAAAATCCAAATATTAAGGAAGAAAAGGCATCAGAGTTTAAATTGTAGCACCTAATTTTCAGTATGAATGGCAGTGGGAGCTCAAAACCCTTTTGCAATGTTCTCATGTGGATTCATTCATCCTCTGGTGGATTTCTTCTGACATAGTCAAGGGATGTGAATAACTTTGCCACCACACAGAGACTTGTGAACTTGAGTATGGTGATTGGAACTAGTTTACAATGTGATACTTGGTCATTTGCCCTATTGACATATTTTGGATATTTTCATTTTAAATTTCTTGCTTTTTTTCTTGACAGAAGTCTTTTAGCTGGATCATTTTAGTATTACAATTGGTCCTTCCTTCTTTTTTGTATATTGTCTAGTTCATGAAGCACAGGAGAGCCAGCCATATAAAGACAATAACTGGTGTAATGTACTGTGGTGATGTATATACAACTCTTTAAATATAACTGAACTAGGAATGTGTATGATATGTAAACTATATCTCAATAAAACTTTTGGGGGAAAAGAGCATCATATATGAATAAGGCAAAAGATTATTAAACGGATAGAGAGGAAGAAAAGACCAACATAGATGTCAGAAGAGACTCTGAAACTTGCTTTTGGTGATTGCTGCTGTAGTTTGGTAGTGTTGAGCTGGTTTCAAACCCTATTGGTGAACAGGGCCAGTCCTCTGCCATCCCTGCCATTGTTCTGATGCTCCATTGTTGCAGCCGCTGTGTCAGTCCATCTCGTGGAGGGTGTACCTCTTTTCCAGCATCCTTCTACTTTACCAAATAGGCTCTCCCTCCACATGAACTGGTATGGCTGAGTATCCAAAGCCATGGAGGAAATGATGAAAAACTGATAAGGAGATTTCAAAGGGGACAAACTACTGCAATGAAATATGCAGAGACTGGAGTTATAAAGATAAAAAGGCAGAACGTGTTCAGCATTTTAAGGTAAAAGAGTCGAAGGAACTATTCAAACTTCAAGTTGCAATATCAAGTTATTCTATAGGCAAAATACTGAACGATGGACAGTTTTCAAAAAAAATTATTTGGCATTCAAAGATTTCAAGAGGAGGCAGATGATCAAGGCCAATCATGCCGAAGGAAAATGTCCGAGCCACACCGAAGGCATTAGAGAAAAACATGGTTCTAGGAATGAATAGAATACCAACTAAAATGTCTCAGCAAGATGATGAATCATTTCATTTACCGATGTCAAGAAACTGGGGATACAACCATCTGGATAATCTAGGGGAAGAGATCCATATTTTCACACATTCCAAAGAAAGTTGACCCAAAAGAATGGAATTTTTTTTTGAACAATACATGAGTATCGCACACATGTAGACGTTTTCCCTGAAGATCGTTCAGCAACAGTTGTACCAGAATACTGACAGGGTCACCACAGGTGCAGGCTGGATTTAAAAGAGAAGGTGGGAAAAGAGCTGTCATTGCTGATGTCAGATGGATTGTGGCTCAAAACAGAGACTACCAGAAAGAAAAACACTTGTGTTGTATTGATTATGCAATGACATTCATTTATGTAGGTCACAGTAAGTGATGACTAGCCTTGAAGAACTGGGATTCCAGAATACGACATTGTGTTCAATACTGGCCCTGCACATGGCTCAAGAGTTATGAGCACAGAATAAGGGAAGACTGCATGGTGTATACTCAGGAAGAGGGTGTTTCAGGGTTATGTTCTTTTAATATGTTTCTTCAATCTGCATGTTGACCAAATAATCAGAGAAACTCAACTATAAGAAGTAGGATAATTCCGGACCAGGACTGAGACAGGCTTATTAACAACATGTGATATTTAGGTAACAAACTCTCACTTGCAGAAAAGGAATAGGAGGACTTGAAGAACTTGCTAGTGAAGATCAAGGACTGTAGCTTTCCAAAACCCAAATCCTCACGACTTCATCACTAGACGACATCATGATAAATGACAACTTTTGAAGTTGTCAAAGATTTTGACTCACTTAAAACCATAATTAATTCTCTTGGAAACAGCAGTCACGGATCATTGGGTCAATGTGCTGCATAAAACCCCTTTGAAGGGTTAAAAAGCAAGGCTGTTACTTTGAAGACTAGCGTGCACCTAACCCAAGCCATTTTATTTTTTTGTTTGTGTTTTGGGCATCACTGCCCTCTGGTGGTGGGAGTAGGAGGCCCAGCCTTTGCTCCTGTGGAGCTGCTGCTGGGATTGAACCTCCATCTCAGTGAGCCGCAGTCCCACACACAACCACTATGCCACCGGGCTCAGCCCACCATTTTATTTTCAACTGCCTCATATACATATAAAAATTGGAAATTGACTAAAGAAGAGAGAAAAAGAATAAATTCATTTGCATTGTGGCACCTGCAAAGAAGATTGAGAATGCCACGATGGCCAAAGAAACAAATAATCTGTCTTCAAGTCACCTCAGCCACAATGCTTCTTGGAATCCAGGATGAAGAGACTTCCTGTCTTGTACTTTTGGTGATTTTTCAGGAGGGGACAATTCTGAAAAAGAACATCATGCTGAGTAAACTGGAAGGGCATTACAAAAGAAGCTGACCTTCACTGAAATGGATTCCTTGTGGCTGTTGCTATGGGGTCAAATGTAACAATTATCAAGATGGTATCAGACCAGACAGGGTTCCATTCTGTTGTCCATAAGGAGACTGTGGTTGGAACTGGCTAGAAGACACCAAAAACATCAACACTATTGTGATAATTAGGTTTATTGAGTCAGTTAGGCCTTCATTAGAGCAAGTGGGTGGAGTCTAGTCAGGTTGAAGCTTGATTGGAGAGAGACTGAGATAAATGCTTTCTAGGGACAGCATTCTGGCTCTCTCCCTGTTGCTTGAGCTGGTTCTTGCCTCGACCACGTGCCTGTGGGCTGGGCCAACCCTGGGATCTTGCTGTGGTGCATGCTTATATTCCTAGAGTGGGAGACCCATTGTGGGCCTGCTTGACTGAGCTCAGCTCTGCTGACTACTGCTGCCCCACCGGCTGCCTGCTGCCTTTGGCCCACTCTGCCTATCTTGTTTGAAAGCAGACTCTGCTGTCTGTTTCCTTGACCTGGAACTCAGCTGTTGTGAGTTGAAGGACCTTCAGTTTACTAACCGTTCCACAAAAGTAGGTTTAACTGTCCCCTCTGCACTGCTGTGTGGAATAATTAGCCATTATATGCCTTCTTACTTTGTGTGTGTGTGTGTGTGTGTGTATATATATTTCTAACTATTATCCTCTATGTTCAACTATTATCCTCATATGTTCAATTTCTAACACAACTATTATCCTCATATGTTCAATTTCCATCCTCCTGCCATAGAATGTGTGAAAGGGTTCCTAACTGATAACCATTCTTTCCCTATCCTATTCCTATGATCACTTATATCCCAGTCGGCAGCCTTTGACATATAAATATAAATCAGGTGAGTTTACTCCTTACCTGCAGACATCTAGCAGTTAGAATCAAAGACCAGGAAGACACGACTGTGGGCCAGCTGCCCCTGAACTCAGGACTCAGCTCCAAATGCTCATCCTCCTACTCATTCTGCGAGCTTTTCTTGCTGATCCGCAGACAAATCCAAGTCCTTTACAAGTAAAATGATCAGATTTTAACATTGGTAAAGTGGGACACCATTGACGGGGAGGGGGAGGTGAAGGGGTATATTCCCTTCCCGTTCTCCCACCATTCCCTAGCATTCTTTCCAAAAATCGGGACTTTTTTTAAAACAACACAGGACACAGGAACAATTGTTTGAAATCAGGACCAGCCTGCCAAAGGCAGGATCTCTGGTCACTTTATTTACAAGGGAATTCTCCTTCTGTCAACAGCTTGAATATTAGTGTTCTATGTTCATCTACTCCTTCAGAAATAGCCCATTATCTCCTCACCAAATGACATTATATATACTTTCCCATTCTTCATGGAAGCATCCACTTGGCACTGTTGATTAAATGTTACACTGCTAACCACAAGGTTGGTGATTCAAGCCTATCAGTCATGTTGTAAAGTTTTACCAACTCAGTAAACTTAATATGAGTCAGAATTGGAGCTCTACGAATAAAGGGATTCCATAAGAGCATTTAAAGAAAGAAAAAGAAACTCACTGTCATCAAGTCACTGATGACAATAGTGATGGCCCTGTGGGTTTCCCAGACTGGCACTCTTCATGGGAAAAGAGAGCCGAATCTGTTCCCCAAGGACTCCTGCTGGTTTCGAACTGTCAGCCATTCAGAATACAGCCTAGTACAGAACCACTACATCACCACGGCTCACAGACACTTAATATATTCATTTACTAGCACATTCCTGCCTCTAGGCTTTGTTCTTAGCACATAACACACACACATTAAGCAAATACTTATTGAGATAAAATAAATGGATAAAGGGTTGAATCAATCAATCCCCAAACACTTCCTAATTTCACTGCCTATTTCATTTCTGCTGATTTAGTTTAATTCTGCTTGATTCTGTAGAGACAAAATACTAACTCCTTATATTTGCGTAGTCTTACAGTTAACAAAATGTTTTACATCTATTACTACAGTGGAATCCCTTAGTAACCTTAGAAACCTTGTCAAGTTGCCAAGGTGTATGTATTCTAATGTTCAAGATCTGGTATGGGACCCAGTTGTTTTGTAAGCCTAAACCTTTAGAACTATGCCTGTTATTAGAATATGCTGCTTTCATTTGTTTTCAAATGCTTTTAAAACTTCATTTCATTTATTTTGTCTTAGCAATGACCTCTCAGATTTGAATCTTCTATAATATTATCAAAAATGTACCCCAAAAGACTCTAATAGCAATTTGATGCTCCTATCTTATTTCTTGAAAAAAAAAGTATACATAAGTTGTTTTTCCTTGTTTTGCCTTTTTTCTGTAACTGCTGATTCCCTTATCCTGAAGTTTAGGACAAAAGGGACTTTGGTCCACCCTGTCTAGAAACATTCATGTTCAATCATGGCATCAACTAGGTTAAGTCAAATCTTACATATTTTTAGCATTATCAACTGCTTCGTGGTCTTCCTCTGCAGTGTATTCTGGATATTTGTGATATGTTCTATCAAATATAAGCAGCAGCCACTTCTTATTTTATCTATGTAAACCACATACAATCAGGGCTTCTCACTGAAAAATGGCATCTTTATCAATCAATCTAAAATGGTGACAGTACAAACTAAAATAGTTTACGGTACAGTGAAGACTACGAGAAACAAATTTGTAGAAGGAAAATCATACTCATATTGGAATTCTTTGGACAGGGAGCAAGAACAACTAGCAAAATCTAGGAGCAGTTTGGAAGGATTTAGCATTCATTGGTCCCATCCACAATAGTGGAAAACGAGTACAATTGCAAAGATGCAATTTTTCTCTGATTGTCATTTGTCCAGTCTCCAGGCAACTGTCAGAGTGAATCAACTGAGACAAGGACTCCATATACGTTTTTTAAAACCCTTACAGTGGTTCCATGAGTTACGAGTGACCAGCTCCAGTTTACAGATGATAATACCGACACTCAAGCTAATTTACTCTGCTAAGGTCCCAGGTTTATCAACTGGGTACTCAATTTGAACTCTGACATAATCACACCAGGCAGAACTTTAGCAGGGAATATAAGAATGATGTTAACTTGTATATTATTGTCTATGCAAATACATTTGACTGTAGATCACAACAAGATGTGGCTAAAATTGAACAGAGTGGGAATTACAGAACACTTAATTGTACTAATGCAGAACCTGTCTATACATAGTGCACATAGTCGCCTTTGGAATTGATCAAGAAAACACTGCATGACTTAAAACCTGGAAATGTCTGTGTCAAGGTTGGATCCTTTAGCTGTACACAGTCACTTCACATGCTGAACATATGCTCCTAGTACTTGGACTGCATGGATCAGAGCATAGCATCAGGATTAGAGGAAGGTGCATCAAGCTGTGATATGCAGATTACAACCTAGTTCGTTGAAAACAAGGAAGACTTGGATCATTGTTGAAAACTATAATTGTGACCTTTATTATAGTTCCAACTCAATCTGAATAAATGAAAAAATTCCCCCAGTGGAAACAATAGATAGCATCATGATAAATGGAGCAATGGTAGAAGTTGCCAAAGATTTCATTTTACTTCCATCCACAATCATCACTCCTAGAAGCAACCACCCAAAAATCAAGTAAGGTATTGCATTGGCAAATCTGCTGTATAAGACCTCCTTAAAGTGTGGAAGAGCAATGTCATTTTGAGGACAAAGACCTGCCTGACCCAAGCCACAGTATTTTCATTTGACTCATATACCTGTGAAACTTGTACAATAAGGAACACTACATAAAAATGGGAGGATCTTAATTATGTTGTTGGCAAAGAATATTGAAAGCAATGTGGACTGCCAGAAGAACTAACAAAACTATCTTGAATAAGTAAAATCAAAATACTTCTTAGAATGGAGGTTGACAAAACTTCCCATCACCTTTTGTGGCTAAGCTACAAAGAGAGATCAGTACTGAAAAATAATATTAGGCTTGGTAAGGCAGACTGCAATGACATTTATGGACAGAGTGACTGCAAGGATTCACTTACATGTAGCTAAGGTTACAATGCAGGGTGACTGGGCAGGACTTTGCTTGGTTGTGCAAAGAGTTGGGTTGCTATGAATCTGAATTGCTTCAAAGGCAAGTGACAGAAAGGGTTACAGACTAGCAACCAAGAACTGCTGCTGCTGCGATGCATTTTATTTAGTTGCAAATGGGAACAAAATAATGAAGTGCAGAATGATTGATTCTGCACCAATTGATTTGGAACTTTTAGTAGAAATAGAATTGGTTGTTAAAATGCACCAATATGGAAAAAGACCTGGTAATCTCTTCCCATTATGATTACAGTCCTGAGAACAATTGGGACAATTGTCTTTTTCTGCATTGCTGTTGAGTTGTCGTTGACCTGAGGACACCTATCAACATTTTGAAAACCAACATCCAGTTCAGTACATCAACTTCTAATGAAGAAAGACATTGTTTCTTTAAACTGTGCATGTTAAGGTAACATCGAGGCCCCAGAAAGAAAGAACTATGAGTGCCCCCCTTTCCCTTCATATAACAAACAGCATGTGTGGGAAGATTTAAGGGGTTATTCATAAAAAAAAATGTTTTTCTGTCACTCTGGGCTGTTAAAATGCAGTGTGAATCAAAGAATCAACTTATACTATCTCTCAGCAAATTATTTTCACTTCATCAAGTCTAACCTCTTTGTCTTTGAATCCATTGGTTTATAAGGAAGAGGACTCCCAAAGAGTCGTATCTTATGATGTTATTTTAAATATCAAGTTGTTTTATTCTAACTAAAATTTTGCACTAATTGAAGTATTTCATTCTGTACTTTATAATTTAAAACAACAGGAAAGATACTCTAATATATAATAACCCTGGTTAAATGCAGTATCAAATGGAATATGGATGTTTTCTAAGATCCTGTAATCTTCATTAATTCAGCTAGCAAATACCACCCCATCTGAAACCAGGTATATCTGGCAGATGGAATCCAAGTAGTAAACTGAATGTATCAGTCGTGTCGGCAAGCTGGGGAATGTGAACTGCCTGGGTTATTTTGGGGTGGTTCAGCAGATTTCTTCTTTCCATAATAAGATAATTTTCTCCACAGAATTTTAAATTTAACTGATTTTTACTCAACAAAATAAAGTTATTCCACAGAGGAATTTCTATTAACTCTTTAGCATAACATACTTTCATGATCAAATTGGAAGTAGAGGTCAAATGTTTATTTTAGATTATGTCTAATACTTTGTAGTCTGGTATGTTTTTACAATTACCTGAAATTATAATGCATTATGAATCAAATAATATGTTTAAACTACCAGCAAGTTATTTTCCCTTCACCAAATCTAAACTCTTTGTTATTGAATCCATTGGTTTATAAGGAAAACGACCCTCAAAGATGGATAGGTTTATGATGTTATTTAAACACTGTCAAATAGATTTGTTCTAAGATCTGCATTGATTAATGTATTTCATTCGGTAATCTAATAGATATGAAAATGTAGAAAATAAAAATAGTAACAGCCCCAACCAGCCTAATGTAAAGTCTAAAACTGCTTAAACTATGGTTAACCTAAATTAACAAATAGAACACTATGAGCAAAAGAGAGGGGGGGTTATATCATCTGATACTGTTTTTAGAAACAGATGAAGAAAGTTGCTCTTTTTGGAAACTTTTAAAACAGAATATCGATATGTTTAATTGGCCCTAACAGAATCACTTTGGTTATATATGTGTGAAATAGGTAACATTCAGCAAGTAGCAGTGGCTTCAGAATAACACCTGAGTTGCCGTCTGCTATTGTTACTACCTACACCCGTGATCTTGGTGTGGGCACCGCCTCTGCCCTGCTCCCAGTTTTTTCATCAGTGCAATAGTAAGAAGGATGCCAGCTTATATGAGTATGCCTATCAAATGGGATCAGATTTCCCCCAAATGTAATTCATAGCACACACTTGTTCCAAATGCTAGTTGCCTTTCCATTGGCCTTAAAATCATTGTCTTTTTGGTTCTCTTTGGCAGAACACTTGCCAAATCTCCCACATTATCTATTGCTACTTCCCCTCTCCTCCAAGAAGGCCCCAATAGCTCAGTGCTGGGACAGTTGGTCACTAAGCTAAGCTCAGTGCTGGAACCCACCAGCTATTGGTCACAAAGATGTGGCAGGCTGCTTCAAGTAAAGATGGATAACCTTGAAGAGTCTCTGAATCCCAGTGTGACGATGTCCTCTGGGATTGTAGTATATTAGAATCACTTTGATAGCATTAGGTTTTCTCCTACAGGTAAGAAGAGGTTTGTTGAACCAAATGTATGTTCTGCCAATGATCTTACTCCCTCCTGGGCCTGTTTGTTAAATGAGGGGGCCTAAATATGCCTAAATATGCCTAAAAGGCATATTTTCTTCATAGGTGTTTTTTTCTGAGGTCTCTTTCACTTTTGCTAAATTATATGTGGAAGTTTAAGTACCTCTGATTGTTGTCTAATATCGTTGAGGAACTCTTGTTTATGTGTGTGACAGTTGCATAATCTCCTGTCAACTTAAAAAGGGATGGAGTCTAGCCTATCAATCAGGCTATAGCCAATGAAGCCTCTGTGTGGGCCTGGCCTTCTCCTGAGGTTTCTGGGAAATTCTGTTTTCCTCTCTGGAGGTGGGAGACACTGTCTGCCTCATCTTCCTGCTGACAAGTCACATGGAGCTACACTGATGTAGCCAGAGCTGGAGGAACCATGTGGAGACCCACAGGGGAAGATGCTCCCACCACCATTAGATCCACAAGACTTTCCACTCACTGTCCTGTGATCATCCTGCATTCAGCATAATTCCATGACTGCAAGGGTCTAACGGTGAATTTATGGGCTAATATTGATATATGGTGTAATATCAGACTTATGGACTTGATCTGGCCTGGGTTGGGATGTTCTCCTAATGTACAATTGCTCTTTGATATAAAGTTCTCTCTTAATGTCTCTGGATTTATTTCTCTAGTCTACCAGGACTAACAATGTACATGGAGAGTTCTAGTGCAAATTTTGAAGTAGCATAGTCCTTCCGAAGTTAGAATATATGTGTATATACATATATATTACATTCAATTGTATAAAGTGTCAAAGATAAAATGTGACCTAAAAATTATTAAAATAGATGTGGAGAAAATTTTCTCCAGTATTAAAAATGAATCATGTACCAAGTTTGGGACCTATGAAGAAGGAAGAGGAGGAAGAGAAGAAGACAAGGAGGAGGAAGAGAAGAGGAGGAGGAGGAAGAAGAAGAAGAAGAAGAAAAAGTAGTTAGTGGATTATCCACCTTGACAGAAAGATAGAAGGGACTGAAACACCCCCTGCCTAAGCCTACTTCCATAGCAAGTCTGTCCATTCATCTGTGTCCCATTGGATAATATAGGGCTAAATGGATTAGGAAGGAAAAGAGGATGGAGGCGTCAAAGATCCTCCCTTGACATGGAATCCTGGGACAAGCATTACTCTAATATGCATTTTAATTGTCAAGCACAAAACTTCAGAATATACGCTTGCTACACAAGGAAGGTCCTTCCTTAGTGCACTGTTGGGTAACTTACCAAAAACCAGTGAGTAGTGAGAGAGCTCAAAACTGTGGTCAGTTTACCATTTCTAGTCAACCTGTATTCTACCTTGCTACAGAAGGATGAAAGGAAGGAAAATGTGATGGTAAATTTGAAGTGTCATCTTAGCTCGATGTTACTTAAAATGAAGTCCAGGTGTTTCTATTAAATCCACTAATGACTAATATCCACAACTTTAACGAAAGCTTTTACTCTCCATAATGTAGTGAAGGATTCTGTCTCATAGCTCTAACAAAGATTCCATGTATGAGTATCCAGATTGCCACCTCATCTTCAGCTGCCAGAATTGAAGGAACCCATTTCTTATAGTAAGTCTTCCAAAGTTGATATAGAAATGTTGATACAAATAGAGGTTTAAGCTGATATCATAGAATTCAAGAGGAAAGAAAATGTTTGGAAATTGATTGTGGCAAATATTCCATACTACTGCTTGACATGTGTGAGTGGTGCAATGTTAGGCGACTATAAGAGCGCCAAATAAAATGAGTACTTTTATGAGAAAAAATGAGGAGCATTAGACATAGATACAAAGATGTCAGGCACTAGACATTTCATTGTTGTTGTGGTGTGCCTTTTAGTCAGTTCTGGGTCCTCATGATCCTGTGCATAGCAGAATGAAACGCTATTCTCTATTGTGCCAGGCTCACAAAAGTTGTTGTCTAGGGGCTTATTGTTGCAACCACTGTGTCAAGCCATCTCATTCATGCTCTGCCTCTTCTGATGATGACCCTCTGCTTTACCAGACACGATGCCCTCTATTCAGGACAGATCTTTTTCTGAGGAAATGCTCAAAGGACTTGAGGTGAAATCTTGT
The DNA here is from genome assembly GCA_004026705.1 of Nesogale talazaci. Classification (NCBI taxonomy): domain Eukaryota; kingdom Metazoa; phylum Chordata; class Mammalia; order Afrosoricida; family Tenrecidae; genus Nesogale; species Nesogale talazaci. The sequence continues at coordinate 6,793 of PVJH01000095.1, read as the reverse complement.
CATCCTCACTTCTGAAGAGCATTCTGGCTGTACTTCCTCCAAACCATATTTGTTTGTTCTTCTGGCTATTCACAGAAAATGTCATGATGATATAATGGTTGTTTGTTGGGCTGTGATCTGTGTGGTGTGCACTTTGGAACCCACAACAGTCCCTGGGGAGAAAGACGGAACTGTCTACTCCTGCAAACCATCCTAGAAACCCACAAGGGTGATGATGAGTCTGGGTTGACCCAATACCAATACGTTTGCTTGTGGTGAATACCAGACTCCAAATGCTTCAAGGCTTCTTTGTTCTCTTGTATTCCTTGTCCACATTTCACAGACATAAAAGGATTTGAAAAAGCATCCTGGCTGATTCAGGCACACCCTTACTCAGCAAAGTGCACCCTTGCTCTCCCACTTTCTAAGGAGCACCTGTGCAGCATATTTGCCTAATGCAATACGTCCTTTTAATTTCTTGAGTGGTGCTTCTACGAACATTGATTGTGGAGCCATATAAAATGAAATCATTGACGACTTTGATCTTTCATCCATTTTTTATGATGTCATCTATCAATCCAGTTGTGAGAATTTTCTTTTTCTTTACACTGAATTGCAATTTGTACTAAACTATGCAATCTTCATCAGCAAGTGCTTTGAGCCTTCCTCATTTTCAACAAGCAAGGTTGTGTGAAATGCATATCAGGGGTTGGTAATCCCTCGTCCTCCGATTTTGATTCCCTGTTCTTTTCCAGAAAGTCCATCTTCTCAGGTTATTTGCTCAGCATACATATTAAAGAAACTTGGTGAAAGGATATAACTCTGATGCACGTCTTTCCTGCTTTTGAACTGTGAAACATGCCCTTGTTCTGTTCTCTGAGTCCATGTGCAGATTCCATGTGAGCACAATGAAGTGCTCAGGAATTCCTGTTTTTCTCAGTGTTCACCAAAATTTGTTCTCATCTTCAGAGTTCAATGTCTTTGTGTAGTTAGTAAAACATGAGTAAACATTTTTTCTAGTATTAACCATTTTCACAATGACCTCCCTTGTGACTTGTCTATTTCTAAATCTAGTTTGAATTTCTGGCAGCTTCCTGTTAGTGGACTGCTGCAATTGTGGTTGAATTGTCTTCAGAAAATATTTACTTAATGTGATGTTACTGATATTATTTATAATTCCTACATTTGGCTGGCTCACCTTTCTTTGGAATGGGAAAAAAGCAAGGACCTCTTTCAATAAGTTGGCTGTATAGCCGTCTCCCAGATTTATTGGCATTGACAACTCTGTGAATACATCCAGAGCTTCACCTGCTTGTGACATTATTTCAATGGCCAGTCCCTAGATCTATGTTGTTTTGCATTGCCTTTGTTGAAGCATGGTCTTCTCCCTTTAGCACCATCAGTTCTTGATCATGTGCTCCCTCTTGAAATGATTGACTGTGGATCAATTCTTTTAGAAGCAGTGACTCTGTATACTAGGGCTTACTCAAAAAACGCTGGATTTTTTTTTAAAGCTATATATTTAAATTCTTGTACAAAGCAACCTTGTCACCTGCAAAGTACTCTCTTTTACATTTAATTATTTGTCAAATATGCTATTCCATTCTTGGAGACATTTTTCAGACTCATCTGTTTGGATGGCTGACAGCACCTCCCCTTTTTTTTCACCTCTTTTATGTTGTCAAATCACTGCCCTTTACTGTCCCTCTGCATTCACAGAAACAAAAGGACTCCCATAGAGCAAGTCCAGGGCAGTAAGGTGTGTGGTACAAGAGAGGAATGCTGATTTTACCAAAAAATGGCAGACAGAAATGGCCATGTGAGCATGGTGCAAAACCAATACTCTGTATGACATATATCAGGACTTCTTGTTGCATAGTTATACAATCCTTGCATAACCTCTAAACAAAAAGCTTGATTAATAGTCTGACCTGGTGGAATGAACTCCAAATGCACTGTGAGTCAACATTTTTATCTATTTGGGAAGTAGATGCTTGTCCAGAACAAGGTTTGCCATCAATTGATATTTAAACTTTTCTGAAAAGGGAAAACCACTCATACACTTGATTTTTTCAATAGCACAGTCCTTGTAAGCTGTGCTCAACATCACAACAGTTGTGGTGGCATTTTTCCCGATCAGGAAACATGCATGCAGTTCTTTTAAATTGGGCATTGCAAAAAACAAGGTTTGAGCAAAATTGCTTTTATGAAAAAAATCACTCTTGCCAGAGAGAACCTCCTGGTGGCATGTCACGGGGTGTGCTAACTCAGAGCAATTTGCTTGATGCCCAACTAGTGGGAAAAATACATAGTATGAAAGTTCTGTCCAGTGGAGCCTTTTCTGTTTGTTTTTTGGGGGCCACCCCTCACTTTCCCCCTATGGTCTTCATGTTTCCTGCATTGTTCATTATCTTCCTGATGAAATCTTCAAGTTTTTCCTTTAGTTCTCTCAACTTCAGACAGGCTGAATTTTTTCTTTCCTTTTGACTTTCTAACTGCAAGCCTTTTGTTCATTACATTATCATACTTTTCTTTTTTGGCCGCCGTATGAGATTTTCTCTTCAGTTGCGTGTTAGTCTGGGTACACTAGAGAAACAAATTCATAAAAACTCTTATGTGAATAAGAAAGAGGTTTTATACAAGAGCAATTGAACATTGAGTAAAACACCCCAGTCTAAGTCCAGTCAAATGTCATAAGTCGGATATTAATGCATTTGTCTGAAACCAGTCCATAAAGTCTTCTTCAGCCTCACAAAACACATGCAATGACACCAAATGCAAGATGATCACAAGCCAGTTGGGCAGAATGCCTTTGGATCCAATGGTATTGTAAACATCTCAGTGCCGGCAGGGGTCTCCAACTGGCTCCTCTGGCTTCAGAAGTCTGGCTTTATCAGTGTAGGTCTACATGCCTTCTCCTTCTGAATGTCTCACAGGTTGTCAGCCTTGTATCTTGTCAGTAGAGTGTCTCCAAGGGAGTGAGTGTGGAGAGACAGTGTCTCTGCCTCCAAGAAGAATTACCATATTTCCCAGAATTCTCAGGAGAAAACCAGGCTCAAACAGGTCTCATGCACTATCTGCAGAATCACAAACTAGACTCCGCCCCTCTACTCTTAATCCTCAAATTGACATCAGACTAAGTGACGAGCACTAGCTCTTTTACCTAATCATTGCTTTCATTAGCTTTAGCTGCGTATTTCAGAGCAGTTCCAAAGTTTATTCTGTTTTTGCATTTGATCTTTTATTTCTTCTTTCCTTTAAATGATCTTTTAATTTTCTTCATGTATTATGTATTTTATGTCAACCACAGGTCACCGAGCCTTCTGTCATTAACATTGAATGTTTTAATCTATCTGTTCTTAGATGTTCTCAAAATTCAGGTGGGATATACTCAAGGTTGTATTTCAGCCCTTTTGGACTTGTTTTATTTTCTTCAACTTCAACCTGAACTTGCATATGAACAAGTGTTGGTCTGCTTCACAATCTGCTCATGGCTAAATTTGGCTACTAATAGTCAGCTTCGTCATTGTCTCTTCCCACAGATTTAGTTCACTTGATTCATTTGTATTCCATCTGTTGATGTCCGCATGTACCATTGCTGCTTATGTTATGGAAAAAAAGATATTCAAAATGAAGAAGTCATTGGTCTTGAAAAATTCTATCATAAAATCTCTAGCTTCATTTCTATCACCACGGCAATATTTTCAATTAATGTTCCTACTTATTGTCAATAGTTATTAATAAATTTGATTATATGTTGTATTAATTTTGATAGACTTCCTTAATTTCTTTATCACTGATTTTTGTTATTGGTACATATGTTTGAATAATAATGGCATTGATTGGATTTCCTTATATGGTTATATATATTATCCTATGGTTGATAGCCTTGTATTTCCAGATCTTAAAATATCCTTTTTGTGGATAATTGTGATGCTATTCTTCATGAAAATGTCATTCCCTAAGCCATATAATTGTCTGATTCAAAATGTCCAGTAGCAATTCATTTCAGCTCACTAATCCCCAGGACATGGGTCTGTATATGTTCAATTTCATTTTTATGACTTCCAGTTTCCTTAGATTCTTACTTCTTTCCATGTCCTGATCATTCACAGATATTTTCAACTGTTTATGCTCATTTTGAGCTATCCGTCATCAGCAAATGAAAGTTCCCAAGGCTTTACTCCCCCCACGTTTTTATGGTGGGCTCCCCTGTGAGGAGGTAAGTCTTCTCCCATCATGTTTGCAATGCCTTAAGTCACCTCACCTTCTTGCACTATATTTGACAGTCCCCCCGTCATTCATAAAGGTTTCAGTGGCTAATGCCTCAGAAGTGTACCACCAATTCCTTCTTCATACTTGGTTCATAGTCTGGAAACTCCACCAAAGTCTGCTCAGCTTGGGTGACCTTGCCAGCACTGGAAGTAATGGTGGGTTAAATTTCAGCATCAGAGCAACATGCAAGCCACTGCAGTATGACAAACTTACAGATAAGTAGTGGACATTTGATGCAGACACCCACATATGTGTAAACCTGATATAAATATACATATATCTTGTGGAGTTTGCATTTCTAGAAAGTCCTGTCATAAAAAGAAATAATATAGAATTACTTAGAGAAGCCGCTGCCATCTGCCGTTGTTCTAGTGACTTCTACCTGGCATTGAGGAAAGTAGAAGAGCAGTAAAGAAGTTTAGCTTCTGTATTTGTCATGATTGCTATTCATCTGTGGATCTGCCTGACTTAGTCTCCGCATTACGTAGACCGGGTAGCTCAGAAGTACACCGTCTCTGAAGACAGCCCTATTAACTTGCTTCCACAGGCCACAGTCTTGATAACCTATAAAGCCTTTTCACTTTCTACATGTGGGCTAACCATGACTCACAATTGTCACCATGACAACTGACAGGCACAATTTGGTTTACAAATATGAATGGTTATTTTTAACATTTTTTTGGGGGGGGGCATCACTGCCCTCTGGTGGTGGGAGTAGGAGGCCCAGCCTTTGCTCCTGTGGAGCCACTGCTGGAACTGAACCTCCATCCCAGTAGGCCGCAGTCCTGCGCACAACCACTACACCACCGGGACTCAGCCCGAATGATTATTTTTATAATTTAGAAATCCTATCCAACTCTAAAGTTATGTAATCCTATGTCTACAAAACTATGATTATGATTAATGCTACTTTCGATTTAAAATATTTAGGATGTCTGATTTCAATGATACAAGAAAAATATTTAAAAATTTATCTTTTTCTATGTAGGGTCTATATTAAATTGATTCAAGGTGATAATTAAGTGTCATTTTTTTTTTGTTTCTGACCAATTTACATAAACTCCAATGTTCCCATATACAAACAATGCCAGAAGCAATTGTTTCTAGGGTAGCCTCATATTGGCCATCCCGTATTATTGCTGTGAAACAAAGTTCTGTTTCCTAAATTGGGTGTGTGATAAATTTTCTATCTGCCTACCACCCTATTTTAAAAGATCTTAAATATCTTGTTTTTAACTTTCCTGTGACAAAATACACAAACATTTTGAGCCAAGAAATGTTCTCTACTATATGAAAGAGATATTTGGTATTGACTTTTTAAAGATGCAGTATTCAAATTACCTTTGAAAAATAAGTAAAACTGCTATCAAATCACTCATTATACTGAAAAACAAAAATCTGTGGCTCTTGGCCTCTGTGTAACTCATTTCCTCCCCCCTGTGAGGGTGTGCACAGCTCTGGATCATTCCAGGAGGTACTGGAGCATGCATTTTACAGAGTTCCAGGCAGCTCATCTTATCTCCCTTTGCAACCCTAACTCAGGGATTTTGAGCACTGCTTGAGTGACTAAATTGGCCATAGATTTTTCACGCATCTCTAATATTATTACAGAATTCATTAGCATGTCAGCAATCACTGGTGGGAAGCTACAGCAGTTTTATGGAATGACCAGACAATATTACATGCACAATACTTTATGCCTTTAAAATTTGGTGAGAGAGAGAGAGAGAGAGAGAGAGAGAGAGAGAGAGAGAGAGAGAGAGAGAAAAGAAACTCTTCTTTGAATCATTGGCACTCCAGTCAAAGCAAAACATGGCCCCACTGCTGTGCAGTAAATTATGCATCATCAAACTGCTGTTGCAGATTCAGCAATATGTTGGCTGTAAGGCACCCTCTCACGAATGTTTGAAAGCTGAATGCAGCATGGAGCTTGGATGTGCCAGTTCTGGAAGAGAGACAAAGCTGAATGGGAAATAGAAATGCCAATGGTGCGGTGAGGGACAATTGCTCCTTCATAATTATAGACTAGAAATGTGCACATTATGCCCTTCCAATTGTTGTGGGTCAGACAGTGCTGGGGAATTTCCTAGGTACTAATAGAATATTCAGTATCACTAGGCTTCATAAAAGGGATGAGGTTTATTGAAGTCATGTGCCATACCTTGGGAAACATTTGTAGAGCAAGGAAACATGATTTAGGTTTATGTTCTGTTATTATGGGTAAGTTATGGATCAGCCTACTGAATCACCTGCTTACTAAATAATATAAGATCCTGTTGGAACTCCAGTGACACAGAAAATTGTCGCGCGCCCCTCGCCGAGACGGATCAGGTCAGGAACACGCAACACACGACACGATAAATGGTCAGGACTCTTCTGATGGCGTTTACAGCAAAGTTTAATGAAGCTGCCTCGCTTTCAGGAGGTCAGCGAAAGAAGAACCCCGAGGAGGAGAAACCCAAAGCTTTTATAGCCTATTTTAGGCGTGGCTCTATGCGATTGGTGCAGAGGCTCTATTGCATCACCAGATATACTCGAG
>PVJH01000094.1:363848-493798 GCA_004026705.1 Nesogale talazaci | reverse complement strand
ATTCTCAATATATTTTTTTCTGTGATCTTAAGATGTGTCTCCTGTAGGCAGCAGATTGAGGGGGTGTATTTTCTAAGCCAGTCTATTAATTTCTGTCTCTTAAGGCCTGAGTTCAATCCATTAATATTTAGGGTTATTACATCTATCTGTGCACTCTGTGTTGTCATTTTATTGCTCTTGGATTGGATGTTTTTCTATTCCATAGGTTGTGTCAATATATGTTTGTGGTTCATTCTTGCCTTTCTTCCATCTCTGAGCCAGAGTTATCTTGGGGGCTGTTACCCCTTTGACTGTTTCTGGGTAGATTCATTCTGCGTGTGTTAGGTCGTTGTTGTTCTTCTCCCAGTGGGTCGGTGAGAATCTTTTGTAGGGCTGGGTTCCTTTTGGCACATTCTCTGAGATTTTCCTTGTCTGGAAAGACTCTTACTTCTCCATCTATTTTGATAGATAATTTGGCTGCATAGAGTATTCTTGGGTTTGCATCATGTTCCTGCAATTTTTGGAATATGCTGCTCCACTCTCTCCTCTTCTTCATAGTTTCCATTAATAGGTCCGAGCATATTCTTATCTGTTTGCCTTTATATGTGATTGCCCTTTTTTCCCTAGCTGCTCTCATAGTTTTTTCTTTTTCTTCATTATTGGATAGTTTAACAACTATATGTCTTGGTGTTTTCTTCTTGGGGTTTAGTCTAGCTGGTGCTCTTTGCGCCTCCTGTATGGTTATATGGCTTTCATTCATTAAGCTAGGGAAGTTTTCCTCTAAGCATTCCCTCACTATTTTGGATGTTGGTTTTCTTGTTGCCTCATCCTCCGGCAGACTGATAATCCTAATGTTGTTTCTTTTCATTGTATCAGCCAGGCATCTAATATTTTCTTCTGCTTCTCTCATAGACTTGTTAGATTTTTTTCTCCCACTTATTAATTTCTACTTGTGAGTCCTCTAGGTGACTTGTCCTGTTTTCTGCCTCCTCCATTCTCTGGCCAAAATCTGAGAGCTTACTATTAGTTTTTGTTAGCTCACTCTTTAGTTCTTGGATTTCCCTTTGGTGCGTAGCCTTTATCTCCTGTATCAATTCTTCTTTCTTCTTTAATGCGTCGCTCAAGAGCTGCATACGTGTTAGTAATATCTTGAAGATTTCTTTCTGTGGTTGATCGATCTCCGCATTTTCTATGATTGCTGTTAGGTCCTGCTGATCTGCTTGCATCGGATCCAGTTTCTCTTTTCTTGATACTGTAGAAGCTGCTAGCTGTTTTTTGTTCGATTTATTCGTATTAGGTGGCATTTCCTTGGTGTTTTGTGGCCCTGGGGTCTCTATTTAGGATGCTGGTCTTATATTATAGCTTCCCTCAGGAACTGTTTGCAGCTAGGCCTTGCAGATCTGATGGAGTATGTTGGCTGAGCAGGGGAGTGGGTTTAGGGGATGGGGTGGGAATTGGGTGGTCTGTTCCTGGCTAAGGGCACTTGCCACAGATAGGTGGGAAAAAATCCTCTAGGACTCTGGGGTGGGGAGGACGGGCTGGCTGTTTACCCAGTAGACAATGTAAAGCAGGCTTCTCTGTCGCGGGGTTTGGGGCAGGCGCCCTGAACAGGCAGCGTCTGTGAGGAGCCCCAGCGACTATGGGGAGTGCGGGTGTTCCTTCTGCTCCTGTTAGAAAGTGTGGCCCAGGTGGGCAGGCTTGGGTTTAGGCTTGATCTTATCCTGAGCAGTGGTGGTGTCCTTAAGGTGCGCCTGGGCGGGGGCCTTCGGGGTGAGGGAGGGGCTGGCCCTCCTTTGTGCTGGGGACACAGGAGTCCCTGGGGGTGAGGAGCAAGAGGTGTGGGTCTGCGTGGAGCCACCCCCGGGCAACTTGGGGTGGGGAGGACTGGTCTGCGATTTCGTGCGGGCGCTGGTTAACTGCAGGTCCCAGATCTCAGGGTTGCAGAGAGGCGCCCTGGATCCCGCCGGCACAAAGAACCCGCAGCATCTGTGCAGGCGGAGTCCGTGGGGAGCGCAGGTGTGCGGGTGGCGCCTGCTCCTGGTTCAGAGGAGGGCTCTGAGCATTCCTGGAGTCACAAAACCCAATTTGAGAGCCCTACCCTTCCCCTTGTCACCCCCACTCACCGATCTCCAGGAGCTCCCGGCTTGGGCTTCCTATCTGGCGGCCATCTTCCCAGAGTCCAAAGGCGGGGACATCTGTGTTGTTGTTATTTATTGTTGTCTAGTTGATTTTTACTCATAGATACCACTTAAGTACATTTATGTTTATATGCATATATATGTATATGTGTATGCATGTATATATCACTTTGCTTTGTTATATAGAACTGCTTCACAGAATTTATTTGCATTGCAATTTTAATTAATGTACATTTCCAGGCCTATCTTCCTTGGCATTATTGGATAGGTTTGAACAACTATCCAAAAGAAGAGTTTTATGTTGTCCCAAGAGTTACTATGCCTGGAATTGACTAAATAGCCATGGACTTCATTCTCTACTCCTCAGAATCATGAACCTTAAGTTTAGCAGTTAATTCAGATCTTTCCTGCCACCTGATGGCCATGAGCTTACCTCAAGATCAGTGGTTCAAATGCAATGTTGGTTCTTTGAGAGAACAATGAGACTTTCTCTTCTCATACAGATTTTAAAAGCCTGGGAAACCCTTTATAGACTCACAGTGCATCAGATTGGGATGCGGTGGAGCTTGGCTTTGGGGACTATTAATGAGGAAAGACTATTGATCTTCCATGGAGAATGAAATATGCAGTTTCAGATTACAGATGAAATTGTCATAAATATCAAGGAAACAAGATTCATAAGTTTGTACAATCACAGAATTGAAAAGAAATTGAAGATTCCTCCAAGTCTTCTGACATGTTAAATAAGAACGTCCATTCTTTCTTCAATTATAATGATAGACTTATTTTCCATGTTGAGGATCTGCTTTTTTATAATATTAACTAACTAATAATAGTTTTGTCTTCTAGGATCAGCCAGAATAATTGTATACATTACTCAGATAGTCAAATACAAAGAACGACGCATTTTGTTCTTTTCTTTTTCAAAACCCTTTTATTGGGAGCTAATACAGATAAATCCATATTTCAATCACACCAAGAAATATTATACTATTACTGCCACAGCCAGTTTCAAAACATTCTGGTCCTTCTTGACCTCCTTGACATCAGCTCCCCTCTACCCCCTCTGCCCAACTGTATCCACCAAGAACCGTTACTCTACTTGTCATGTCTATAGGTTCATCGATCCTAGGTTTCATATACTGAAAAAGGGAAAAACATACAACAACAATCCAAGAGGGGTGATGCACCCAGTGACAAAATACATCTGAGATAAACTCCAATATGGGGGAGCTGAAAATGTTGAAAACATGATCATGCATAGGGTAGGGGAGGATGGTAGGGGTGGGAGGGGGAGGGACCCTGACAAGGCTTAAACTACTCAACTCCGGTTTATCCTTGTGATCTCATACAGTCATTTCTACCATGCACTATATTTCATAACCGGTTTATTCACATGCCTCCATTATGGATAGAGAAAAATCACCAGAGATTTATTGCCTAGGTAGATCTCTCAAATGTATCTTGAGTTTCCAATCTTACCCATACCTTTCTGCAAACTACAATCCCAAGTTTAGGCTCTGATACTATTCCCTCCCTTGATTTCAGATTATATGATTAACAATTCTTCAGTCACTAATGTTGGTGTGCTTTCTTAAATTTAGCTTAAATCTCACTTAGATGGCTACTTTTTTGGAAACTAGCCTTTAAGGACTCAGATGCTCTTCTTATCAGATAGTCAGTCTACATTTAATTTCTTCACCACAGTTTTCTACAACACTCATATCTTCTATGTTAATTTCCATACAATAGTATTGAGCAAGGCCATGTACTTAAGGATGTTACTCAGTCTTATATAGTTTACTTAATGGAAATTTGCTAAGAAAGTCCAAGAAATAAAAATAAATTAAATTTAGAAATATGGTTATCTACACTTGAGTGTGTTTGATGAGAAAACATGCGAAATATGCTGATCATCTGGTTTTGAAATACTTTTCTCATCTGGACTTAATATCTGGACCAATGGATAAAATGAATTATGGCTTCTATAAAAATGCTACTACAGTAAATGTAGTAACAGATTCTGGGGTTTGGTAGGCAAGATCACGGGAGCAAGTTCAATTTTGACTTTGCTGTCTACTCAACTTTTACTCAATTCATTCTAAGGTTAACAAATAAATATATTCTAGAACCACAGCTCTCCAAGCCAAGTCTATCCAATTCTTCTGATCTTTGCATTTTATACAATTTCAATATTTGAAAGCATTTATCTGCATGTTAGTTTTTAAAATAATGCAGCATTCTGGGAGTGGGCTTTAACATTCTCTATGAGCAAGAACAGCCACCATCATAAACATCAGCCACCCAATGCCCCTTCCTCAGTGATTAATGCCAGATCCCTTCTACAACCTTTCTTATAAAGTCTCACAAGAGATGCCACCCCAAGAACTCTCTTTATCAGCTGAGTTTGAGATTTTTTTGCAACGTTCTCATAGATGTCACTGTTAATGCTTACAATTATGGGGTTTATGAGAGAAGTTCACAGTTTAAAATTTAGGTAATAAAAGCTTGGATAGACTATTTAGTCAGGATAGTCATAGTCTACTATGCCTGCATCCAGGCTACTCTTTTATTGTCAACCTCTTGCCCTGGCCTTGCCATGAAATAGACAATGAACCCAAAAGACATGCCACCTCCCCATAACATTAAGATTGGAAGCATCAAGCTCCAGTTCTAGGAACCAGCAAATCTAGAGTCCCTAGTTAACAGTCTAGAACATTCTGTTGCATGACCCAGCCTCTTTGCCAAGCTTTACTTGCTCGGTGGAATGGGAATTCTGCCACTTGATCTAATGCTCGGGCTCTGTGTTCTTCAGTTGCCCTTTTGTTCTTTCTTTGGCATCTCCTCTGTCTTCGGGAGCAAGCAGGTTCAATGCACAGGGATCTCCACTCCACGCCCTTCTCTCCAACTGGTTAGTTCTACCATTCCTAATATTGGGTTGACTCATTTGTTGTCCCGTAGAAAAGCAATCACAGTTATGCCTGTGACATTTTTGCTACAATGGAATCCTATCAGCCTCTTTTACCTTGCCTCAACAACAGCTATCAAGACTATGGCTAAAAGGGGCCTATTATATAATTCACATATCTGAACTATCTTAAATTGTATCCATCTACAGAACTGTGCTTGGACTCCATGTGACTGGGAAGACAATAATCAAAGATTTTAGCAGGTGAGATCAAAATTATAAAGAGTAGTTCATAAATAATTTGAGTCAATTTGAATATACCTAATGTACAATTTTCTAGTATAAAAAATATAGCAAAACTAGCCCCAAATAAATGTCTTAAATAATATTACCAAACATTTGTCTGTGACCTTGCCATACTATGAAGGCTTGTGTGCTCTTGTAATGTTAAAAACTATGTAACATTTATGCCAAATTCCAGCAGGGTCACCCAAGATTACAGCAGATCTCACGACAAAGATTGGACTATTAATAAGGAACACGCTGTCCAGACACGTCCCTCTCCCTTGAGCTTCAGTGCTGTCATCTAAAGAAAATTCTTCTGGGGAGTGGGAGAAATGTTCACATGATTGGAATTAGGGCCAGGCTCTCTGACCCCTCCACTAGCTTCCTACTCCATGCCATCACTCTGCATTCATGTCCTGGAACACCAGCTTGAGTCTGGTTCCTCTTTTCCTGTTGAGATATAAACAATTCACTTCCCTTAGGTGGGTTAGTGCCTTGTTCCCCCACTACACATTGTTATAACTCCCCCTTTCTTGTCTATCATAAATAGATAGCTACCATAAGTGGATTTTGTCTGGCTTCTGCCATTTTATCTGAATTTTGTCTCAGAAATTTTTATATACAATAACTTTTTCCCTATGACCCTTTTTCATTTTTTTCAAGTTTTTTTTTTGTGTTTGTGTGTGTGCCATCACTGCCCTGGTAGGAATAGGAAGCCCAGCCTTGTTACTAGAGAGCTGCTGCTGGATTTAAACTGTCAATCCTGTGGGCTGCAGTCCCGCACACAACCACTACGCCACCTGGGCTCGGCCCCTTTTGCATTTTTTAAAGCTTAGATCAGAGGACTAATGCATTCTTCTTTCTGCAGTTGGATTACTTCACTTAGCATGATTTTCTCCAGTTCTTCCCATGTGATGACAAACTTTATGTGTTCATCACTGCTTTTCAGTGATGCATAGTATTTGATTGTATGTATGTAACACAGTTTTTAAATCTTTCATCTTTGCATGGAAATTTGTGTTATTTCCAACTCCTTGCAATTGTAAACTGTGCATAATGAATATTGGAGCACCGATGTCTGGCAGTGGTTTGTTTCTTTACTCTTCTGGGTCTATACCCTGTAGAGGGATTGCTGGGTCATATAGTAGCCCAACTTCCACATGTTTTAGAAATCACCAAATCAACTTCCATCGAGGCTGTCCATACATGCAGGTGCACCATCAGGGGATGAGAATTCCTATCTCACCACAGCCCATCCAATCCTTGTTGCTTCCTGATTTTTTTGAATTGCACTATCTTTGAGGGTATTAGGTGGTATCTCATAGTTGCTTTAATTTGCATTTATCTTATAGCTAAAGATCGGGAACATTTTTCCATACGCTTATTGACCATTTTGATTTCTTCCCTTGTGAAACTTCTGTTCAGGTCTTTTTCCAACATCCTCAGTGTGCAACTAATTTTTCTCCCATTGTGAGCTTGCAAAATATTACAGATTTTAGTTAAAAGACTTTTGTCTGGTGTGTCATTGCTAAAGGTGTTTTCCTAGTCCATGGGCTCTATTATTACTCTATTGGTGAATACTTTAAATGTACACAAGAGGATTATCTTTAGTATATCCTACTTGTCAATTTGTGCCTTCTCTATTTAAGATAGTTGTGCTAGTCTGGATAGACTAGAGAAACAAATTCAAAGAAAACATATGGATATAAGGGTAAGGTTTATATGCAAGAGGAATGGGACATTGAGAAAGCATCCCAACCCAGTCCAGTCCAAAGTCATAAGGCCAATATTAACCTATATGCCCGATACCCCTCTATAATGTCTCCTTCCAACTCACAAAGTCACAGGCCAGTGTGCGCAGAGTCCCAGTGCTGGTGGGGGTCTCCCCATGGCTCCTCACTTCCAGGGCTCAAGGTCCGTCAACAGCATCCAGGGGTGGGAGAAACAACTCAGCGCTGGCAGGGTTTTCCACATGGCTTCTTCAACTTCAGAGGTCTGGTTCCAACAGGGTAAAGCTGTGTGCCTTCTCCTACAGGTTTTTCAGCTCCTTAGACGCTGCCATCTTGTCTTGTCCATAGTGTGTTGTCTTCGAGACTGACTCTCAACAACTAAGGAGATGGCCTCACATCTCCATGAGGGAAATACCACAGGACTTCCCAGAATTCTCAAGAGAAAACCATGCCCACACAGAGGCCTCATTGTCTACTCAATGACTATCTCCAGATTAACAGGTTAGAATCCACCCCTACTTATCAATCAAGAAATTGACATAAGCACATGAGCGCCACAGTAGCCGATGTATTTCCTGTGCCAAGGTTCTCAAATATGTCCCAATTCTCTTATAAATGGTCTTAAGCTTTGTCGCTTTTTATACCCTGTGGCTTGCAATCAATTTTGTCTGATATTAAGATCACTACCCATGCTTTTTTTTCATTGCCATTTGCTTAGTATATTTTTCTCCAGCCTTTAATTCTCAACCTGTTATTGTCTGCAAGTTTAAAATGTGTCCCCTGTAAGCAGCAGTTAAATAGGTTGTGTTTCATGAGCCAGTCTCTTAGCATCTGCATTTTAATGTCTGAGTTCAGGCCATTAATATTCAATGTTATTTCATCCATCTATGGACTCTGTGATTTCATCTTATACCATACGTTAGGTGGTTTCCTACATAGCTTTCTTTTCTACTTGGGTTGTGTGTGTATGTGTGTGTGGTTCATTTTTCCCTTCTTTCTGCTATTGAGCCAATGCTATCTAAGGTTTGTTTTCTCTTTGTCACCCTATGGTTAAATTTGTACATTGTGATGGTTTCTTATTTGCACTTGATGAGTGTTGATCTTCTTCCCATACAAGATTGGCAAGGATCTTTTGTAGGGCTGAAATTCTTTTTCTGTATTCTTTCAATTTTCCCTTGCTTGGGAAGACTCTTACTTCTCCAGCTATCTTAATAGATTATTTGGCCAGGTAGAGTATTCTTGGGTTTCCATTGTTTTTCTTCAATTTTTTGGAATATGTTATTCTGGTCTCTCTTCTTCTTCATTGTGTCTGCTGATAGGTTTGAACATGCTTTTACTTTGAGGTACCATAATACATTACTCTTTGCTTTTCCCTTGATGTTCTTAAGATCTTTTCCTCATAATTGGATAATTTAACTATCGTGTATTGTGACTTCATAATGTTCAGTCTGGCTTGTGTTCTTTCAAACTGCTGAATGATTGCCTGTTTGTCATTTATTATGTCAGGGAAGCTATCCTTTAAGAATTCCCTCACTTTTTTCACTGTTGACTTTTTTGTTGTGCCTTATTCCAGTAGTCCAATTTTTCTAATATTGTTCCTCTTCAAAACATCAGGCATTGTTCTCAGGTTTTCTTCAGGTTCTCTCTGTCTTATTTGACTGTTTTACCCTTTGTTGAGGTATGCTTGGTTGTCCTCTACGTCACTGTTGCAATCATCTGCCTCCTCAAATCTATTGGCAACCTTTTCAATTTGCCATAGTATTTTGTTTTTTCATTCTGTAAGTCTTGTATTTTCCTTTGGCATGTTGTCCTCATCTCCTATATCATTTGATCCTTTTCTCTATTGCTTCCCTCATATCCTGTATGATTTCAAGAAACATTCTGGGCATTTCTTTCTGTGACTGGTCAATATTTGCTTTTTCTATGCGCATTATTGTGTTCAGGACTTCTCCTGGCTTTGTCTTCGGTTTCTCCTGCCTTTTTCTTGAAGCTGTTGGGGCAAGTTGTTGTTTACATTTTGTCTTAGAGGATCCTGGAGTCATCCCCCAGTATCAAAGAGCTCTGGGTTTTCTCTTGCAGGACTCATTTGAGTGCTTCTACAAACTACCTGCTGGTAGCTGTACTTGGGGGGTCAGGAAATCCCTGTATTTTCCTGTGGTTTAACTCTGACAAATATTTTGTTATGTGGAATGTAAATTGTATAGTGCTTTCATGGGACTCTGGTCAGCTTGTTGTGGACCCACAATCATAGCAATTCCCTGGCTGATCTCTAAGTAGGACATAGTGGTTTGTTTCACAGTGCTTGGAGCTCCTTGGGTGGTGTAAGTTGTTTCTCTCTATAACTGGAATGGCGAGGAGGATGTTTGGGTGTACCTTCCCTGGTGTAGAGCACTGTAGCTGACAGGCAGAATGACCCTACTCACAGAGATCATCATGGAGGTTGGACAATGTTCCTCGGGCAGCATGGAGCACCATTGGTGGTAGTCAGAAGTTCCCCCAGTCACTTCTGGTCCTCAGGGATTAGGCTAGATTTCCCCCAGCCCTTTTAAGGAGAGCACTCTCAGCCACTTGGGGTATGGAGGATGGCTGGGCTGATTTACCCAGGTGCTTGTAAAGCCAGAAAATGCAAGTGGGCAGTCCCCCAGTGGAGCCTTCAGTGTTACCCAGAGTGGAGGGAAGTGGCCTAGAGGATGATGGTGATTTGTGAAAGGAAAGAGAAGGAGAGGAGAAGAAAAATAGAAAGAAAGAAACAAATACAGGAGAAAAAATGCCAAGCAAAGACATATTCACTCATAAACAAAGTGCTAAGAGTAAACAAAATTAAAAACCGTCAAAAAAGGAAACTACAAAAAAAGGAAAACTGAGTCTGTTGAGACTGTAGTGGGAAAGAGAAAAGGGATAGAAGAGGAGAAAAGAAGAAAGAATGAAAGGAAAATAAGGTAAAGGGGGAAATATGCAAAAAAGAGAAAAATATAGCTGAGTCCCGTGCGCTGTGTATAGACTGCTTGATGCCATGTGCAGCACTGTCAAAGGGGCCAGGGTGTAGCTCTCACCACTGGATGAACAGAGTTGCCCTACGCAGAGGGTCAGAGACTGGTACCCAGCAGTGGCATGTGGAAGGACAGAGAGGGAGAAGAGAGAAACAGAAAAGCAGAAAGTAAGAAGAAGAGAGCAAAGAGAGACAGAAGAAAGTAAAGAGAAGAAAGAGAAAGAAGGGGACAAACACAACTGTGTGCACTAAAATTGACTGTGCTGGTAAAGAGAGAAGAAAGAGAAAAGGAAAGAAATGAAGAATAAAGACATAGCTGATCACCGTTTGCCTGAATGAGGATCCACAGTCATTTGACCTCTGCCCCAAGATGGCAAG
Organism: Nesogale talazaci; assembly: GCA_004026705.1. Lineage (NCBI taxonomy): Eukaryota > Metazoa > Chordata > Mammalia > Afrosoricida > Tenrecidae > Nesogale > Nesogale talazaci. The sequence continues at coordinate 483,391 of PVJH01000094.1, read as the reverse complement.
TTGGTGTGCCCTTTTAGTTCAGGAATCCCGGATTACCGTGCAGAATTTTTCTGATTGGCAATATCACCTTAGAAGCCCAACAGAGGTTTTCTCAGCATCGTGGAACACTACAGAGACCTGTCACAGCTGCCTTGTGCGGTGTACAGCCCTCCCACAGAGGGCAGGCTGTAAGTCTCTCAGCTATTTGGGTTGTTACCCTAAGTAGACTAGTGGCCTGGAATCTAGCAGTGGCATATAGTAGAATAGAGGTGGAGAAAAGAGGAAAATGAGAGAAAAGGAAGAAAATAACAACAACATGGTGTCTGTTGAGACTGACTACATTGGAAAAGATAGCAGGGCAAGAGAATAAAAAAGAAATAGAGTAGTAAATAAGGTGATAACTCAGGTTTAATTGCCTGACCATGGAGCTGGAGGAGTTCCCACTCTGCCTCAAGGTAGCAGCAAGGTGGTGTGCCTGCTTGTGCCCACAGATGTTGGTTGGGATTATTCTCGAAGTCAAGATCATAGCTGCAGCCAGGTGTCATTCCCACAGCGGAAATGGATTTCACTGGATTAGCACTGGATTTCACTGGTATGCCTGCCTTGTGCAGTACATAGCATTGCAACAGGAGGGTGGGAAAGAGGGCAGAGAGGGGGCTGTTCTCTTAGCCCCATGGAGGAAACCAGGACAGGCAGGGGCTCCCTTTGTGTGTGTTGACACACTGAGAGGGGAGCTGGGCTTATTAATCTATCTATACAGCTTGTGCCTACTAGCTCAGAGGCATTTTGTCTGCCCCTCTCTCCCACCAGCTAAAATAGAATTAGATTTAATTGGCTTGGCTCCCTGGCTCTGCTTATTTAGGATAAAGGTCTTTGTTATGTTGAAAGCCTTCTGGCCCTGTAGTGTGAACTCCCTCCTTATGCAAATATATGCTGAGACTCAATCTGCATGCCTCCTTGGGGGTTGATCAGTGAGCCTGGAATTTGCCAGGTTTTTTAATCCGGAAAATCTAATTTATTATTTTTGAATTATGAGGTCCCTTGATTTGATTTGGGGATGTCACGCCCTACCCTAGAGGGAGAGATCCAGCTTATCAGGAAGTTGTTTATTTCTTGGCCAAATGGAACTGAATTCTCTGCCTGGAGTATAGCGATACACTTATTTTCTGCTACACACATCGTTCCCTGACTCAGGTAAATTCCTGTTTGTTTGTTTCTTTGTTTGTTTGTTTTTTATACACCAAATCATGGCTTCCTACTGGCCCTGCTTTCCAGGTTCTAAGTTCAAGACCGCTAACAGTGCAAGGAACTCTTGTGTGGGGTCACGGAGGTTCTCCTAATGTCTCAGCTTCTGTCCCCTTTAGAGCATCATCCCTGCAAAAATCACTACTCTCTGCGAAACTAGGGCGGAGATAGCTCTTCAGCTGGAGCTTAGGAGCCCAGCATGCTGAATCCAGAGTGATTCAGTATGTCCTTGTTTCTATTTGTGAGTGGAAATCGTGAAAAATCAGATTTCAGGGAAGACCCCAGTACCCTAGTTGTAATTTCAGGACTCCATTTCCCAGTCTCCTTCACCTTACCTCTCTCTTTTCTGGTCTGGCTGTAGCATATCTCGGTGACTGAGTCTTAACTAGACACCATTTTTTCTCCTCTCTCCCTTTTCTTTATCTTTTATTTAAATCTAATGCTGCAGTCATGAGCTGTGTCAATTTCATGATTGAGATGTAGGGGTGGACTCTAGCCTGCTAATCTGGAGATAGCCATTGAGTAGCCAATAAGGTCTCTGTGTGGCCATTGTTTTTTTCTGAGACTTCTGGAAAATTTCATGATATTTCCCTCATGAAGATGAGAAGCGATCTCCCTAGATGTTGAGAGATAGTCTCAGAGACAACAAACTACAGACAAGACAAGATGGCAGAATCCGAGGAGCTGGAGGAGCTGGAGAAGCCACACGGCCTTGCCCTGATGGAGACAGACCCCTGAAGTTGGAGAGGCTGTCTGGACACCCTTGCCAGCGCTGAGTTGCTTCTACCACCACTGGATGCTGTTGATGGACCCTGAGCCCTGGAAGTGAAGAGCCATGAGGGGACACCTGCCAGCACCGGAACTCTGCAGCCACTGACCTGTGACTTCGTGAGTCAGAGGAAGACATTATAGACTGCTATTGTGCATATGAGCTAATATCGAACTTATGACTCTGAACTGGACTGGGTTGGGACGCTTTCTCAATGTTCCATTCCTTTTGTATATAAACCATTCCCCTATATCCATATGCATGTCTATGGATTTGTTTCTCTAGTCTACCAAGACTAACACGTTATGGTACTTTAGTAATGTGGTGCTAGAGGAACAAATTGTAAAGATAGAAAGTAGATGCTTGTTTGACTTTTGTTTCATGGTGTTGTTACTTCCTTGATTAGCCAGAAGGCAGATAAGTCCTTGCAGTTTACTCAGTTATTTTCTAGAAACAATATGGGAAATTAAAGTTTTGATTATTTTGTTTGGATGCTGTCTTTGGTTATTCCTATTGAAAATGAGAAAAATGAATGTTGTTAATGTATATCTTGAATTCAGGGGTAAAAACTGCCATTTGAATGTCTCAGAACCTATGTTGCTCAATGCCTTCAGAGACCTAATTCCATGTTTTGTTGTGTAAATAGCAGTTTAGATAAGGATATAGAGAAGCTTGATAAGTATTGACATTAACTCTTTTAAGAATTAAGTTTGATTTCTGACTATGCTGTTTATACTGATTTCTTATGCCCATTATTATAAATGTAAGGATGCATAGAAATGTTTATTGGGAAGCATGAAAAGAGTTTGTAAATTCAGTTACCTCAAGCCAAGCATTGACCTCTAGAGGGTTTAGAACTCAGCTTCGAAGACATTTTTGAAGAGATTAACCCCACTTTGTCCTTAGATGGGCTTAGGCCACACTTAGAAAGATTTATCTGAAGAAATTAGCCCCACCCAGTCTTTTGGAGTACTCAGGATACTTGTATTCTGAGAGAAGGTCAAACTGACCATTGAAGAAGGATGGAATCTGTTTCCTTGGAAAATCTCAACTAGTTATTATTTTCAGAAGCAAAGGAATTTGGGACCAGAAGATAACTCCTCTCTGGGACTGAATGTTAAAGGAAACCTGTGGTGCGCTGACATGTTTGAGAGGTGACCATCCAGATTTACCACTTTTCAGTGAAAGTAGGAGAACTGTAGCAATAAATAGATGGGTTGAGTTTGACCACTGACACCCGTGGACTTGGTTCACAGGAAATAGAGAAGACAGAGCGGGTTGGCTGGCCTGAAGTTCAAAACCTAGAGTGAGAGGGCTAGGCGTGTTGAGAATTTATGATGGGACCATGGTCTAAAGGGAAGGTGACCAATGGGTAACCTGGTGAGGCTAAGTGAGGCAGTACACATTAAGTTCACCAGAAGCCATCCAAAGAAAGGGAAGCAATTTGAGTCTGTGAACTGGTACATATTGCTGCTGATTTTATGGATGGCCCATCCTGATTTGACTGGGATAATGGATGCACACATCACAAGGTTCCAACTAGAATGAAGATTCTTCAAGTTGAAAGATACGATTGTTTCCTCAGAACACTGGGTTGATATAAGTGGGCAATATAGACATTAGTTACCCAAAATGGGGGAATAAAGGCATGAGGTGGTTGGCTTACAAATTCTCATAGGTAGTAGAATATTATTCATAGGATTATAGGATTAAGGTGTAGACATTATGTAACTGCCATTGTAAGGGAAAGGATATATTTTGTTTTGTTCACTAATAGAATGTTATTTTTAAATGATGGTGACACATGTTGAAGTGTATTCATTTTAGTTTTATCCTGTTAGGTATAGATATGGTTTTATTGTTTATTTGAAAGTTATATATGGCTACAGAGTTATGTGAAAGTATAAAATTAACAAGGTGTGGTCTGTGCCTGTCATGTGTTATGTAAATTTCATGATTGAGATATAGGGATGGACTCTAGCCTGTTAATCTGGAGATAGCCATTGAGTAGCCAATGAGGTCTCTGTGTGTGCATGGCTTTCTCCTGAGACTTCAGGGAAATCTCATGATATTTCCCTCATGAAGATGATAAGCTATCTCCCCAGTTGTTGGGAATTAGTCTCAGAGACAACAATCTACGGACAAGACAAGATGGCAGCGTCTGAAGAGCTGAAGGAGCCAGAGAAGCTACACGCCCTTGCCCTGATGGAAGGAGACATCTGAAGCTGGAGAGGCTGCCTGGAGACCCCTGCTAGCACTGAATTGCCTCCACCACCACTGGATGCTGTTGATGGACCCTGAGCCCTGGAAGCAAGGATCCATGAGGGGACACCTGCCAGCGCCGGGACACTGAACCCACTGGCCTGTGACTTCGTAAGTCGGAGGGAGACATAGACTGGTACCGTGCATATGAGCTAATATCAAACTTATGACTTTCAACTGGACTGGTTTGAGATGTTTTCTCAATGGTTCAGATGTTTTCTCAATGTTCCATCCCTTTTTATATAAATCATTCCCTTAAATCCATATGTGTGTCTATGAATTTGTTTTTCTAGTCTACCCAGACTAACACATGTAATATAAAAAATGCAATGCAACAATACTTAATGTGACCTAATAACATTCCTTTGATCCTCAGAAATTACAAACTAATTTAGCTTTTTAAAAAAATCATTAAATGTAATGAAGTTAATAAGTGAAAAAAACCATAGGATACAATTTTGACAGATTCAATGTAAGCTTGAAATAAAATTTAAAGAATGGCTGATAAAGACATGGCTCCCAGTGCCAGGTGGGACAAACATTGAGGTAGGTGATTCTAACCCACTCAAATCTTCTGAAAGTAGAAACCTTTTGAAGCAATTTTACATATATGTATATATGTATACATACATATATGCATATATGTGTGTGTGTATATATAGACATAAGAATATTCATAATATATCCAACCAACAGAAGAAAGTTATTGAGGTACTTATTGTCATATACATACATATTTATATATACTGACCTAGTAAATTATTACAGTTCTATAGAAAATATTGAATACAGATAATATTTCTTGGTAAAGTAAGAGTAAAAAGAACTCCCTCAACCTATTTTAAGATCAATTATAGTACTTATGCTTCCCCTTCCCATATTCTTCTTTCCTATATCTTCCTTTCTTCTCTTCTTTCTGTTGCTTTTCTGTCTCTTTCAGGACAAATTTATGCTAAACATTATGTGATGACAAACAAGGTTAGTTGTCATGTCAGGTTGTGGTTGGAAAAATCTCGAGAGTCAGGTGCTGGAATCTGTCAATGATGAGAGAATTATCCATGCTTATATGCTGGCTTCCCATGAGTTGTGGGAGAAAAGTATTCATGCTGGGGGATGTTGGTAATGTGTTTTGGTTAAAGAAGCATTAGATGCAAAAGCACAACACCAGTGATGGTGACAGAGATGGGTTTCATACAGAAGGCATTGAATAAATTAGTAAAATATTAATGAAAATGAGTTTTATCATCCCTGGAGAAGTTACCTAAGAAAGATGGAAAGAAGAAAAACTAAAATCAACCCTGAGTGTTAGATTGAAATTGGGATAAAAATGAATATTTTTATATAGATACAGTGAATAGAGACATAGAGACAGTGTTGCTGTTGGTTTTAGGTGGCTTCAAGTGGGTTCCAACTTACCGTCACTCTATGTACATCAGAGTCAAACACAGCCAGATTCTATGTTACCTTCACTGTTTGATCCCTTTGTTAGAGTTACTATCCTAATTCATTTCATTAAGGATTTTCCTCTTTATTTTATTGACTCTCTACTTTACCAAATAATTGGTCTCTCCTATCTAATTACATACTTGCCCAAAACATGGGCAAGAAAGTGTCCTTATCTGCTTGTAAGGAGTATTCTGGTTGCATTTCTTCACAACACACTTATTTGCTCTTCTGGCAGTCCATGGTACTTTGAATTTTCTTTACCAACACCATAATTCTAACATGCTAATTCTTCTTATGTGCTCCTTATTCATTATCTAACATTCACATACATATGAAGTGATTGAACATACCATATTTTGACTAAGGTACCCCTTAGTCTTCAAATTCTTTTATTTTCAGCACTTCACATTTCTTTTGTACAGCAGGTTTATCTAATGCATTATGTTGCTTGATTTTTTGACTTCTGCTTCCATGATCCTTGACTCAGGATCCAAACAAATTAAATCCTTAACAATATGATCCTTTTATCCTTTGCTCTTTATGCTGTTGATTCAGTTAGGAGAGTTATTTTTAGCTGTAATACATACTGGTGACTAAAGTTTTTGCTCTTCCTCAGCAACGCTTTAAGTCCCACTCATTACAGCAAGCATGATTGTGTCCTCTGCTTATCAGTAATTATTCACAAGTTTTCCCCCAATCTTGATGACAGACTCTTCTTTGTATAGTTTACATGATCAGATTGTTTCCAACATTCGGGTTGAATAAATATGGTGAAATAATACAACACTGGTACATTTAAAATTGTACAGTTCTCAACTGTACTTCTGCCTCTTGCTCCTGCGATAGGTTCCCCATGAACATGGTGATGCGATTGGAAATTCAAAATCTTTTCTTTTTTTTAAACTCTAACCCCAATGTTTTCCATAGTTTCTTATGTCCTAAAGTATTGGCATAATCAATAAAACACAATAAGCAAAACAAACAAACAAACAAACACAATAAGCTTTTCTCTATTATTCCTTGCTTTGAGCCAATATCCATCTGATGCCAGTAATGATTCCTCTTGTGTCATGTTCTCTCTTTTTTTTTTTGGCAGGGGGGACGGCAATCACTGCCCTCTGGTGATCGTGGGAGCTACCTAGCACTGTTCCTGAGAGCTGCTGCTGGATTTCAACCGCCAAGTCCACGGGCCGCAGTCCCGCACTCAACCACTTACGCCACGGGGGCTCAGCCCCATGTCATGTGCTCTTAAGGACACAATTTGAATTTCTTGTACTTGATGTCAATGTTCTTCTGCAACTCTGATTGAATGATTTTTATTAAAACTGTCTAGAATTAGGATATGAATATTTCTTGATAATTAACATACTCTGTTGGATCACCTTTCTCTGTGTTCCGCACATGCATAGGTTTATTCCAGGCAGCTGTCTTCCAAATTTCCTGGCATAGACAAGTTAGAGTGCTTCCAGTGCTTCAAATTTTTCATGTTGGAAAGGGAGAACCAATGACAATGATCTACATATAATCCCCTGCCAGTGGGAGGGAAAACAGAAAAATGAGTGGAGGGAGACATCAGTTAGTGTAAGATATGAAATAGTGATAATACTTCATAAATTATCAAGGGTTCATGAGAGAGGATGGGTGGGGAGACAAAAAAAATTAACTGAAACCAAGGATAGAAGTAGAAAGAAAATGTTAACAAAATGATGGTGGCGACATATGTAAATATGTCTTTGACACTTGTATGGATGGATTGTGATAAGAGCTGTATGAGTCTCCAATAGGATGATATTATGAATAACTGAATAAAATTATAACTAATGAAAAAGGAAAAACATCAGTCGGTATTCTGTTAATTTCTGAGTTCATGTTTTTCTCTAATGCCTTCCATACAACTTGGACTTCTTCCTACAGCAGCAGTGGTTTTGAGCATATACTGTCTCTTGTAAAGGCTTTTTGGTACAGTAGCTCCGTGTGTTCTTTACATCTTGATTTTATTTTTTTTCCAGCATAATTTAATATTTTTTGTCCACACAATCATTCAATATTATAACCCAGGATTGATTTTTTTTCTTTAGAACTAAAGATATAGTTCATCTGTATATATGTTGAGTTTTTTCTTCCTTTTGGCTTTTTAATCCAGGTCTTTTCAGTTTTCATCAGGATATTTTCATTTGTCTTCAAAAAGTACTCTTTGAAATTTTCTGTTAAATTCTTTGACTTCACCATTTTATCCACATGTTTAACTGTTCTATGATGATGAGCAAGGTTCTGAGTCTCTTCTGAGATACCCTTTGACCTTTCCTTTCTTCCATGGTTCCTCCTGCTTTCATGTTTTTAATGAGTTTTTTTTTTTTTGTTCTGTTCATTATTACACTCTTGATGTCATCCCATAGCTCATCAGGGCTTCTGTTTCCATGTTAAATTAATAAAATTCGTTCCCGAGATGGTCTCAAAACCAGGTGAAATATAGTCAATGTCATATTTTGGCTCTTAGCAACTTGTTTTAAGTTAACTTCAACCCAAACTTACAGATGAGCACTTAATGGTCTATTTCACATTCAGTTCCTAGGCACCTTTTGATTATTAATGTTGACTTTCCCTATTGTCTGTTATAACTATGGCCAATCTGATTCCTGTGCATTCCATCTGGTGAAATCCACATGTATAATGTAGCAGTTATACAATCTCATATGAACTGGAAGGATAGTAAGGATGAAGGGGTGGAGTCTAGTCTGTCAATCAGGTCACAGCCTAATGATCCCTCCTGGTGGACACGGCTATCTGATGAGGATTCTGGTAACTTTCTCTCTTTCTCCCTGATTCATCTTCCTGTTGACAAGCCACATGGAGCCTTGATGACAGCCGTGGCCCTGGAGATGCATCCACCGCATGTATCCACAAGACTTTTCACCCACTGGCTTATAATCTTCCTGAATATGGCTTCCTTGTGAATAGCTACATGAGTCTGACGAAGAATTTACAGGTGAATTATTAGAATTATTAGACTTATGAGCTAATATCAGACTGGGGGACTTGATCTGGACTCTCTTACAGATTTATGAGTGTCTCTGCATTTGTTCTTCTAGTGAACTCAAACGAACACACAGAGTCATCAATTATATTGTTGAAGAGAGACAAAAATGATGAACAGATATACATAAACTTGAAAATATATTTATGCTTTTGTCCTTAACTAGTAAAGCCTTAAAATGTGCATGGATTTTGTATTAGAGCTTAATTTCTAAAGTACTTGGTTTGTGGGAGGTTCTGGTTTACAAGAGAAACTTTAAGTCTATTTTGAATCTTACAATAAATTCTCATACGATTTAAGATCTTTCTGACCACTGATTGGCAATGTGGTAGCTTGGTCTTCAGGCAAAGTGTGCTTTAGATTACAACTCTTAAGAAAGGCTAAGGAGGGACATTTTTAACTGCTGCATGAATGGAGAACCTGAAAATTTGCCCAGGCCTATTATTTAGTATTGGCTGAAATTAACCTGCATTTTATCTACCATTTGAACTCATGGAAAAATATGACACAATCACCCATAAGCATAAGTCAGACACCAACCACCACAAAGGTTCCAAATCCAGCCTTGTGAGCTATTTAAATCGATGCTGCTGTTTTAGACCCCATTGAATCCTTTCCAACACATATCAGCCCAAGGTCCAACAGACTGTCCAATATTGCACAGTCCTCGTCGTTTTCACAATTTTTCCTGTGAGCCCATTGTTGCAGCAACTGTGTCATCTCATTTTGTTGAGTGCCTCTTTCTTATTTTCCTGCCCTTCTACTTCACCAAGAATAATGTCCTTCTTGAGGGACTGGTCTCTCCTGAAAATATGTCCAAAGTAATAAAAGTATGTCCTTTGAAAATTTCTGATCAGCTGTCAGTGTTTATGGGCTCTTAAAGCTTCATTTTTCTCTTTTGGAGCATCTGATTGCTATGAGATGGTGATCTTTTGGTTAGCGGTCCAACGTGTAACTATTAACTGTAAAACTTTTAAACAGATAGTGCTCTGAAAATCTACATTTAAATCTCTTAATTTTAACACTTCTTGAGTAAAACTTTTCTTGAAGTCAATTTTTCAAATACAATAGTAATTCAAATATAACAATTATCATATTTAGTATCAGATTAGCTCCACCCTTCAAACCAAATTTCTTAATAATATTCAAACAGTTTTTGGCCTTGGCAGAAATAAATTTATCAGCAATTATACTATGTAATATTTTCTGTTGTTATTATTTCCATAGGAATAAGAGACTAAAATAATGGCGGACTAAACAGTCCAATTGTATTTTCAAGGGTGAAGATAAGCAGTAGCCATTTTTAATCACATGTAGCCATGTAATTCTACCAATAGGAAATTTTATTTTCTCAATTAAACATAGACATAAAATTATGGTACTAAAAAGTAAAAATGTGGATTATAATTGTCTTTTGACTTTAATCAATATTTTTATGAAGAAACTTCTAAAATAATTCTAAATTACAATTTTGATGTTGGATAAACTGCTAATATAAAAAATTCACCCCTTTGAAATGTCTTTAAATTGTTGTTCAGTTGATTGAAAATATTATGAGTTGTGCCAGATGTACACATTAATCTGAGAAATTTAAAAAATCATGCAGCATATATAGTAATGTAATACTATTGTTGTTGTGAGATGCCATTGAGTGTGATCAGATTCATAATGTTCCTATGTACAAGAGAAGGAAATGCCTTCTGGTCTTGCACCATCCCCACAATTGTTATGTTTCAGACCAGTGGTGCAATCAGTGGATCAGTCCATCCAATTTAGGAGTTCCTTCTTTTTCAATGATTCTCTTCTTTACTGAGTATGTTGTTCCTTTTCAGAGATTGGTCTCTTTTGGTAGTATTCATAAAGTAAGAGAGGAAGTTGTGCCATTCCTCACTTATCAGGCGCATTCTGACTATATATCTCAATCCATAGACAATAAAGATCAGAACTATCCTATATTTGCCTTATGAGCATTTTTATCATTTCTAGAACAGAACCAAGATATCTGAAAACCCAAACTATGTCTATCCTAGTGAATAGTTAAACAAAAATGCACATAGTATTAACAAACTTAATGAAATGCTGTTAGAGGCAGCATTGTAGTCAACTTTCTATAAGGCGCAAAACCATGATATCCTAAACTCTGCACCCTGTCTTTTGCCTCTAGAAACAGAATTTATATCTTGTTTGAAGATATTAGTTGGCAAATTTCTGAAGAAATTGTAATAGTCTTCCCTGAAGTAATTTCCTCACAAAAGAATATTGATCAATTTTGAGACCTGCCCTCACTAATTGCATTGCTTATTGTACAGAAACTACAAGTTTTCAGAGATAGTTTGGTGTTTCGCATGATGTTCTGAGACTAAACGAAATATCCAAGTTTCGCATGATGTTCTGAGACTAAACGAAATATCCAAGGAGTATGAAGGAGTTGTGCCCAAATCTCTCTGTCTACCCACCTACTTACCTGCCTATTATATGCCTATATACCTGTGATAGTTTAAATTTTGTGTCAACTTGACTAGGCCAGGAGTGATTTTATAGTTAAGACTTAATCATCCTTATGAGCTGACCTAAAGCAATGCAATTACCTCCTGTAGCCAATCAGTGGTAAGAAGATTGGGTGACATGGACCATCCTTACTCACATAAAAGTCATTATACAATCAATTGAAGGCAAATTTCCTTAAGTATGTGACCCTCTTTCACTATCAGTGGACAATGGGGAACGTATTGTTTTACTTTTTGCTGAGTTTGGGTCTTATATCAGGTTCATAAACATCATCCTTTTCAATTATTTTCAGTCAGTAAGATTACAATACCCAAATTAGTGAAAAAATATCACCATAAAGAAAAGTAATGACTAATCTTTCTTATTAACATAGATATAAACACCTTAAAATAGTACAGAACCAATAACAACTATATATTAAAAGTATTATAGATAAATGTGATTTATGACAAGAATAGAGTTAATGTACAAAAAGATACCAATTCAATAAAACAAATTGACAGAACACAGGGTTATGAGAGACACATGAGCATCTGATTGATTTAGAGAAGCTACTTTGACAAAATATGACCTCCTTTTTCTCTAACACTTGTCTGTCAAATTATCATATAATGGTGCCTTGTGTGCTGGTGTTATGCTGGGTTTGTGCTAGAATCTAAAGTGCTAGAATTGACCAAAGTGACATGGATGCTGAAAGCTATCAGCACCTTCATTTGCATATGTGGTATGACTTCAAATGAGAAGAAACAGCTGTAAACATCCTTTAATAGTTGAGATTTGAAACACATGAAATATGAATGAATCTAGGAGAATTTGAAGTTACCAACTGCAAAGATATACACATAAGCTCCTATTTGAAGTATGGGCATCAAAGGAATGGGTTGGGGAAGAGGTCTGGCAGTGTAAGATATGACAAAACAATAACAATGTATAAAGTATTACAGGTTGGTAGGGAGGAGATAGCAGGGGAAGAGGGGAAGGGATGGGAAAGCCAATACTAGGAACTCAAGGGAAAAGGCGGACGATTGGAGAATGATAATAGAAGTGGGCATGTGAGGGTGCTTAGCACAGTAGGTTTATTTATGTATTGTGATAAATGATGTATGAGACTTCAATAAATAGATTAAAAAACTGAAATGGAAGGCATAGATATCAATAGTATTTGTGGTGACTAAGATGAAATTCACTTATACTGGCTCTTTAGAAAATCACATGGTCTACCACCCCTGGAATAAGGGAATCAAGAGGAATAGCTTTGCTTTAATTGTCAGAAAGTATGACTCACCATTTATCTTGAAGTATAATGCTGCCTGTGATACAATTATATCTATACACAAGGAAATCAAGTCAATAGAACTATTATCCACATTTCTGCACCAACCACTAACGTTGTTGTTGTCAGATGCCATTGAGTCAGAATAGTGAAGACGATTCCATTTCCGCTCATTAATGTTCAAAATATCAATCTTTGTGGAGTGTACTTCATTTTTAACAACTTTCAATTTTTAGAGATTCATTCTTCATACATTTCAAGTTTCAGCTATTAATAAATGTCTGTAGCCATTTCTTTCAGTATGATTTGTGCTCCATCACAAATGGAGTTGTGAAATACTTTACTCCATACATGTCATTATGGTAGATCCTATTTTGAGAAGGCAGATGTTCCTTCATCATATTTTGACTGACTTACCTGAGAGACTCATCTTCTGGCACTATATAAGACATTATTTGTTGTGCTTTGCTATCTATGAAGCTTGTGGCATTCATGTACTTGATATCAATTTCATGATTGGAAGTCTAGGGGCAGAGTCTAGCCTGTCAATCTGGAGATAGCCAATGAGACCTCTGTGGGCATGGCTTTCTCTGAGAATTCTGGTAAGTCTTATGATATTTCCCTCATGGAGATAAGAGATTATCTCCCTAGTTGTTGGGAGACACTTGACTGACAAGACAGACAAGATGGTAGCATCCAAGGAACTAGAGGATCTGAAGGAGAAGCTACACAGTCTTACTCTGATGGAACCAGACCTCTGAAGCTGGAGGAGTCATAGAGAGACCCCTGCCAGTGCTGAGATGCTTTTGTTGCTTCTACTGCCACCAGACACACAAGACTCTAAACCTTCCTGCCCTACGAGTTCATGAGTTGGAAAGGGACTTTATGGACTGGCATTGGACATATAGGCTAACATCGGACTTGTGACCTTGGACTGGACTGCTTTAAGATGCTTTCTCAATGTTCCATTCCTCTTGTATATGAACCTTTCCTTTATATCCATATGTGTTCTATGAATTTGTTTCTCTAGTCTCCCTTGATTAACACAAAATTAATGGATGTCTGACAATACCCTCCTGTTATTAATAGGATATTCAGAGGCTAATTACAGATAAGTAGACATCCAATTCCTTCTTTAGATTCTATTTCTAGTGTGGAAGCTTTGCTGAAACCTGTTCTATGTGAGGGATTCTGCTGGTGTCTTAAATGCCACTGGCATCACTTCTCGCATAACAGCAACCAACAAGCCATCATAGTATGAAAAACTGTTAGACAAGTGATGGGGAAACATAGTAAGGGGAATACTTTTATTTTTTATCCTTTAACAAGATTCTACAAAGCAAAATTATTCAGAACAAAGCATGATACCAAAATCAAATGGTCATCAACTTATGAATGGATTGATATAATGAGCTTAATCAACTAGTTGGACCTATATGTAGAGAAGAAATGAGAAGGGATTGATAGCACGAGTATAACTGTTCTTTGTTGAGTGATGATAATATTCAAAATATTTATAATAGTGATATTTGCATAAAGGAATATTGTGTAGTAAAACTAAATTGCATACTTTGAATAGTTAAATAATACAGTTAAAATATGTTAGTAAATTTTGTTATACAACAAATACGGAGGCATTTGTTCAACTGAAACAGCTGAACAAAAAGTTCAAGTCTTGTCTTGTACAATTGAAGGACTTATGGGCACAGTGTTGAATGATACAGAAAATAGTGCAGAAAGGTTGATAAGAAAAGATAACACTATTGTCCTGACTGAAAACAATAATACCAGAAGGTTGTCTTTCTGAGTTGTATTGGCTATGATAACTCTTTGACTATGTGGATCAAAACTAATTATGACTAACATTGTGAAGAATAAGAATTCCAGATGTGTTCACAGGTTCTACACACATAAAGGTAGATGTTTGAACAGAATAAAGAAACACTACTGTCTGCATTGAAATTAGGTAATGTTTGGTTCAGGTTATACTATTTTACTGTGGTCAAATTTTTCTGAGAAAATATTCCCAAATCTAGGCTAGATGAAGGAAAATATGGCAGCACATTTAGAGACTCAATAACAACATATGCTTTGTAAATAACACAACCTTGATTAATGAATATTAAAAAAACTTTCAGCATTTATAATTGATGACAATGTTACTTCATTGGTTTGGATTACACCACAACCTTAAATAAAAATTCTCACAAGACCAGTAATCAATATCACAATAAATGAAGAAAAGTTTGAAATTGTAAAGGTTTATATTTTATTTGGATCTACAACCAATGCTTCTAGAGCAGTATTTAAGAGATCAAACAGCATATTACACTGGGTAAATCTGCTGCAGAAGACCTTTAAAAAAAAAAGAAATAATTTTATTGGGGGAATCATACAACTCTTTTTACAATCCATCCATCCATTATATGCCAAGCACATTTGTACATTTGTTGCCATCATCATTCTCAAAACATTTGTTTTCTACTTAAGCCCTTCTTAAGTAGAAAATTAGCTCTTAAAATTAGCTTCTCATTTCCCCTCCCTCCCCATATCTCCCTCCCTGAGAACCCTTAATAATTTATAAAATTATTATTATTTTGTCATATCGTACACTGTCCAATGTCTCCTCTCTCCCACTTTGCTCTCATCTGTACCTCAGGGAGAAGGTTATATGTAGATTCTTATGATCAGTTCCCCCTTTCTACCCCACCTTCCCTCCACCCTCCCAGTATTGCCATTAGAACCACTGGTTCTGAAGGGATCATCTGTCCTGGATTCCTCATATTTCCAGTTCCTCTGTTCTAGTTTACATTCTCTCATCTATTGGGATTGGTAATGTAGATTTGGATCGTCATAATGGGGGGGGGGTGGGGGAAAGGAAGTGTTGAAGAACTAGAGGGAAGTTTCATATTTCATCGTTGCTACAATGTACTATGACTGACTTGTCTCTTCCACATGCCCCTTCTTTAAGGAGATGTTGAATTACCTACAAATGGGCTTTGGGTACCCAATCTGTACTCCTCCTTATCTATAAGGATACTATGTTTAATTCTTTGATGCCTGATACCTGATTCACGCCACAGCACTTGGTCATACAGCCTAGTGTGCTTCTTCCATCCGAACTTTGTTCTTTTTGAGCTAGAAGGCTGCTTGTATGCCTTCAAGTCTTTGAGACCTCAGATGCTACATCCTTTGATTGCCAGACACCATCTGCTTTCTTCATCACATTTGCTTATGCATGCATTTGTCTTCAGGAATTATATCAGTGAGGTAGGCATGCAATGATATGATATTTTGTTCTTGGATGCCTGATAACTGAACCCTTTTACACCTCATAGTCACACAGGTTGGTGTGCTTCTTTCACTTGGAAGAAGACCTTTTTTAAGGCTTTCATATGATATTATTATATCTATGTAATATATACAATAAATGTATCTTATATACCCTATCATTTAAAGAGATTAAAAATTCTATTATTTGACCCAGGTGCATTTTCATCCTCAAAGTGACATTGTTCCTTGACACTAATAAAAAGGGATATTTTGTGACAAACTATTAGATAAAATATTGCTTCTAGAACATTTCTTTTTCATTTGGGTTGTACTTTCTCCTGAGCTTTGAAATTATGTCATCTTTCAAGTGACAATATCAACAAAATAAATAAGGTTTAGTTTTAAAAAAGTGGCAGATTTACCCAACGTAATACATTGTTTGATCTCTTGAGATTGCTTCTATGGATTAGAAGCATCTCAATGGCAGTAAGTTTCATTAGGTGAAGAATATTGAAATCACCATTGATTACCAGAAGAAAAAACAAATCTTCTTCTTAGATGGTAGGATAAAGAGACTTCAATTTCTGTACTTTGGACATCTTATCAGGATGGATCCATTCCTGTAGGAGGATCTCACACTTGGTAGCATCAGGCAGAAAGAAAAACATTTCAAAGAAACTTACTAATACAGTGGATATAGCAGTGATCTCAAACATTACAACTCTAAGGATGACACAAGACTGGGCAGTGTTTTGTTCCTCTTGTGTATAGAGTTGTTATGTGTTAGAATCAACTTGACAGCACCTGAAAATAAAAAGAATAACTTGTGCAAACATTGTCCCACTGCTCTTTATAAGTACTTCTTTCATTGGTCATTTTTAAAGAATTCGATCCCCATGTTCTCTTTCCTAGTCTTAATCTGGAAGCTCTGTTGAAACTTGTCCACCATGGATGATGCTTTGAAATGCGTTGACATAGCTCCCAGTACCACAGCACAATATGAACTCCAATAGCATGAAAAACTGGCAAATGGGTAAAAAATTCAGTGTTAACATTAGTGTTATTTCATCTAAGAAAATGGCATAGAATCGGAGATTTTAAGAATCTGAAAAGTTGGCGCTTTAAAACATAGTATCAAAAAAAACATAATATCAGACAAGGTGGAAGAAGAATATTTCAATCTTAGGAAAGAAGTTATAGCCATGTGACCCATGAATTTAATCCCTATATTTAATAATTGGAGAAAAGGACCAGAAGCATTGTGTAAAATTCTTCTTTTCATGCTGACTGGAACTTAATAGTTTCCTTCATTGGAAATATTATTTTAAAATATACATATTACACTTCGTAATGGGCTTCCTTTTTTCTTGAGTATTGGAATATTGTCTGTGTCCTTACCCATATGTCTTCCTGTCATATTAGAAAGCTGTCAGTCACTTGTATATCATCAATTTCCCACAGTAGTACAGTCAGAGTTTGTGCTCAACAGCAGATGGGGAAAATATACTCCAACCAGTCAGCGTCTCCCTGAGGAGACACTCCTATCAATGACCTGGTCCTGCTGCTAGATTATGACCTGGGTATAAAGCAAATTTTTTTGGTCTTTATTTTCATAAGTTTTTAAAGATTTTAAACACATTACTTGGCACTTTTCCCAACTTACATAATCTCTTTCACCTTAGCCAAAGGCTCAGTCATTTGCATATCTTGTAAATAATCCACTCATATAACATTGCTATACATTTTATTAGTAGCCATGGAAAACACTTTAAAATTAAAAGAGGAAAGCAGGTATAAAGATAGTTTCTGATATCTTCTCTGATTTACATGGCCACAGATAATACAAAACCCAAACACACTGCAATTTACTGGATTTAGGCCAAAGATATAGGACAGAGTAGAACTTTGCAAATTCACTTACATCCAGCCAGTTCTGACTCATAGCGATACTGTGGGACAGAGAATTGCCCTTCTAGGTTTGTGAGACTATGGATTTTTACAGGAACAAAAAGCCTCTTCTTTCTTCTTTAGAGTGGTCTGTGTGTTTGAATTGCTGATGTTGCGGTTAACCGTTCTCCTTGCACACCCTTACAATACTTATTTAATGTGCATACTAAAAAAGTAATCAAAGAATTTGGAGTATATGAAGAAGAATGCAGCATTGGAGTTCGTGGAACGCTAATGAACAGCCTGCAATATGCACATGGCACAACTTTGCTCGGTGAAAATGAGGAATGGAAACACTTGCTAATGATGATCAAGGATCGCAGGTTTCAGTATGGATTATAGTTCAATATGAAAAACGTCCTCCTAATTGTGACATCATGATAATCAAGATTGCAAGATTCCATTTGATTCACAATGACTGTTCATGGAAACAGCTGTCAAGAGGTCAAATGATGAATGATGTTGGATAAATGAACTCTTCAGAATGCTGAAAAGCAGAGATGCTACGTTGAAGACTCAGTAGCATGATATGAAGTAGCATCCTCAAGCCAGGGTATTTTCAATTGCTTCATCTGCATGTAAAAGTTGGATATTGACTAAGGAAGACTGAAAAAAATCCTGTACATGTGAATTATGGTGCTGGTTAAGAAAATTGACCATGAACTACTAAAATAGCAAATAAATCTAACTTGGAAGAAATACGGCACACATGCTTCTTAGAGAAAAGGATGTGATACTTCATTTTACATGCTTTGGACATGCTATGAGGAGAGTCCAGGCTCCTGGAGAAGATAGCAGGCTCGGTAAGGGAGGGCAGCCTTGGAAATGAGGAAGAGCATGGACATGTGAATTGACACAGCCTCTGTCTTTATGAGCTCAAATATAATAACCATTGTGCAGATGGCACCTGCGTGGCAGTGTTTCATTCGATTGTATAGAGGTGGCTGTGAGTCAGAATCGCCTCAACAGCATCTACTAACCACTGCCCCGGTGGCTGCAAAGTTGCGATGTTCATGAAGGCAAATTGCCACATCTTTCTCCTCTGGATCAAGTAGTGGGTTAGAACCACTGACATTTTGGTTGTTGCTCAGCACTTAGGCACTGCACTGCCAGAATTTGCTCCAGCTAGGCTATAGAAACACAAATTTCTCACACAGAGTTAAGAAGTTGCTCCTTAGACCATACAAACAAACTGAAAAAAACGACAATTTCAGCTTGATCTAAGCCATCAATGACTGCCTCTATGTAAAATCTTGTCCTTACCAAGATTAGAACAACCTTCTAGTCTATCAGTTTAATATGCTGATGGAGATGAGATCATTTAATTCTATAAAACTTTGTCACCTCTTCATCCCATTCTCCAAAGTTACCTTTATTATTTGTTCAGAAATAAATCAGAATAAAGAGGATGTTGAGATTAGCATATTAACAGGTGGGGTGTATTCTATCTAGCTATGGTAGATAAATCATAAGTAGAACATGGATTAGACTGAGAATGAGGAAACAGGACAAAACAAGCAAGCCACGAGGCAGTCTTGAGTTGCTTTCCCTGGGAGGTTTTAAAGAAAATAGAACACTTTGAATACTTACCAAGGGACAAATTTCGAACTAAAAAACATAGGTAGAAAAGCATCACTGCCTCATCATTTGGCCTTAATTTATCAACCAAACTATTCTAAGCCCAAATACCTTACCAGAGGGAATTGCTGGGAGGACTTAAGGTAGGCTCTCCTCTTTATGTGGCACTAACTCTGCCCAAGAAGGACCAGGAGAGTTATCATACAGTTGTAGGCAGAGGATCATTAAAAAATGAAACACCTCCTTTAGGGATAGTAATAATCATATAGGAGAAAGAGGAGGCTTTCTATTCTTGAAAAGTGTTAGCGTCTTGGAAACCTACAGAGGGTTGCTGTGGATCAGCATGGACTTAAGGACAAGGAGTTTGGTTCTGTGTTTTGCTCTCTAGTGTGTTCATGTTTCCTGGTCATAGAGAAGGACTTCCCGGTTTTCCCTACAAAGTCACGGTTATGAGAATGATCTAGCCAGTGGAGGGTGAGGATGAGTGCTGTATTTTATTTCAAAGAGAACCTACACCTTCTGGCCACATGAAGAGTTGTCACACTGCTGGGTAATCTAAGTTCGGAACTTACACTAGCCAAAAAAAAAAAAAAAAACCCAAAATAAAACATTTGTTTGGTTAAACCACCAGAATTCCCTGATTACCTCAGCAGTCTTTCAATCCTGAATGAAATAAATATAATTATTATGTCTGGTTTTTAGGTATGGGAACCATAGTGCAGTGAGGGTAAATTAGTGTGCTAGGTCACGCAGATTGAAATCAGGTTAGCCTGAACTGGTCCAGTGAGTAATCAGAACATAATCCTGGCTTCATTCATAACGGGAACCCGCTTATTCTCCAGGAATCAAACAAGGCCCAAAGTATCCCAAAGTAGATGGATTCAGCTCTACAGATACAAAGCAGATGTGTCTTCATTCAATTAATATGAGGCTCACTATAAGAACTTATTCCAACACAGTTTTTCCTGCTCCTCTTGTGGCTTCCTACACTTATTTATCCACTGGTATTTCATGTTTGTTGACAGGAAAAACAAATTAGTTCTACACCCTTGTCTAAATTATTAAATTAGAATGAAACACTAGTAATATGTTTCATACCGATTGAATCTTAGAGAAGGCAATATTTTTCAAAAATTAAAAACTATAAAGCATGCATCCCAAGTAATCAGAATAAATTTGGTTTAATATTACAAGTACATATGGTTGCATTTCAGATTTTTCTAGAAAACTTGAGTCATTACTCTGATATTCCTTAAAGAATTAGGATAATTATACAAAGAGTTTACATTCAAATAAAAGGATACAAGTTATTTTCTAAGCTGGCTTTGCTTTTTGTTGACATTTGATATGAAAAATCTGCTAACACTCTATTATTATTTAAGCCTATTGCAAGCAAAACATTTATATATTTAACATTCTTGGCTCTTTAAATTCATTTTAACAGTATTGCTCTTTAGAACACATCTTCACTATACTTCACTCAATTTGTAATGCATTTGCAGAAATTAGGGGTCAATGTATCAACTTTTTCTTTTTTCCCGTTATTCTTATCAAGAAATAAAATCTTTAATGCCCTTAGTCCTTTGCATATCCATTGATAACAAAAACTTTATTTACTTAAAGAGAAGAATGTGTTGCAAGTGTGATTATTTAAAACTGTGAGATTATGTGTATGCATATATGTGCATATATTTTGGAGATATTAAACATAAGATTGTAAATATGTCTTTGTTTATGGCTCACCATTTCAAAAAGTCTTTAAATTATCAAACTGACAACATAACGAACAGTTTCTATCTTTATAAATGGAGAGTGCACTCCAGAAGGCATACAGTCAGACTGTTTATGGGCTCTCAGTCACAGCATAGTCTGCAACGTCTTTGGAACTTGCTGATATCGTCCATGACTAACTAATCATTGCCAACGTACCAAGAAGGTGGTTGTCATTACCTCTGTGAACTTGGTGTTCACTAGGGAAGGTAAAAGGAGCCGTCGCGTTAGTCTTCCTCAGATCACATTACGTAAACAGAATGTGGCTGTCTTCTTCCATAGGCACATCTGTTCCACTTAGGGTCCCTTGTGTACCCATTGTGTTTTGTCCAAGACAGTGATCATGAGTAATGGATCTGGCTGAGTCTGCTAATGCATGATGTAATTGTCAGAGGGATTTAATTATCAGCACATTACATGTGGGATTATGGTAGAGTGTGGTCTCTAGTTCACTCTCAGGCAACTTAGACATGAGCTTGGACCACAAGAGTGTAGTCCTTTGAAAAGTCACTAGTAATGCATTTACTTCTTTTATCTAAGAGCTTAGATAAACTTATAAGAGCTATAGGAAATATAATGCTTCCTTTTAACTGACTTCTCATGCATCATCTCACCATTATATAGAAGTCATCAGTGAGGTTTTTTGTGAACATTATTTAGTGCTGAGGACATTTCAAATGCACTTAGCTACTGAAACATGAACTCAAAAAGAGTTTAAAGAAAAAGAAAAGTGAATATTTAATTTTACATTACTAGAAATAGAAATAGATCATCTAAATAATTCTAATTCTAGCAGGCTTCAGAAGTGAATTAAGGAAAAATATAATGAAATTATATTACATTTAACAAACTATAAGATTTGTGAAACATTTATCTAAAGCACAGTGGGAAAAATGATACACATTATTTATAGTTGAAGATGAGCTCTTTTACATATTTAATGGTAGGTCATATTTTCTGAAATCCTGTCTCCCACCCTTACATTTCAAAGAGTCATAGAGTTCTTATGAAAAGAATGCTGGATTAAAATCTGCAAGATAGGAACCACTTACTTCCAATGTGAATTTGGATTAGCCAAAGAAGTTATTGGAACTGCACATTTATCTTCTGCAAATGGTGTCATAGCATAGTCTCCAAATCCTCTTGAAATTGGAACTACTATGGAGGCTTACCTGCTGGTCAGATGACCAAAATGACACCAGTGTGTTTGAAATATAAGTAGGATTAACTATGTTGGATAGGTTTCCATTAGAATAAAACTGACTAGAAAGAAAGGCCTAGTGATCTAAATCTGAATATTCGTCAGTGGAAATTTAGTGGATAACAACCCAGTATTGTACAATATACTAAGGGAATATAAACCTCCCAGTCTAGAAGATTCTCAAAGCATAATGACTAAAACTAACATGGAGATGGAATAGAAATAGGCAGCATGTTCTTCTACTATATATGAGGTTGTCATGAGCAATAGTTAAATGGAAGGTAACTGATAAAAGTAAGTGCATATCCTTGAGCTAAATATCAAATATCATTAAGTTATTCAATAAGTTAAGTTTATGATAATTTATTTTATTCTTCAATCTATTATATACTATAGAAGTTAATCTTTTAAATTAGATGCTAACACATATTCAGTATTTTTGAATATTTGAAATTGCTAATTAGATTTACATTAGTTTTCATATATTATCTCATATATAAGAAATTAATTTTAAAATGAGGGAAATTTTTAATACTTTATAATACATACCAGAGATGTTCAGTCCTTAAAATGCCTAACTGTTAAAAGGTTGATGGTTTGAATCAAAAGTTTCTTCAATACAGAATCAGGCAGCAGTCTATTTCCTTAAATATTTTCAGCCTTGAAAATTCTATTGGATAGTTTTACCATATCCTAGTGTCATTATGAGTCAAAATTTATTTGACAGCCATGGGCATGTGTTTTCTGTAATATTTAATTTGCAATTATTTCTTACAAATTCAACACCATCTGTCAAGTTTATGAGCACATCCCAGAATCTATTTAATGTCTTTTCATAAGAAAACAATTCTAAGCTTAACTTATGCTTCTGTTTACATTTAAAAATTGATCTCTTAATTGTCATTAAGCATCCATAGTGGAGACATAGATAATACAGGTACAGATGGTAGAGATAAAAATGAGAGCTATATGGAGAAGAGATAAAGATAAATATAAATTCACCACAATTACTTTGGATATGTTTTTAGGAGGGACCATATGTAGGAAGGACAACATGCTGGTCAGTGAATAGGAAGAAGACCTTCCATGAAATGGATTGACACATTGGCTCTTTAAGTGAGCTCAGACATAACAATGATTATAGTGATAGCAATGGGCCAGATAGTATTTAGTTATGCTCTATAAACATACAGACTACCTATGACTTGGAACAGAGTCCATGATGCCTAACAACAACATAGAAACAGATACAACACATATTCTTGTTTCTGGTTTACCTTTTCCCCATCAATATTAATTTATCTAAAGATTTAAGTATACATATTAAAATATGCTATTAGAACTCAAGAAGATTTATATAATGTGTCAGAATTGAGAAGGGATATTCTCCAAAGAGCTAAATGGTGCTCAATCATTGATGAATGAGACTTCTTGTTTCTACTTGTCTTCTTGTTCCTTCTTTCATTGCAACCCCACAGGCCACAGCACAACTGCCTTTCTCAGGTTCCTCTACTAACTTTTTTAATCTTTCTTTTTCTTTCTGATTTTGATAAATCATTTGCTTTGGGACTATTTACAACTATTATAATTATCCACACATTAATTGAATATAGCACATTTGTACATATGTTGCCATAATCATTTTCAAAACATTTCTTTCTACCTGAGCCCTTGGTATCAGCTCCTTTTGCCCCCACCCCCAACTACATCCTAATAAACCTTTAATAAATTATAAATCATTATTGTTTTCATATCTTACACCACTTGCTGTCTCCCTTGTCCCACGTTTCTGTTGGTCCATCCCCTGGGGATTATACTTCAATCTTTGTAACTGGTTTCATTTATCTCCCCCTT
The DNA here is from genome assembly GCA_004026705.1 of Nesogale talazaci. Classification (NCBI taxonomy): domain Eukaryota; kingdom Metazoa; phylum Chordata; class Mammalia; order Afrosoricida; family Tenrecidae; genus Nesogale; species Nesogale talazaci. The sequence continues at coordinate 459,252 of PVJH01000094.1, read as the reverse complement.
ATTCCCATTACTGTCCTGGATTCCTTGTGTCAAGATCTCTTTATCTGTACCAGTGTACATACTTTAGTTTAGCCATGTTTTCAAGGTACAACTTGGGTCATGAAACTGAGGGCTGCCGGAAGCATTACAGGACTAAAGGAATGTTGTGTGCTTCACTAGTGCTACACTGGACTCTTGGTGACTTGTCCCTTCTTTGTGATCCTTCTGTGAGGGGGTTTCCAAATGTCTATTGATGGGCATTGGGACTCCAGTCAGACCTCACTCATTGACATCAGCATAGTTGTTTTGCATCTATTGATACTTCATACTTTATCTTGTCCACACCTCCAGACCACAGAGACTGGTGTGTTTCTTCCATGTGGAGTTTGTTGCTTCCCTGCTAGATGACCACTTAGTTAAACTTCTAAGCTTCTAAGATGTAGCTTTTAAGATGCTATATCTTTTGATAGCTGGACATTATCCATTATCCATTTCTTCACCACATTTGATTATGCACCCATGTGTCTTCAGCAATTGTGTCAAGAAGGTGAGCATCAAAGAATGCCAGGATATCAGAACAAAGTGTTCTTGCACTGAGGGATGATATGAGTAGGGACCCAATGTCCTTCTGCTACCTTATTTCTTAACATATATGTCCATAGACCTTTATCACTATTAATATATTTTGATATGTACATGACTACATTGATACATCTCTAAATGTCTTTGGCCTCCTTGTCCTTTCATCTATTTCCTTTTATTTTCCTCTTGTCTTACTATCTTCTTTGACCTTTATCAGCAATTAGTAATTCCTCTTGGTTATATTGCCCATGAAGAACCCCACCAGGCATTCTACACTCTCTAATGCATAGATTTTAGATCACTTGTTGTTCCCTCTTCCCTGGATTTGTTGACTCCTCCAAGCTTTCCCCAACTCCTCCTCTTTCCTGCCTTACACCCCCACCCCCCAACCTGCCCTCTAATCATCAGTTCCATTGTTTTCTCCTCAGGATTGTTTATCTTGTTTGTCTATTTTACATAGAGAGGCATGAACAAAAGAGGAGAAGAAGAAAAGATGAAGAAATAAAAGAGATCATAAATATTTCCCAGACTGTCTTCTGCTCCTTCTGTATGTTTTCTGATCAAGTCTGATGAGATCCTATGCCCGATCTTCTGAGTCTGAAATCTGTTATTTGAATTAGTCAGGGACTTTGTTGCTTTCCTCCCCTTGCTGCTCTGTTACTTTTTGTTTCTCCCGTGTGTGTGTGGTAGGGGTGGGGTCGGACCTAGCACAATTCCTGCACTGTGTCTCCAGTGCTGTCCCCTTAAGTGCTACGAGTCAGTGAGGGAATGTCTCAAGGTGGGGCTGGTCCTAGCGTCCTCTCTCTGCATTGGCTGCTTTGAGCAGAACTTAAGGGAATAGAAAACCACCCCTTTCTGCAGAGAAGTGAGGCTCAAACTGCCAATGTTGCCGTGAGTAGCCTTACACTTAACAATTACTTCAACAAAGCTCCAAATAAGAGCATAATGTTTCTTGAAATACTGTTTTGTTTCATTTTGTTCTGTTTTGTTTTGCCCTCTGGTGGTCATGGGAGCTACCCTGGCGCTGCTCCTGAGAGCCGCCACTGGATTTGAACAGCCAACCCCGCAGGCCACAGTCCCGCACTCAACAACTTATGCCACTGGGGCTCAGTCTGAAATACTGTTTTGATATTATAGTATTTTGTTTTGAAAACCTAAAATTAAAAGAAAAGTAGAACATTGGTTATATGATCTATCATCACAGAGCTTTATTTTTTATCTATAAAAGAGAATAAATTCCATTTCTTCAAAAATATTTCTAGATAGAGACATGAAAATAATACACCATCTCAATTTAGTGCAGTAAATAACAAGAAGCATAAAATTAATGATCCTGGTAGGTAATTTCATTCATATGTCCATTTTAATTTTGATCACTCTACTGCTCGTTGAAAGCCAAAAACAACTATCTTATAATTAAGTGGTTGATTGAGGAAACATTTGAGCATCGTATATATAGATTTAATGTCTCTCCTTCTATAAGGTCAACAATGTACAAGTTCATAACTATAATATTCATATCCAAAATATTTATCCAAAATCCAATATCTGAGCCTATAAAACATTTTTCACAGAATATCAATTTTGTAATAGGTATCTAAGAGAAGTACAAAATATATGGAAAGCTTTATCTAGGATAAATCTATAAATTAAAACATCCCATACAGATAGCTGATTACTGGCAAAGGACTACTAAACATTAAATATAATACCCAAAGTAATCAGGATCATCAATGAGAAAATTGAACCAATCCAAGTGCTCTAGTATAGGAAATATAGGCTACCAGACATAACCAAGGAAGCACTCTCTGGGGAACACAAAATAAATGAATGACACCTATTAAAAATAGAACACGTGTACATCAAATGAGTTCATCAAAAGAGTAAAAAGCGAACCCACAGACTGGGAAAAGATATTTTAACAATGACATAACAGACAAAGGACTAATTACTAAAATCTATAGTATCCTATAAAACTATATAAAAATACAGGAAAACTAACAACCTTCTGAGAACGTGGGCAAAAGACCTGAACAGACAATTCACTAAATATATCACTAGAATGGCTAATAAAAAAAATGAAGAAATGTTTCCATTCACTAGTCATCTGGAAACAAATCAAACAACCATGACACACAGTATAATACTTATAACTGTATCCTAATTAAAAAAAAAACAGAAACCGTACTGATAATCAACAATGTCTGAAAGGGTGTGATGATACTGAAACTGTTGTTCTCTGTTGGTGGACTTGTGAGAAGTTAGAAACAGACTGAATTCCCATGAGTACAAGATTTGATTTAAAAAATAGATGGGCCCAACACTCTGATATATACACCTAATGGAATACTATGCAACCCTAAGAAAGAGTGATGAAACTATGAAATACCTAAAGATGTGGAGGGATCTGGATGACATTATGCTAAGGGAAGTTAGTCAATCACACAAGGACAAGTACTGTATGAGACTGTGGCTATAGGAACAAGCAGCAAGACAGGCACTCTCTAAGGGTTGTGGAGCATCCAGTTTGCTAGCCAGAAGGCAAGAAAGATGGGTAGGAAGCCTGACTGGCACCAATGAACCATACACCATCCTTGGAAGGTCAGAGTGCGCGTATGTCACCTGGCGTCAAATTATTAAGGGAGGGGAAGAGGAGGCTATCTACTGGGTGACAGCCATGCACAGCTATGACAAACCGTTTACAAGTATACAGGCCTATTGGAAGTATCAGGGAAACTGGTGGGAAAGTCAAATTAAGAGAGGAGAAATGAAGCAAACACGTGTGGGGGAGCACAAATGCTAGACTCTTGGTCAGAAAAGGGGGAGGACTGACCTCCAGGTGAGAGGAAGCACAACAGAAGACTTTCGGGGATGCTGCAAAGGGAGTGTTGCTGGTGGGATGCACTGAATGAACCAAATTGATGCAGACTTGTGGGTATGGACACAGGCCAAGGACCATGGAACACTGAAACATTTAACCTTGAACCTTTAAGGTGCACAACTTGTTCTAGAAGCTGCATCAGTGAGATTCGGTGAGGAAGTTGCAAGGGCTGTACTGGACTCTTCCTCAGACACACTTGTAAATTGAGGACTTAAGACTAAAAATTCATGCTGTCTGGGGAACCAGAAGACAGCTGTACTAAGACTGCTGAACTGTTGGTAGACAGACAAATGCCGTGCTACGTGAATGCCCTATTTGCTTTATTAAAACATACATTATTCTGGAAAACCTGAGACAAATTTTCAGTGAAAATTATTGTGAATATTCCCTGACAATAAACTCTCCTGTTTCTGTGAATAGTGTCTAGTCATGAAAGGATCGATTCTCTGCAAGTGGATAATTCAGGTACTGAGATATGGAGTTAGCCTGTATTCCCTATCTCAACAGGGTTTTAAAAATTAGTACCAGGAACTAATCAAAGACAGTATTAATGGAATTTCATTATGTCCCTAATGGATGGTTTCAAAGACTATCTATAATAAATTAACAAAGAAGTTTTAGGAGGGTGTCACAGGAAGAGTTGAAAAAAATAAACAGAACAATGCAAAACATAGATCCTGGAATGGATTTGGGGCTCGCTAATTCCTAAGTCCAATAGAAGAATAACTTGTTCTTACACCACGACCCTGCTCAATATTCATGCTAATGAAGGGAACACAGGAGATATGTGTGTTATAGAAAAAATGGTGAAAAATTTAGATGGTGCCAGATATCAGAAAAATAGTGTCTTTTTCTTAATGGCTTGTCTACACATAAGCAGCATAAGTGATATGTCAATTAAGTCCACATGGGAGAAGCACATCAGTCACTGAAGGATTACTAATGGATTGTAAATCACATAGTCTAAAGTCAAATGAGGAAATAGTATCAAAACTTAAATTGTGAAAATCTTGTTTGCAGAAGTCTGTGGAAGACAGTGGAAGCCCAAGACACATTTGTGAGATCTGTTTAGAAAATAAGCCTCCCGTGACTTCCCTCTGTCTATAAGAGAGGGATAGGAGGAAAGTGGTTGCTGAGCAGTGCATTGGAGAGATGTGTATAGAAGATCAAAGGGATAAACCTGACTTGAACAGTTTAAAGCTGGTAAGTTGATTCCCTCTCTGACACACTTCAGGCTGGATCCAATTGTCAACATTTTCTGTATTTTGTTGTTGTTCATATTAGGGCTATTCTCAGATATGTCATGTCATCGGGGGTCAGCCTCTAGAGTTTTTTTTAACATATTTATCTATTTGATAGTGTATGAAACCCAGGACTGATGAACCCATAGGGACAAGTAGAACCAGGGTCCGTGGTAGGTACGGTGGTGAGAGGTGGTGGCAAAAGGGAGAGAGTGTCTGTGGATCCCGGAAGGAAAGGAATGCTGGGAAATGGATTGTGATAGCATTGTGTAATACTGCTCGATATGATTGAGCTGTGGAATGATATGAAAATATAAATGAACTAATAAAATGGCTTCCAAAAATAAATAATATTTATATTAAAATAAAGCCTAGTATCAAAAAAGGAAAAAGTGTGCATATTAAAATACTATTTAGAAAACTCAACAAGGCTTAAACAGCACATCAAAATTGAGATTGAGCAAGTGGCATTCTGCAGGTGGCTATGTACTGGACAATCAGTGATGAATAAGATTTCCTGAGAGGTTCAGGTCTTAATCGTTTTCTTCTTCTTTCAGAAGTTGATTGAAGAAATTTTAACAAACCAATACTGCTGATTTAGTTCACAGAATATATTTGTTTGTGTCTGAGAGGTATTTAGAGACATAATTCTCAAGTGAGTAGGGGTATTAGAAAAGTGAAGTCAACTTTATGTTTTAGATCTGTTTCTATAGCAATTTTATTATTATCAGCCAAGGATATATTTATTGAATGTTGATAGATAAAATTTGTAGAGATTAAAACGTATTACAATGCATTTGACCCGTGATGGCAGTTTTTTTCATAAAAATGAGAAAACACTACACACTCACACACAATATAGATCAATAAGTGTACATGTGAAGGAAAGAAGTAAAAGAGGAAAGATGAGGAAACCTTGTGTTTCAACTTCTGTAAAATGTGTGTTATGTTTGTGAAGACCCAAGAAAAATATTATCTATTAAATATTGATTTGTTGGTTGGTTGGTTTATATTCACTGCCATCTTGTACATGCTGAGTCATAGTGATCTCCTGTGGGCTTGTGAGACTGCAGCGTAGAAAGGGCGTAGTAAGGGCGTAGAAAGCTCAGTTTTTCTCTTGCAGAGTTGCTGGTGGTTTCAAACTGCTGACTACGCAGATTGAAGCCCATAGTGTAGCCCCTACGCCACCAGAGCTTCTTGGCTGGCTTAGAGAGTCACAAATTTTACAATAGAAAATAAAGATCTATTCAATCAGAGAAGGCAACTTTCTTTTCTCCTTCTTGCTTTCATTCACTTCTGCCACTTCCCGCATGATATTCTTCCACAGAGAGCCCCGGTGCTGTCGTGGTTATGCATTCAGCTGCTTTCCTCAACGTCAGCAGTTGTAAAGCACCAGCAGCTCCTCAGGAGAAAGACGGGCTTTCTGTTTTGATGATCCGTTACCGTCTCAAAACTCACCGTGCCAGCTCTCCCCTGTCTCGTAGTGTGGCTTCGCTTCAGCACCTACTCAATGACAGACTTTGAATGGTTTCTATTTCAACGATTTCTGTGAATATGCGAATATTTAAAAATTGTACCCACCTGGAAATAGTAGCTTGGAATCAGATGAGAAAAACATGCAATATATTTGTATGTCAAAAATGTCATGGGAAAATTCTATTCTTTCAATTTCATTTTTCAATGATCATTTGCGGGTCTCTCATACAGATATACTTTAGACAAGTTAATTAAGTTAAGTAAATTTTTCCTAAAATGAATTTTAAAATTTAAATAATTGGCATACATTTTAACTTACAAATTTGTTAAAAGTTAAATTCATTCGTGAAGGAAGCTTAGTGGATGTTGCATGTGCAGTATATAGTAGGTTATTTTCAGAAAATTTTATATTTAACTATCAATAAGATACCGACTTTGTCTTCCACAACCCACATGGAAAAGTGTAGGAAAAATGAATCAAATATGTTTAATTATAGGCATAATTTGTTATATCAGCTTCACTTTACATTATTTTTATATGCATTTTTCACAAATTGAACTTGGTGTCAATCTTGTCAATTGTGCAAGTCTATGGACACAGTTTTATCAAATAGCATCTGTTCACATCATGCCATTGGGTCACATTTTACAAATTGTTGCAGTTTAAAACTTTTAATAATACTAGTCCACATTAATTGATTACTATATACATACAATTAATTTTCATATATTCTATTAACTTAGAAAACATGAGGACTGAGCTCCGGTGGCGCAATGTTTGAGTGCGTGACTGCAGCCCACTGGCTTGGTGGTTCAAATCCAGCAGCAGCTCTCCAGGAGCAAGGCTAGGCCTCCCACCCACCAGAGGGCAGTGATGCCTAAAAAAAAAAAAAAGAAAACATGTAACTTATTGTGATGTTTACTTTGTGGAAGTCTGGAACAAAATATAGCTTTACGTCAGAATATAAATGAGACTAGCAATTTAGGTAATTTCCATACTTTTTATTTAATGCGGCAACACAGATTCTTAAACATTTATTAGAAGATAGTAGCTATTATGCTGGTCTCTGTATATTTCCAAGTTTGTAGCTAAAAGGTCCATAAAACAGATGTGTGACCTTGTCAAGAAGAAGGCTACAAATCCCAGAGTTTTCAGTAGCCCATGAAAGCTTCCAGTTCTTGCCACACTCTATACCATTTTTTTCTTTTGTGCTAATGGATTCTAATTCATAGAATAGTTATTTTGAAGGTGCTCAAAATGCTCTTCCCTCATTATTATAATATGCTGTTTCAGTTGTTTCAAGGCTGATGTACATCAACCTAATTGAGCGCTAACTGATGCAATACAACTATAGTTACAAGAGGTTTAATTTGTACTCTAAATACTTCCCTTGAGCTTTGAATATCTTGCTGCCTTAGTGCCAGAATGGGGAGTCTAGGCACACATTTTGCCAAAACACAGTACATTTAAAACTCTTTTGTTTGTTCCATATCATTTATGTTCACCCTTCCTATCTTTTGACTGCAGTTGTATTTCTAATCTTAGGTCTAAGTCACTATCTTAACACTGAAATTGATAGGGTTCATGAAGACTGATTAACATGTAACTTTATACACTAGACACCTAATAAGTCAATGAAATTCATTTTTAGATGATAACCTATCTCTCTAATCCAGCTAACATACTTAATATTTATCTTAGAAAAATCCATCATTCTCTCTTAAGATTAGAAAGCCAGTATTAAGTCAGTACAAGAGGAGGTTGTTTTCTAACAAGTGGTTTTCTAACCTAGCTGAAATATCGTGAGGAACTTAAAATAATCCATAACATTCAAATATGTGCATAATATCTCATATTGTGAAGACACCATAAATATAATGATGGATCCCCTAATGATCCAGATCTCAATTATTGATTTGTGTTTACATTTACATAGCTATATAAAAGGTTTGAAACAATTCTAGGCTTTATTCAAACTAATAATTAAAATAAACATTAATTGACTTTCTTCTGTTTTCAGATATATATATAGCATTTGAATGCATACAGAAAAAATATGGGCAATTTATAGAGATACTGTAAGCTAAATTTCTAAACTCTGAACAAATTTTTTATCCTTGTTTGAGGAATTATAATTTTTCATCAAAATTTTTATTCTATAATTATAATTTCATCTTCCGTCCCTGAATTAATTGATCTCTTATTTTATTCAACACATATTTAATGACAGCCTTTTACATATAAGATTCTGTGTTGGGAGCCTCTATTTTCTCCTAGAAACTAAGCATAAATAACTGTTTGCATAGTGATTCAAATAAATTTATGCAGAATTCACACACCACCAGTACAGGCAATAGAAAAGGAGATCTAGGCATGTATGGCTGAGTCCTCAGAAGGTCATAACCAAGCGGTGTGCTTTCTCCCTATTTCTTACATTTAAAATCCCCCAATAAATCATTTTTCAGAGCAAATAGGGCTCTTGAAAGTCTTCTTGATAAAACTATCCTTAAGGATTTAAAAAGTAGCATTTACATGAAGTTACATAAGCTTTGCTTTCATAAATTTATTGCAAATTATGTTACTTCATCATATATCAGAATAAAATCAGCACAAAATCAGTTACTCCAGAATGCCTTGAAAGGTATGGCAGAAACATCCTACATTTTGCAGTTTGGATTTTTCGAGTGCATCATGTCAACTGCCTCTCCACCAACTGAACAAAACATGTTGCTGTTCAGAAAATGTTTCATATAAGTTGAAAGAGAGAAAGAAAAAGAGAGTAAAAGAAGAATAAGGAAGAGAAGGAAGAGAGGGGAGGGAGGGAAAACACCTGAGGATGAAATTGATAAAATTAATTTCTAGACAATTATTTCTCAACAATGATTTCAAAGGTGTCCAAGTAAGCTTATGCTCAATTACTTCCCCCAAATGTCTTCATTGGTTTTGAACTCAGATAATAATCAAGAGATATACTTTAAAATGGTTAGCTTATTCAACTTTTGTTATTAGTTAAGTTTTGAAATCATTCAGGAATATTTTCAATCCCACTCTCCCAATATAAACAAATCTCATGTGAAATAAGTTCACATATTTGAATTTCAGAACTGTACCTAATGTATCTTTTAAGCAGTCTTTCTTTTATTTTCACAAACATTATAGTGATCTGTAAAGGGGAAGAAGGTATGTTTATCAAATGGAGTACATTTTTGGATACCAACAACCTTTGAAACTCAAATCTGAGGCCCTTAGAAGCCAACAGATTATATCATACCCCCCTGGAACTAGTCAGCATCTCCCCTCCCACTCCCAAGGGTGTTCACCATGGCAGCAAGTGCTACCCTGGGAAGTGGGGAGGGAAGAAAAAAAAAAGAATCACTGGCACTATCAAAAATCAGTTTGTCTCAGAGAGGTTTAGCCATTCAAGTGGCACTTTAAAATATGTGAAACCTGGAGTTTATTTATTTTGACTTATTTTTTTTTAATTCCTTCTCAGTGCACTTTCAGTGTCCTACTTAGAGTAAGCAGCCTTGCGCAGGGATGAGGGTTGGGAAGTCTGGGTATCTTGTTTCTTTGGTCTCAGTGGGAGCTAGCTCACAGGATTTCCTAGAGAGCAGACTTGTTGGAGGCTATTTTCACTTGGCAGGCTCCACATGATGACTGCCTTCTCTCCAGGGACCAGGCTCTGCACACTCCTGGCACCAACTTGGCCAGCTCCCCAGGTCAGACTGCTCTCAGGAGGGTCTAGCTTCCTCAGCTGACTAGGCAGGAGAAGGAAGAGAAATATAAGTTATCAGATTCTCCGGGGACAGGAACCTCTCCCTGAAAGCAGGAATCAAATTGATTTGTATTTTGAGAGTAATTTTTTTGTCTTTTCAAAAGTCCAAAGTTAGAATGAGAGACATTCAAGGTTTATTAATGATGAGAATGGATGTCATGAGGATATCCACATTGGCAAGAGTTGGCTGCCAATCACCCTGTACCACCACCCCCACCATTAGTCCTTGGGCTAAAAATTGAGATTGTATTAGGTCACTATTTCTCACTGAGGACCTAGTTTGAATCAGAATGTGCTTTACAAAATATTTGGCAGCATCCCTGGCCTCCACTCATTAGGTGCTCATAGCATCCATCAGTCCTTACAACAAAATACTTACTGCCAATAGATATTTTTTAATGTTCCCTAAAAGGGAAGGGACACAAAACTCAAATTTAAGATCTACCACGTTATATCACCATATTTTAACTTTACACTATGTTTATAAGTTAGACATACAAGAAAATATATCTTGTTCACTATATGCATTTTATTATGAAAATATAAGTGATAATAGTAGTAGTAGCAGTCATCATAATTGTAATAATACCTAATGTTAATTAAGTCCTGTGCATTTTTCTAAAAATATTTCACACTGGTATGCATTTGAACATCAAAATGTCCCTGTAGTTAAGTTCCTGAAGCTAAGATCAAAATTTTACTAAGGAATTTTACTAAGGAATTTTACTTAGTCTGACCAAATCATATTGCTTTGTTAGTCTGTTCAAATCAAATGGACAGTTTACTATTTTAAGAAGATGGTCATACTGTGCAAATGAATAATTTCCTACCTCCATATCTTTAAGAATATCTCTACTGGTATCTTTATTGCTGTGGCTTTTACATAATTTCAAGTCATCTTGAAGATGTATGAGTATAAAATGTAGGGGTAGAGTTTAGCCTGTCAATCAGGTCACAGCCTGATGATGTCACATTGTGGGAAGGACCTGCTCATAAGGAGGGCCCTGAGAATCTCACCCCCTCTCTCTTTCTTCCCGTCCTGCTGCCCTGTTTGCTAGGAGTCTTGAAGATGCAGTCACCACCTTTGTATCCAAAAGACTTTGAACTCACCAGTCTGTGATATTCCTACATTCTGCATCATCGCACGTGGCTACATGAGTCTGAAGAGGGACTTAGGGACTAGTATGAGATTAATGAACCCAAGTTGAACTGGGCTGGAGTGTTTCTCTGATATTCAATGACTTCTTGATATATAATTCATTCTTACATCTTTGAACTTGATTCTCTAGTCAACCTGGCCTACCTAACTCATTATATCTTTATTATTCATTTCTGTAGATATTACAATTACACGTTTATTCTCTTGGAAATAGGGTTTTTAAAAATTTTTTTTGTTTTTTTTGTAATATGTTGTATGTCCATCAATGGAAAGGAAAAATAAAACAAAAGAAGGGGGAATTATTAAATTTGAAAGTTATTCCTGTTATTTCATTTCATCTTCATGACAGTACTCTGAAAAGGTGCCATCAATATTTAAAAAGAAAATAATGCTCCATGATAGTAAATAGTAGACTGTTTAAACTATAATATATTTAAATTATATTAATAAAATTAACAAAATCTATCATGAAATAAACATGATCATATTTTGAAATAAACATGATCATGTTTCATATGATCATGTTTATTTTTGTTAGATCCTTGAAATGCTATACATTTATGAATTCCAAGTTTACCTTTACCTTTAATATATGTGGTACTAACTTGATATGTATTAGCAGTGTTTGTTCCTTATTTAAGTATTATCTACCATTCATTTTTATAAAAAATCTTTTGCTTTCATAGAATAAATAGTTCCCATATTTTTAAACATATTGTCCCATAGGACTTCTTGTGATCCAAAGCATTAAAAAATGGGCTATTTAACATTGAACCTCAATATTAGCAGTTCAAACCCATCATCGGCATTAGAATGATGAGGTCTTCTTCCCTAAAGATTTAAAGTCTCCACACAGCTGTGAGGAGCTACCTCCACGTTCTGGAACACTAGTAATTACTATTATCTATCAATCATCTGGATTTAAATATAAACACACCCTATGAGCAAGGACCTCTCCTCAGTCCATGTTATCTTTATTTCTCTAAATCTATGCATTCCAATTTTTCTGAATTTATAAAATCCTATTATCTGATTGAATACATATGGGTCAAACAATTTAGAAAACCTGAATACCTTTCATGATTTACAAATAATTCTCTGATATTGCATTAGTGTAGAAGATACTTAAAACTCATGTCTATGCCTCACAACTCAAATTTTGCAAGATGCATTTCCCCATTATCTTGCCTCCAACTACTTAACAGGTGTCATATCTGCATGAAAAATTGATAAACCAACTAGTTGATTATTTTCTTCTTTTAAATATCTGAGATGCGTTACACATGATCAATACAACTGGTCTTTCTTTCTGAGATGGGTTGTGCTTCCAAACCAAGATTTTTTCTTTTAGTCTGTTGTGTTGTTCCATACCTAGGTCAAGCTTATTCCATCGATAGAGACTCACCATTCGGTGAAAGGATAGGTTCCACAGTGACATCACTCTCACACCTTCTAAGAGAATAGACTCAGAATGCAATGACTACTCAATAACAGGTGAATTTGGGCCAAAACAGACAAATCACTTCGGGTGGTGAAAATGATGTCGATTCTTTAACTGATAGTGGGCCATACAAGTTAAAATTAAAAATCACTTGAAGAAAGACAACGTGACATTTTGCAATGGTATTAAATTAAATGGGTTATTCAATACCACAGAGGATATAAGCTATATATCTGCTGTACAAGGAAAGCTGGAGAGTGTGGTAGGTGACAATGAAAATGTCAGGAATGGCCTGATTACTGTGAACTTTGTATACTATGCTTTAGTCTAAAGACAAATCAGGCTTACCTTTAGATTTTTTGTTCTCATAATCGTATGGAGAATTAAACAGATTTGCACAGTTTCAGTCAATGATATTGAGATTCTTCATTGTCTCTTCTCATAGATGTAGTCAATTTGATTCATGTGTATTCTTTCTGTGGAAGTCTATTTGCATTGTGTCCATTTGTATTGCTGAAAAGGTCATTGTTATGAACAAGTCATGCAAAACTTCATTTAGCTAACTCCAGTTTCATTTTTATTTTTTTGTTGTTGTTTATTTTTTTTGGGGGGGAGAAGCACCACTGCCCTTTGGTGGTGGGAGTAGGAGGCCCAGGCTTTGCTCCTATGGAGCTGCTGTTGGAATTGAACCTCCATCCCAATGGGCTGTAGTCCTGTGCACAACCACTATGCTACCAGGGTGGAGCCCTGCCAGCTTCATTTTAAAATCAAGACTATATTTTCTAACTAATTTTCTTTCTTCTTTATTTTCAACTTTTGCATTCCAATTGCCAATAATTATAAATGCATTCTGATTGCATGTTTGCTCATTTTCAGACTGTAGACCTACTAAATATCTTTAATTTCTGGATCATAAACTTCACGAGTTGCGCATAAATTTGAATAATATTTGCATTGATTGGATTTGCTTGAATAGAGAGATATAAACCTATCACCAAAACATTGTACTGCAATATACATCTTGCAATGTTATTTTTGATGTTGAATTCAAAGACATTCTTCTTTTAGTGTGTATACTCTGTGTATTTACAGACAAGTTTGATGGTGTTATCCCCTCTTGGACACTCCAATGATTCCATCAGAGTTTGCTGGGCTCAAATGTGAAATTCCCGGAAGGGGAGATATTTTTGGGCCCAAATCTTTTTAGTTGCTCCAGATTTTCATGAAACTTGTTAGCCAGGACCAGACTGTATTTCCTATCCTTCACATCTCTCTATCTAAGAACCAGTCTGGAATCCCATAGCCCCCTGGATTCTGCATCCAGGTGATCACCCACACATCTTCCTTCTGCTCTTTTAGTGAGGTCATCGTAAGTTTTCCTCAACACCACTTTAGCATATATTTGCCCCACTCCTTTCATGACAGTGATGGCTAAGATTATTTTCTCCTAAACATCAATGTTAGTGTTGAATACACCAAAATGTACTAGAACTTTTCAGGGGCCATTAGTGACTCATAGTGGCTGTGTGTTGGACTCCTGATTGAGAAATTCCCAGTGTATTAAGCCATCTGGTTGTCAGATCAAAAGTGGTCATTTCCGGTTTATTTCAGCACATTAAGGTAGTCATCTTGATGCATTCCACTTCTTTTTAAAAGCTTCCAATATTCCTAGATTCATACTACATACATTCCAAGTTCTGATTATTACATTATTGCAGCTGGTTTTTTTTTTCCTTCTCATTTTGTGTCTTACCTCATTAGCAAATGAAAGTCCTAAAAGCTTTATAGACTTGACTCCATTCCTGTCACTGAGGTTAACATTACGTTGAGAAGAAGCTCTTTCTCCGTCATGTTTTCAGTGCCTTCTGAACTGAGCTTCTCAGATAGGACACTTCTGACACGGTCTCTGATCATGTTCTGCTTCTGTTCATTAGGTCTTTAATATCGGGCAATGTTTCCATGGTATGCATAGGGTTTTCAGCAGCTCATTCCTCACATATGAACAGACAATTCCTTCTTTCGGGTGCTTTCTTAGTGCGAAAGCCATACTGAAACATGTTCACTATTGGCAAACCTATTGGAAATGAACTAATGGTGACACAGCTCCTAGCGTGTAAGCTACACATGTCACCACAATACAACAAACTAACAGACAAGTGGTGACATTGATAAAAATGCCTAAAATACATTCAGTAACTAACTCTGTTTCAATGACACAGGAAAGTCTTCAGAGACATAAGGCATGGGTTAGAATTTAATCTGCAAGCAGTAACAGAATAGTGCTGGTGATATAATAGGTTGAGTTTCAACTGCTAATGAACAGGTTGGTGGTGTATCCCACCCAGAGACTCTGCAAGGGAAATACCTGATAATGAAACTATAAAGACTATAGCACAAAACATCTTGTGGGGCAGATCTGCTTTGTCATGTAGGTGTTGCTATGAGTTAAAAATTGACTTACCAATACACAACATGAAAACATATAGAATCATGGAGAGGAATATGAAGACAAGAGAAGACACATGTGAGAAAAAAGAGTACATCAAAAACATAATGAAGCAATGCTGGAGCACAAAAGGGGGGGATTTGAAAACGATCTGGAAAACTTAGATAAAATACTTAAAAGTGGATTTGTTTCATGTAAGGAAGGGTTTCTATTCTAATGTAAGAAGTCTGAACATCATCTCAAAAACTATAGGCATGCTTTCACTTGTTTAAGATGATTAATATATTGATATTTTTCATTATTATTGTAGATATGGGGAGATGGGATTAGAAAATCAAGGATACCAGTTAGTAAGAAACTGAAACAAACCTAGATTAGTATTAAGTACATTTTTACTGTCACGTTATTTTTCTCTCGATCATCTACTAGGCACTAGACAGTGTTTTATGCTAAAGAAAAAGGATGTGTATGGCACAACCTGGTGAAAGATGACTGTCAGAATTTAAGGGGGTGGGGGAAGATTACTATGAAAGTATTAGTGTTGTTAGTTCAAAGAATACTTTACCTGTTTTAGTACTGTGGGGCTTAATTACACTGTATTATAACTCAGATTAAGGTGTTAGCAGTTAGTATAACTTGACAATGTTCACTTATAAGACATCATTTCCGTTTTTCATAAAGGCCTTTAAGATATAAACAAAAAGAAATAATTTTACATATTATAGTAAGGCAAATAAATGAGCTAGGTCAGAACAGAAAGCCCTATTATACCTCTTGATATTATTTCAGAAAGTATTCCTTATGTATCTATGCCTAAAAATTTGTGGTACAGATGTAGAGACTATATATGGTCTCTCTGCCATTTAAAGTTTAATACACTTTTACAGATAAATAAATAAACAAGAAACTACATCATCCTGCTGATGACAATTTAACCTCTTTTAAGAACTAACTTATTTAGATACAGGTATAAATTGGATTATTTTTGTCTTGTGATTTTTGATATTTGATACTGCATAAGTATTAGTTTTGTGGTTATTATTCATTGTATAATGTTTTCCAGTATCCCTGGTGTCTACCACTAGATGCCAGTATCACCTCTCCACCTCTTAAATGTGGCAAACAACAGAATCTCTAGATATTGCCAAATTTCTTGTGGTGGATGAGGTGTGACAAAATCATCAATGTCTAATAACCTGTAAAACAGACATAGATAGGCATATATGACAGATGTAAGACCCAATTATTGCATGCAGGAAGTGTTTCATTAAAAGAGGTGAAAAATTCTCAGTAAGCTAGACAGATATTCCTTTCCTCCCCAGGACCAGGGAAAGGCATGTTTCCCAGTGCACCAGGGAGAGTAGATGATTGTGCATTTGAGAGTAATCAAAGCAGAAAAATTGCAGTAAGTAAAAAGTCCTCTCTCTCATTGGATTCAGTTTTAGTTGTCAGTTGAAAAAATCAAGAGAACAAAATGAGAAAAGGTCAGACATATGTGAAAAGAAGACCAAGAGAAAATGGACAGTGATTCTTTCATAATTGAAACTGGATGTGAAAAATAAGGTATGCGTTATTTACTAAATAAAATCATCAGAACTGAAAACATAGCTCAGTATTTTTAAGGCTCACATTGCATATGATCTTTATTAAAAGCAAAAATAAATTCTATTCTATTATTTGGAATAGACCCAACTTCATATTTGAAGGATAATCACGTGTACCTATGTGGAAGTGATAATTTTTACACTGGAGATTGTCCTTATATAATAATAAAGTAGATTCATTGCTTTTAGGTATTTAAATAATGTATTTGTTTTACTTATTTATAAAATATAGGGAGACCATGCATTAATACCAATGAGACAACATCTAAAAACACATATAAAAAATTAAGCAAACCAGGAGACCACATTGCTGTTTGAAGAAATGAGCTTCTCCTGTGCTATGATGTCTATGAAATAGAAAGATTTCAAAAAAAAAAAAATCAAGCCTTCCCACCTGTCCTCCACAGCAGGGGAGGCATGGCTTCTGGTTAAGCCATTGTCTCCAGATGGTCCCTGTAGAAATGTAAATATGTTACTCAGAACAACATAATCCATTAATCAGCACATGAACACCAAGTTATGAACATAGCAATACACTTAAGCTTAATACTCATTGGGCAAATAATATAGAACTACCATTTGCCAAGCACTAAGTAATTTACTGGGGAACAAAAACAAAACAGTTATAGACTCTTGTCTAAGAAGGGTAAACTTTTTTGAGAAATATACACTTATAAATGTGTAAATCCAATACAAATATTACCTGCTCTTTCTAAAATTATTGATTTTCTTCTAGCTCTAATAATAATCTCCATCAGAGTACACACACTACCAGTGGTTCTTAAACTTAGATACCTATTAGAATTACCTGAGGCACTTTTTTATTACTGCAGATAAATCCAGAAATCCATGTTTTTAACAGTTTGAATCACAATCTCTATGGTGGTTACTCAGAAATTAAAATTTTGAAGCTCCCTCCATTTATTGCCACATTTTTTTTTGTATTTGAAAACATTGCTTTATTTTCTTACTCTTGAAAAAAGTGTGCCCCAAGTCAGAACTTCAGTTTAAATGCTTCTCAAATTTACCTAATCAATGAATCACAAAAATATTTGCTGAAAGAAGATTTCCAGATTTGTATAGTGCTTTCTAGTTTGCTCCAACTCATGCATGAAGCCAAACCATACATAAACAGAATGAAATGCTACCTGGTCTTCTGTCATACTTACATTACTTTCAATGTTTGGTTCCTAAAAGATCCAACTCAATCAACTTAGGTTTAGAGGGTGTGTTAGTCTGGGTAGACTAGAGGAACAAATTTCAAAGCCACACATATGGTTATAAGGAATGGGTTTATATTCAAGGGGAACAGGACATTGAGAAAACATCCCAGCCCAGTCCAGCTCAAAGTCACAAGTCCGATATTAACTCATATGCCGAAATCAGTCCATAAAGTCTCCTTCTGACTCATGAAGTTACAGGTCAGTGGCTACAGAGTCCTGACACCAACAGGGGTCTCCCCATGGCTCCTTGCTTCCAGGGATCAGGGTCCATCAACAGCATGCTGCTCCAGCTTCAGAGGTCCCGCTCCATCAGGGCAAAGCTGTGTGGTCTCTCCACCGGCATCTCCAGCTTCTCCGACACTGCCAGCTTGCCTGTGATTAATCGTCTCTGAACCTAACTCCCAACAACTGGGGAAGATAGCTTCTCATCTTCACTAGGGAAATATCGTGAGATTTCCCAGGAGTCTCAGGTGAAAGCCATGCCCACATAGAGGCCTCATCAGCTACTCAATGGCTATCTCCAGATTAACAGGCCAGACTCCACCCCTACATTTCAATTATAAAATTAACATAAGCACATGACTGCCACAGAGGGAAAACAAAAACCTGACATCAGAAACTTTTTAAATGACCTCTGTGATTCTATGAAAAAGTAAACTTGAAAATAACAGAATGTATTCATGATTAAAATTTATTTATCAATATATTCACTTGTTCTAGGATGTTGTGCAGAGTCCAAAAATAATCCATTATTGTATCCAGTACTTTCCCTCTCTTTCACGTTCCTCTACTCATCTGTCAGAATGGCCTCCTCCTGTGTGTGAACAGACTACTCCCTCCAGCCTTTCCTTACCATGGTAATGCACCATGGGATGCATTCAGAAATTGCTCATTCAGTAAGCCATCAGTGATTCACCTATAAAGCTTTCAATGATTACATGATTTCAGCAGATCACCAGGGCTTTTATTCAGTAGTGCCTATGAGTGGACTCAAACCTCCACTGTTTTGGTAAGCTGATGGGTATATAAACCTTTTGTACCACCCAGATATGCCCACGCAAAGTTATGGGAAGTTTAATAGCCCTGAATTCTATGTTTTCTAAATGACCTTTAGCTTTCATCATGAATGGTGTTCCTAAGGTCCTCACACTGGCCATCAGATCCTCTGTAATTAGTGTTCAATCTAATAAATCTGGACTTGAGATGTTCTTGATATTTGGTGGGATAGATTCCAGGTTGCATTTCCAGGTTGAATGTTTAAGCAGCTTTCACCTGAACTTACCTTTGAACCATTGATGGCCCTTCCACTGTCAGCTCTTGGCCCAGCTTCTCTATCTCTTCCCACTCAAAACCAAACTCCATTGCCCTTGGGTTAATGGCTGCTATGGGTGACCTCTGCATTTCAGGTTAGAGCTGCCTCTGTGAGTTTCCAAAACTGTAAGTCTCTATAAGATTAGAAAGCCCACTTCTCTCCCACACAGCGAATGGTGACTTCCAGTGTGGCCCTTGTCCTTAGCAGCCCAAGGAGTAGCCCTGCAGCACCGGTTCCTGTTGTCTTCCCACAGAGGCAGTCAGTTTTACGTCCATGTGTTTTATCTGGAGAAGTTCACATGTACAGTCACTGTTTTTGTGGTTGAAAAAGTTAACTTTTGCTATGAACAAGTCCTTGGTCTTGCAGAAGTCCAACATGTGGTCTCCAGCTTTCTTTCTTTCTGTCACTGAAACACTATTTTCTAATGACTATTCCTTTCTTATTCTTTACAACTTTGCATTCCAATTGACCACACTATCAGTGAATTCTGATTGCTTGTTTGATCAAGCTCTGACTAAACACATTGGTAAAATTCTTCTGTTTCTCACTAGGTTTCATGGTCGGTGAATTAATTTGAGTGATACATGTATTGGTTGACTTTCCTTGAAGGTGGATAATCATATTATGATAGTACTCCAAGACAAATCTTCAAATGTCCTTTCACAGAAGTGGATACAATGCATTGTGATTGTGTCATTTCCAGCAAAATAAACCATAAGGTTTTTTATTCAAAAGGTGAATATCAGTCCATTTCAGTTGACTAAAGCCTCTAAGGATACTGATATTTATGCATTAAATTTCATTTTTGATGACTTCCAATTTCCCTGGATTCATAATTCACACATTCTAAGTTGTGAGTATTGCTTGTCTCCTATTCCTTCTTACATAGATGTGTTCCCATCAGAAAAAGAAGAGCCTGAAAGATACACACCCTCAGGGTTTACTTCATTCAGATCAGTATGGTCTTTGCAACTCCTTCTTAGTCACATTTTGATTGCCTTTTGACTCAAGGGGCTCATTCTCTAATACTATCTCTCACAATGTTATGCTTCTATTCCTTAACCCTTTAATATTTAACCATGGTTCCAAGCCATGCATAAGGGTTTCAGATGCTACTTATTCTGAAGTAAGCAGGCAATTCTTTCTTCAATTCCTACATGAAAAACATAATTCATATTTTAAAAAAGTGATAAAACTATGAAGCACCATGTCACACACTAAGATTTGGAGAATATTATGCTGAGTGAAGTTAGGTCATCTCAACATGAGTTCAATGAGGTTATGTTCAAACAGAAGAGAAAATATGCACATCACACGGTCCCTGGACTGAGGTCCAGACATTCTGGTAAGTGCCAGACAAAAGCCAATCATCCATTTGTCTTCAACACCAGATTCAGATAGCACATGGGCTGAAAGGAATCTCCCCCACCCTCATCTCATACCCCTTTAAGGCCCACAGAGGTTTGGAGGAAGAATAACAATGGCATTGGAGTGTCAGGGCACTAACCCACCCAAGGGGTGTTTATATTGTTTATATTTCCACAGGAAAAGGAGAGAAAAAGAGTGGACCTCATCCCTGTATACTAATTAATGAGGGCAATGTCACTGCACAAAGCAGAGGAGTAATGGTTATCTGAGGGTATGGGAAGAGAGATGGGGGATCTGATAGCATTGATGAGTATATAACTCTACTTGATGGGGTTGAACATTTTATGTGAATGGATATATTGGATTGAGTGATACATGTCAATAAAACTACTATCAAAAATAAGAGTCATAAAAATAAAATAAATGCCTTTTAAAAGTGATAACATTCATGAAGAAAGCAAATAGTCATCGAAAAAACAGGAGACAAAAGATCAAAGTCAATGTCAGAAGAGACTGAAAATTGCTCTTAGTTCTAGTACTTAAGGCAAATGGAAGAAACCATGAAATCAAAAAACTGAAGCGAATAATTCAAAGAGGAACTCAAGAAATCAAAGTAGCTTAGTATAATGAAATTTACAAAGACCTAGAGTTAAAAAAGAAAAATGGAAAATATGGTCAGCATATCTGAAACTGAAAGAAATAAAGAAAAAGTTCAATTTTTAGGTTGCAATATTGACAGGCTCCAGGTGTGAAATATTGAATGATATGGGAAGCATTAAAAAAAAGTGGAATGGATATATAGCCACTGTATCAAAGGAACTATTCAACATTCCATCATTTCAGGAAAAGCATATGATCAAGAATCAATGGGCAGTTTCAGTTATAGTGACGGCATTAACTGAAAGCCAGGCTCAGGGAATTGATGTAATAGCAACTGAAGTGCTTCACCAAGTTGATAAAGCACTGGAGGCACTCACTCATCTATGGCAGGACATTTGGCAGTTAGCTCATTGGTCCACTTTACTAGAAGAGATCCACATTTGTACGTACTTCAAAGAAAAATCACTCACTAGAATGCTCAAACTATAGATTAATAGCACATGCCAGTAAATTTTCCAAAAAAAAAAACATTTTATGGGGGCTCATACAACTCTTATCACAATCCACAAATCAATTGAGTTAGGCATGCTTGTACGTAGGTTGCCTTCATGCTTTTCTAGACACTTACTTTCTATTGAGCCCTAGGTATCAGCTCTTTTTTTCCCTCTTCCCTCCACCCCACCCTCATAACTCTTTGCTAGATTATAAATTGCTATTCTTTTCATCTCTAACAGCTACTGCTGTCTCCCTTCCCTCATGTTTTCTGTTTCTCTGTCCCCATAGAGGTGTGCATGTTTATGTGTCCATCTTTGTGATTGGTTTCCCCTTTCTCCCTTCCTGCCTCCCTTCATCTCCCTATCTTTCTGGTATAACTATCCCCACTCCATTCCTGGATTTTGTGTATTGTGAGCTCCTATTACTTAAATTTTTGCAGCTGATTATTGAACAACAGCAGAAGCAGTACTTTGACAAGAAGCTAGATTTCATGTAAAATTCAGAAGTGGATATGGAATAAGGGATGGCACTGTTGACATCCAGTGAATCTTGACTGAAAGTAGAGAATAACAAAAAATGTGTACATGTGTTTCATTGATTATCCCAAAGCACTGTACTGTGCAGATAATAACAAAATACAAGCTTCTCATAGAAGAATGAGTACTGTGATCAGATGGAACGTGAACACAAATCAAGAGGCAACTGTGTGAGAAAAAAAAACCAATAAAACAAGGCTAATCTCTTCCCTGTGACTCCTTGCAGAGGGGTCATAGGGAGGAGATACGCCAGTCAAGGTATAGGGTAGCAACAATGAAATAGGCAACCTTCCCCTAGTTCTTAAATGCTTCTTCCCACCCCGTATCATGATTCCATTCTACCTTACAAATCCAGCTAGACCAGTGGTGAGATTGGTGATACTGGGAGATTGGAGGGAAGGTGTAGTAGAAGGGTGGATCCAATTTCAGGGATCTACATATAACCTCCTCTCTAGAATATGGACAACAGGGAAGAGTGTGAAGGGACACATCGGAAAGTGTACAATATGACCAATATATGACAACTTATAAATTATTAAGGGCTCATGGGGGAGGAGAGGGTGGAGGGAGGGGAAATATGGAAAGCTGATACTGGGGGCCTAAGTAGAAGAGGATGTTTCACGAATTATGGTGGAAAGAAATGTGGTCTGCATACAACTGATGTATGTATTGACCATGATAAGAATTGTATGAGCCCACAACAGAATGATCTATTAAAAAAAAAGTTCCTCCTGGCAATAAAAAACTTTTGTACCAGAGCTTGTAAAATTTTTTTTTTTTTAAATAAGAGTATATTGCATGATTTAGTATCAGGAAAGTTGTGTGTTGTGGTTGTATGCTGATCAAGTAATTAAAGAATTTGAATTATAGGAGAAAAGAGCTGCATCAAGAATGGAGGAAAGCTTATTAACAAGCTTCAATATACAAATGACACAACATCACTTGCTAGACACGAGAAGAACTTGCAGCACTTCCTGATGAAAAGCAAGGATTCTATGGATCACAACTCAGTGTAACAAAGACCACAATCTTCTGGGCCTATTTATTAAGCCATCAGGAAAAATGGAAAAAAGTTAGAAGTTGTCAAAATTTGCTATTGATTGGATCCACAATCAATGATAATGGAGGTGTTAATCATGAGATTAAAAATACAATGGCTACATCTACTGCACAGAACTTGTACAGAGCATTGAAAAGCAAGGATATGACAGTGAGGACTAAGTGACACCTGACTCAAGCCATGGGATCTCCAGTAGCCTCAAATGCATGCAGGATTTAGACATTGAATAAGGAAGATGGTAGGAATCAATGCTTTTGAATTGTGTGTTTGTGGAAAAGAGTGAAAATACCATGCAGAGTCAATAAGACAAACATATCTGCCTTGCATAAAGTATGGCCAGACTGCTTCTTAGTGGCATTAATTGGAGACTTAGTCTTGCATACTTTGTCTTTCTGGAAAAGGACATCATGTTTGATAACGGAAGGAGGAGTAAAAAAGAGGAAGACTCTCAAGGAAATGGATTGACACAGTGATTGCAAGCACAGAAGCAAATGCACTGGTAGAATAGGACTGTGCCATATTTCCACCTCTTGGGCATGGGAATGCTATGGGTTGGAGACAATTTGATGGCCCCTAGCAACAATGGTGATGTGCTACAAACATTTTTAGCCAACTGTACTGTGTATATTTCGAACCAGTTCTGATTTTAAGGATGGCTTATACTCAATGCTTGGGGTCATGTTAATACCACAGAAGGTGGCAAGCATCACGGAAGTGAACTATCTTTCTCTGGATTGTCATTGGCTTTGCTAGTCACCATGCAGTTGGCTCTGACTCATGGCGTCACCAAGCACAGAAGAATGAAATGCTACTATTATTGGTTGCTGTTTGAACTGTGGTCCTCATTAGTAAGTTAGCAATGTCAGTCTCTTCAAGGCAAAAAAATTAATGATAGATAAAATATAACAGTACAAAATTATAACTGTACAATTTACAATAGACAAAACTAACCTAAGGCCATATATATTATACCTTATTTTAAAACCTCACTGCCATGAGTCAAGTCTGAATCCTACCAAACCAAGCTCACAGCCATCGAGTTCCTGCTGACTCATGGCAACCCTGCGAGACAGGGTCGATCTGCTCCTTGTGAGTTTCCAGGACTAGAACTCTTTAAAGGAGATTTTGCACTTGTGCCAGATATGAATGTCTCTCCTTGCAGTTAGCACAAAAACTTACTGGGTCCTTGAAGCTATTTATGGAAATAGATTGGCTTGTCTTTCTTCCATAAAGGGTATTAAGATTTCAAACCGTCAATTTTTGGGGGGTAGCCCAAATATTTAATGCATAGCATTACCAGGGCTCATTATCTAGTATTAGTGATATGAAATTTTCAAACATTGAATGGGAAAAATTAGACTTTTAAAAAAATAATCAACTAAAAGTAAAGTACACTGGTCTATAAAGTGGTGAAATAATGAAAATTTCTTTCACAGAAATGAAGTTTGTAATTTTTTCTTGAAATAGTTGAACTTGAAAAACTAATCTCAAGGGATATTTGAAACTAGCATGTTTGTTATAAACAGGGAAAACAAATAATCTTATTGTAACATACATAGTGAGTCTAATTAATAATAATCATTATGCATGTTTTCTGTAAAGGTCCAATGAAGAGAAAATAGAAAATATTTTGTAGGATATAGGAAATAACTTAAGGAGTCCTTGTGGTGTAGTGGAATATGTATTGGGCTCTCAACACAAATTTAGTAGTATAAATGCAGCAGCAGTGCTCTGGTGGGAAAAGATGAGGCTTTTTGTTCCCATAAAAAGTTGCTGTATGTTCTATCCTGACCTATCAAATCTCTGCGTTTCAGTATTCCTTGATTGGAAGTGTGACTTTTTAATTTAATTTTATTATTATCATAAATTGGGATTAATGCATCTATCAAATTAGTCCATAGTTTAATCACATACAGCAGAATTGCACATTTCCTTCCACAATCACTTTTCAAACATTCCTTTTCTATATGGACCCCAATATCTCAGGAGTGAGTTGGTATCTTGCTGTGTTTTAAATAAAATGAGTTTACTAGTACCACAAAAAAATACTTAAAAATGAAATTAATTAAAGTGAGCATAATTTTACTTAGCCACCTGCATTTGTTAATATGGAAAGTTCTGGTGGCAGAGTGGATACAAATTTTTTTAATTGGCATTAGGACACTAATTTTAAAAATTGACAGTTGGCATCCACTAAGTGTTCTGAGAGAGAAAGATGTTGCAACATGTTTCTGAAAAGATTACAGTCTTAAACATTCTAAGGGACAATCATACTACACAGTACAGTTCCCTAGAATATCACTATAAATCAGAATTTGGCTGAATGGAAATGAGTGTGATTTATAACTGATGTGTCAAATTGGTAGGTTCACTACATTGACCTGTCCAACTTTAATATACAGAGGGTTCAAAATATTGTGCAATGATGATACATTCAAATAATAGAAAAATAAACCCAAATCAAAATGGTCCATTTTACTCATTTTGACTTTGGTCCAGTGACAACTGTCAAAAAATCAGCAGTTTTTGCATCATGACAATAGAACCCATCTGGATTTTCTTTCAGCATTTCAGTGATGGGTTGTGGTCACCACTATGGCAGTGAACATAGACATCAAAAGGCCTGTGGGCAACCCACAGTCACAAGGCAAATGGAGCAGAAAACAATGAGACTGATTTATGTGCAAGAAGAGACACTTCCAGGCCCTATGGTCATTTTTATTGGAAATACATTATTACTGTGCCCAAGTTATTGTAAATTTTGTTACTGTAAGAGCAAGGAGAAAACTGATAAATGAATTTTTAGTTATTATTAAAACTAATTACAAATACTCAAAGAGAATGGAGAAACTTGGTGGCAAATTGCAAAATTGCATTGTTTTAATAGGCTTAATTTTTTACAGTAAGAAATAGAATAGCAATCAAAAGAAATAGAACAAATATGAAAATATAGACCTGCTCAACCAAAATGATATTTGATTGTGTAATGAAACTTCAGAGACCTGAATGAGGACAAGGTTAAAGAAAGTGATGCAATGAGTAAGGAAATGATCAATTATAAGAGGAAAAAGAAAACAAAGAGGTGGAAGAGTGGGAGATGGTGAGCAGTGATGGGAACACTGACAGACCCTCTCAGCAAACCCCATGCCCAATTCTAAATAAATTAACAAAAGACCCAACCATCTGGACATTTCAGATGAATGTACATGTATGTAGGTTTATTGCATTATATACATGTGGAAGTTGGACATTGAATAAGAAACACCAAAGAAGAATCAATATATCTCAATGGTGATGCTCATGAATAATATTGAAAATACCAAGGACTGTCAAAAGAACAAGCAAATCTGTGTTGGAAGAAGTACAGCTGAGTGCTCCTAAGAAGCAAAGATGGCCAGACTTCATCTTATATTCTTTGGACTTTGTAGCAGGCGAGACCAGTTTCTGGAGAGGAACATCAGACGTGGCAAAGTAGAGGGCGACTGAAAAAGGGGAAGGCCCTAAAAGAGAAGGACTGACACAGTGGCTGCTGAGTTAGTGCAAAGGTGAAGGAATTTTGTAGATCTCTATCAAATCCGCAGCCTGAAATTTGTAAAATCAGTTGATGAAGATTTACTAGTGATTGAACTCTAAAGTCGAACAAAGAAGGATCAGTATTTGGAAAATATGACTTTAGAGATAAAAACAATTCTAGAGACTATGTGATATAATTTTGCAGAACCAATAAGCTATTCATCTCTCTTTTCAAAAATACCAATGTACTGGTGTATATGGCAAGGTGGAACAAATAAGCATCAAATGGACTGCATTTTTGGTAAGACATGATGGAGAAGATCCATCAAAAAGAGGCCAGGGGCCAGCAGTAGAATAGCATATCACCTCCTATTGTGAGCATTCAAATTGGTGGTGAAGAAAATTAAAACAGCCCCATGAGAGTCAAAGTGCAGCATGGAGTATTTCCTACCTGAATTTAAAAACAATCTCAAGAATAGATTTGATTGGACACTAATGACCAAACAACAGGTAAATGCTTAGATGGCATCAAGACCATTATACGTGAAGAAAGCAGTGTGTTTCTATCTTTTTCTGTGTTCATATCTCAGAAAGAGGAAATTTTAAAACATCATTTCAAAAGGACAATATTTGTCTGTAATAAAGGTCAGCGAACAGGGTGAGATGTGCAAGAAAGAAAGGGGAAATAGGAAGATGATAAGAATGCTATTGCATTGTAAAAATTGCAATCTGAGTCACATTATCAAAATGTCTATAATTTTATAGAAAAATAATTTGCTTCATAAACCTTCACTCAAACCCTCACATACACAAAAGGATGTGGGAGGGAAGACTAAAATACATGATAGAAGAGGTGCCACAACTTGCTCTGGTACCAAGAGAGAGAGCAGTGGGAATGAAAGAAAGAAATGATGAAGTAAAAAAAGCTGCACACAATATTTATAATATTATAAAATATTATAATAAGAGGTAAAAAATCTGTAGAAAGAGACACAAAAGGGAAGAACATGGTCACCATTTCTCAAACTGAAATGAAAAAATAAAAACTGAAGAAAATATTTAAACCTTTAGTTGTAAATAGGTAAAGTGATGAATAATTAAAAAGAAGATGGAAGGAATGTACAATCACTATTCCAAAAATAACTGGGCTGTGTTGCACCATTTCAGGAGGCATGCTATTTTCACAAATTGATAAGGAAGACATTCAAGCTGAACCAACAGTAAAGAACACAGCTCCATGAATGGATAGGAGTAATGCAGAGCAATGAATAATTTAATATAGCTCTTCTCACTACAGTCTTGGTAACATCACCACCAAACACATTTCCTAATTGGTCTGGGTAAGAGAATTTGGAAATGCTGATAATACTGTGTTTCATTTGTGAGTGATTGTTAGCAGGGTTAATAGTTGTATCCATCCTGTGGTTATACAGTGATCAATTTCAGAATCATGAAGGGGTGAACTTATTACCAGCAAGAGAAAAGAATCAATACTCAAGCAAGCCATTTGGCCCCTGAGATCCCTGCACTAGTGTCCAACTTCCTGACCCAGAGACAGCTCTGGTACCAGGAGAGATGCGGAGGAACAGAAGCAGCAGAGAACTAGAAGAGAGAGAATTGGACTCCCGAGCCTATGGATATATCATAACAAAGCATAGTTCAGTCACATCAAGTAGTATTCTACAATTTTACAATTGCTACCACCATTTCCAAGCATTCCTTTTCTTCCTGCACACCTTGACATCATCTCCCTTTTAGGCCTTCCTCCACTATTATCCAACACCACCCACCCGAACCTTTATTCTTCTTGCTATCCCTGTAAGTTCATAAATTCTGGGTTTCACAGCTTGAATATACAAAACATATAGCACAACTTCAAGAGGGTGACTTCCAAAGACACAACACCTCTGAAATGAACACACAAAAACAAAACAAAACACAGAACATGTTGAAAATGAAATAAAGTCTAGCATGCTTCAGAGAGGGTATCAATTGACAAGGTTTTAACTGTTTAAATCAAATATATGTCTTTTACCTTCTATACTCTGTGTAGTAAACAGTATCCTTCCATCCCTCAGTTGTGAATAGAGAGAATTCACTGAAGGATAAGTGCTTATATATTTCCCACAAATGAATTTTGGGCTCCCAATATCACCTATAACTTTCTGCAAAACTAATTCCCACATTGTAGGCTCTAATACTAACCCCTTCTTCAATTTTGGACTATATGATTTTCAATCCTTTAATGATTGATAAAAGTGCAATTTTTCCATGTGAACTTAGTTGATATTTCACTTAAATTGGTACTTGTTTGGAGATAAATCTTTAAATTTAATATCCCAAATGCTATTTTATCTATTAGCTAGACCCCATTTAATTTCTTTGCCACATTTTGCAATAGCCTCCACATCTTCTGTGTTGCCTTCCTGAAGGCAAGTACACAGCAGGGCACTGATGTCATAACTAATTGTGCTTAAGTTGGAGCTAGAATTTGATGTGAATCCCAAACCATTCCTGGATCTATGCCTTTTACAAAATGTATTATTAATTGGGAGTTAATACATATATATCATATATTTTTATAGCTCAAGCAGAATTGTACAACTGCTTCCACAGCCAGCTTCTAAACATTCATTCTTTGTGGACTCCTTGATATTTTCTCCCTTTTAATCCTCACCACTCCTGTAGCCCTACTCCCCCTACCAGAAACATTATTCTACTTGTGGTTCCTATGAATTCATCCATCATGGGTTTCATTTACTGAAAAACAGGAAAAAAATATTACACAACCTCCCAAAGGTGGCACCCAATGGCATAACACCTCTGAGATAGACCCTAATATGAGTAAATAAAATAAAGCAAAATGTCCATAATGGGTTTGCCAGAAAGCATATATATTAATACAGTCTATAAGACATTGCTGTAGCAAGACCACATTTATCTGCCTAACAAGAGTTCACTAACCTTGGTACAGTTGCTTTCAGCTTCCTCAGACACCATGTGCTTTCTGACTTAAGGGCTCAGGTTACATAGTGTGCTGAAGTAGAGTCTAGTGGAGTTTTTATGCATGGAATCTCACTGATGAAGTCGCTGGATTATGCTGTGTGTCTTGAACATCTCAGATTCAGGGACCCAACAATCTTTGGCTTCTGTCCGGGGTCCCCAGGATGCATCTCAGAAACCTGAGTCAATGTGGTCCATTTGGCGTACACCACCAAATATATTCGCCTATCCCTATGGTCCCTAAAAGCATTTTCTATCATCCCTTAGACCATCTGAAGATTTGTTCTCTCTCTTTTCCTACTAACAGATTTGCATTTTGGTTCCTCCATATGACTTTGCTCCCTGGGGTAGTTACATAATCTGGTGTCAATTTGAGAATTAAGAGTAAAGGGGTGACGTTTAGCCTGTCAATCAAGTTGCATTGAAAACCTCATTTGGAGACACAATGGATATAAATAGCTTACTGGAGGCCACATACACTCACTTCCTGTGAGAGATTCCTGTTGACAAGCCACACGGAGCTACACTAGAACCCTGAAACTAGAGGAGGCTAGTGGAGACCCACACCCGTGCTGAGATGCTTTCCCCACCACTAGATCCACAAGACTCTCCACCCACTGGCCTTTGATCTTCCTACGTTCAACATCATTGCATAGCCGCATGAGTCTAAAGAGGAATTTATGGACTAGTATTAACATATGTGGTAATATTGAGCTTATGGACTTGATTTAGGATTTATGTACTATGTCAGACATATTATGGGGTAATGGACTTGATCTGGACTGGATTGATATATTTTCTTAATATATGTCTCTTTGATAGAAAGTTCTCTCTAACACACATGAGTGTCTATAAGTTCATTTCTTTGGTCAACCCAGACTAGTACATTCCCTTTCCCTTTTCCTGCATTGTTTTTCCCCATTGGTATCCTTCATTCTTCTGATAGCGATGTCTGTCTGTATGGGAGAAACCTCATCATAGCTCTACATGGCAGCCACTCACTAGACAAAATCCCTTTCCCCTTCATTGACCATTTGACCCTCGCTGCCATGAGTCACCCTTTCAGCCAAGTGACCTTCAAAATACTTAACTAGAGCAGATCATGTATAGGTCATTGGCACTGTTCAGGCTCTTGACCATCTACTTGACCCTCCAGTCAGCAAACTAGATGCCCTAAAAGCCTGAGCTTGTGCCCATTCTGCTCTTTGTTCCTATGATAGTGGACTCATGCAATATTTGTCCATTTGTAATTGACTGACTTCACTAAGCATAATGTCTTCCAGATCTCTCCACGTCTTGGGGTGTTCCATCACTGTTTTTTAGAGATGTATAGTATTCTATTGTGTGTATATATCAGAGTTTCTTAGTCAGTCTTCTATTGATTGGAATGTAGGCTGTTTGCAACTTCTTGCTATTGTGAACTGAGCTGTGATGAACATGGGGGAACAAACATTTTTGTGCTCTGTTTCTTGTTTCTCTTGTGTATGTATCCAGCAATGGTATCACCATAGCGTGTTCCACAGTTATAAGCTCACCAACAGTGAATAAGAGCTCCTATCTGACTACACCCTCTCTAGCCTTTGTTACTCAGCTTTTGTTCTTAAATTGTGCTAAATTTATGAGTGCTAGATGTTATCTCATGATTGTGTTGACTTGCATCTCCTAGATGGCCAGTGAGCAGGAGCACTTCCTCATGTGTGTATTAGGTATTTCAGTGTTATCCATACTGAATCATCTGTTCGAGTCCTTTTCCCACCTTCACAGAGAAGACTTGCAAAATGTTATAGATATTAGTAATTAGTCCTTTGTCTATTTTGTCATTACTAAATATCTAAATAAGTCCAGTCATTACTAAATAAACCCAGTCTGTAGGCTTTCTTTTATTCTTTAATTAAATATTTCAATGTACACAAGTGTTTACTTTTAAAAGGTGGCCACATAAAACAAATTAAGAAAGAAAGAAATAATCTTTGCCATCAAATTGACTCCAACTCACTGCTGACTCATGTTTTTCTTGGACGTAATCTTTAAGGATGCAGATCACCAGAGCATTCTTCTGGGGTACCCAACGTATATCCGACCTCACAACCTTTTGGCACGCAATCAAGCACAAACTGTTTGAGTCACCTAAGAATCTTTTCTTCCCATAAAGAAGTTTATAATAGACAATTTCTTAGTTATGTGACTTTGTATAACATATTTGCCAATGTTTTGCATATAAACTATATAATAATAATATATCTCATATGATTCTTTTTATGCAAAAATGACTTTATTAAACCCATTCACGTCTGAGTGTTATTGTTGGATGGAATAGCTTTTCACATTTGTGAGGGAATCCCTCTTTCTCTGAGAGGCATGACCTCCAGGCAATAGAACACAACTGCTTAACCAGGTGCAGAGGCTATAACAACCTTTGAAAGTAAGCATTTAAAATAGGGTGCGCTTATTTGAGGAGTGAGTCCATTGTTGCTTTTAACGGCATGACAAGAACCTCTCCATTAGAACATCTCTGATGGTGTGCTAGTAATTAGACATGCAGCCAGAGTACCGCTTTCAGAAGAATCTGTCTGATTCTTAGTTGTATCAATTGTCGTGGGTCTGGCTGAGCGTTTCCAGGGAGACATGGGTCAGAACCAAAGTCAGAAATCCTGAGAAAGTCCTTCAGGATCTGATTGACTTTGTGAACAAGACAACAAATACTCCTCGCAAAGACTTCAGTGAACGGGGCACACTCCAAGTTCTTTCAAGCCAGCAACTCGCAGTGGATGCAAGAGTTGGCTTTCTCAGTAGACTTTCCTTCTCCTCAAAATGAGCTGTGTGGCCATGCATCTGTATCTTATAGAACCGCTACTATTGTTCATCAGCGACTGCGGTATCCATGTCCTTTCCACCCTTGGCAGAGTGCGGCAGAGTACAAGGCAATGGAAAACCTGGCTGTCAAAGTCATTGTTGTTCTATCATTTCACCCCAGCTTCAATCTGGAGAACTGGTGCTGTAGAACATTAAAAGGTTTGCCTCATATGAGGCTTGAGATGATTAAATTGGATAATTCTTTACAAAAGTGCTTAGCAACATGTTTCATATGTTGGCAAAGCTAAAGGTAATTATTTTTAAATGACAAGATTATATAAGTGAGTTTCAGAAAGGTTATGAAAAATGGAATTTAAATGCAATAGAATTTTCCATACATTTTAAAAAGTACATTTATGTACAAAGAATTTAATTACATTTTTGTCTGGAGTAACTTTTTATTTTTTAGCTATAATAAAAGGGCAGTTATAATGAACTGAAATGCTCCAGAAAATTTTTATATAGGGAATTTCACTGCATCCTAGGGAAATGTAGAATCACTTTGAAAAGAACTGAACAGAGGTAACTTTTAGTGGTGCGGTGAGTTAGGTATTGCATTGCTAACGAGAACAGTAGTGGTTCAAACTCACCAATTACTTCATGGGAGAAAGATGAGGCTCTCTAGTCCCATGAAGATGCATAATCTCTACTTCTAGAGTTAAATAGACAACAGTGTTTTTTTTGGGGGGGGGAGATGGGGGTAGCAGGAAATGGATTTATAGAAAGAGAAAAAACTAAAAGCTTTGAAAATAATAAAAAATAGCCTTAATATAAAAATTATTAGTGAATAGATATAACAATTTAAGGTGAAAATATTTTTGGAATTTAACAGATTACTGTAATTGGGATATGAAAATGTGAAGGGAGTAGAATAGAGGCAACACTGAGTTCCACAGGTGATCAAAAATAAATGTTTCTCTCTAAGCCTGTAAAGGCTCCTGCAAGCCTTCTTATGGTCTTTTTTTTTTTTTTAATGCAGCTGCCTTCCAAAAACAGCATTGGCCCAATAAATCTGAGGGTTGTAAAATTAAGATTTTTATGACATGGTTTGTATACAAGAGGGTACCCTCCCCCAAAACAAAATTAGCTGGGCATTGTGGGGCTGTCTTTCTTTATAATCATTTCATTGGGGGTTCATATAACTCAACACAATCCGCACATACATCCATTGTGTCAAGCACTTGTGTACATTTATTTCCCTCCTTGTTCCCAAAGCACTAGCTTTTCATTTGAGCCCCTTGTATCTGCTCATTTCCCCCCTCCATCCCCACTTCCCCTCCCCCTTGAGCCCCTGAAAATTTATAAATTATTATTATTTTGTCCGTTCTAGCACTATTCAACATCTCCCCTCATCCACTTCTCTGCTGACCATCCCCCACAGAGGAGGTCATATGTGAATCTTTGCAATCGGTTCCCCCTTTCTACTCCACCTTCTACCCACCCTCGCAATATTGCCTTTTTCACCACTGGTCCTAAGGGGTTCTTCTGGTCTGGATTCTCTGTGTTTCCAGTCCCAATGTCTACCACTGTACACCCTCTCATTCAGTTGGATTGGTCAGGTAGCACTAGGATCATGATAATGGGGTAGTGGGGGATTGTGTTAATCCGGGTAGACTAGAGGAACAAATTCAAGGATACGCATATCGATATAAGGAAATGGTTTGTATACAAAAGGAATGGGACATGGAGAAATCAACCCAGCCCAGTCCAGCCCAAAATCATAAGTCCGATATTAACCCATATGCCCGAAATCAGTCTATACAGTCTTCTTCCAACTCACGAAGTCACAGGTCAGTGGGTGCAGAATCCCGGTGCTGGCAGGGTACCTCGCTTCCAGGGCTCAGGTTCCACCAACAGCAGAAGCAACTCATCGCTTGCAGAGGTCTCCATCTGGCCGCCCCAGTTTCAGAGGTCTGGCTCCATCAGGGCAAAGCCGTGTGGTCTCTCTGCCAGCTCCTCCAGCTTCTTGAACGCTGCCAGCTTGTCTTGTCCGTGCTTAATCGTCTCTGAAACTAACTCCCAACAACTGGGGGAGATAGCTTCTCATCTTCACGAGGGAAGTATCGCAAGATTTCCCTGGAGTCTCAGGTGAAAGCTATGCACACATAGAGGCTTCATTGGCTACTCAATGTCTATCTCTATATTAAAAGGTTAGTCTCTACCCTTACATTTCAATCATAAAATTAACATAAGCACATGACTGCCACAGGGATGAAGTATTGAAGAATTAGAGGAACTTTGTATGTTTCATCATTGCTATACTGAACCCTACCTGGTCTTCTCCCTGGGCTTTCAATGAGGGAATGTCCAGTTACCCACAGATCGGTTTTGGGTCCCCACTTTGCACTCCCCCTCATTCACAATGATATGATGTTCTTTTTTTCCTTGATCCCTCATAGCTGATCCCCTCAACACCATGTGATCAACCAGGCTGCTATGTTTCTTCCATGTGGGCTTTGTTAATATGCATTTTTAACACTAGGTAAGCATCCAACAACGGTCTCTGGGTCGGTTCACCTAGTGACATTGCCTGGGAAGTTTCTTCCTGGTTATTGATTTTCTTCCTAAAATTAGTTTTGCTTGAACTTCATTTTTTGTCATGGCCAATTTAAGAGAATAGCCTGTGGCCTGTGAAATTTTGTTTCCCTTTTGGAAAAAATGCTGCAGAAATGGTTGTGATGGTGAACATAGCTTACAAACATACCATTATGGGAAAAACTCAAGTGTACATGTGGTTTTCTCATATCAAAAAAGGTGAAATGTTGATTGATAACAAACCTTGTTCTGGATATCCCTCAACAACCCAAACAGAGGAAAGACAAAATTTGTGAACCAATGTCATGAACCATTGAAAAGATTGGGGAGTTATCTGGATTATATTGGAGTTTGGTTCAGCAAATTTTAATAGAAGGTATCAGAATGAGGAGGATCACTGTGAAATTTGTGCCTTGGGTTCTGACTGACCAGGAAAAAGAGTGTTGAAATGACCCAGACTTTTTTTCCTTGGTCATTACTGGTGATGAGGCATGTCATTCTTACAACTCTGAAAGCAGACCTCAGTTAAGCCCGTGGAATACCATCATCACCTCACTCCCCCCAAATCCGGTCAAGTGTTATCAAAGATCAAGACAATGCTCATTTGTTTCATATGAGGGGGTAATGAATTTGGAGTTTGTTCCACCAGGTCAGATGATTCGAGCTTTCTCTTTAGAGATTCTGAAAAGATTGCATAACAGTGTGTGACATAAAAAGCTCTGATTTGTGGCAAATGGGGAACTGATTTTGCCACCACAACAATGTACCTGCTCACTCAGCCATCTCAGTACACGAGTTTTAAGCAAAAACACTGCAAGACTCTTTTGTCCCACCCACCTCACTCATCTGCTCTTGTTTCAGGTGTCTTCTTTCTGTTTCTGTGAATGAAGAGTGATATGAAAGGGAAGGTGTTTGAGGACTTAGAAGAGGGGGAGAAAAAAATGAGAGAGGAGCTGTCTACCATCCATATAGATAAGTTTGAAAAATGTTTTCAAGAATGGAATTGCAGATTTGACAAATGTAGTCAGTGAATTGGAGAGTACTTTGAAAGTGATATGTTTGAAATTCTGGATTTTCTGGCTACCATCGTGTGTGAGTGTGTGTGTGTGTGAGTGAAATAAAATGAAAATTTCAAATTAGATTTGCACTTGAAAAATATTTTTTAAAGATTAGTGTATTCTAAAAAGATGTATGAACATTTGGACATTTCTCATATATCAACATTAGTGAATTTCCACTATGTATAAGTGTTACAAAAATGAAGGTGGACCACATCATTTTGAAGAAATATAGAATAACTATATTGTCAAATTATATTATTATATAACTGCTAAATTACTGATAATCATAGCCCACAAGTTGACATGTAAGTTTAACCATAACAGCCAACTTTATTTTCACTTAACACCTTGCTTCTAGGGGGAAATCTGGCTGTACTACCTCCAACAGATTGATTTGTTGTTTTAGAAATCCAAAACCACAATTCAAATGCATCTATTTTTCAAATTTTACTTATTCAATTTCTAACTTTTATTGTCATATGAGATAATTGAAAATATCACAATTTGCGTTATGTGCATCATAGTTCTAAAGAAACCTTGCTTTTCAACACTTTAAAGAAATCTTATGCAGTAGATTTTTCCAAAGAAATGCATTATTTGATCTCTTGTTTGCTGCTCCATTGAAATTTGATTGTGGATATAGGGAAGAGAGATCCTTTACAACTTCAATCTTTTATTTTAGTTATCATGTTAACTATAGGTGCAGATGTAAGGGTTTTGGTCTTCTTGACATTAAGTTGAAATCCAAACTGAAGGTTGAAATCTCTAGAATATCAGATAATGGCATAGTCTATATAAGAGTGTACATGTAATACAAGTGAAAACAATATGATAGCTGAAACAGAGATGTCAAGGTAACAGTGTGAATATTTATGAAATAATGAGGAATTTAGTTTACCTAAAGCAGAAATTTTTCGTTCTCAGAACACTGATCTGTTTCCCTTATGTATTAGGTACTATGTTGGATGTGGCTTATGTTATCACTTTTGTTACATAAGTATTACACCTCAAAATTTGCTAATAGTTAAATTGAGATTCAGAGAGATAAAGATTGAGTCCACGTTTACATAGCACTTTGCTTTAGAGCCAGAATGCAACCAGGGAAGGAAGGAAAATTTCTAAAAACAATCTTCCTTCTGGGAGGTTATGGTGCCTCAGAAGGAAATAAATAATAAATGCTGGTCATTTCAGACAAAAATTGGGCTTCTAGAGTGTTGTCAGAGTCTGGAAGTTGTCAATGTAAATAAATTCATGTTTCACAGTGTAACTTTTTCCCCAGAAAGAAAAATGCATAACCATACATCACATTGACTTCTCTACATATTTCTTATCAAATGTTTGAAGGTAGACCATGTGAATTCAATTCTCACTTGTCCACAGGTGCTAACTTCTAAATCCCTGATCAAGCACAAGTGTTAATTAAGAATACTCAATATAATTCTCACCTCCAACATGTGTTAACTCCAACATGCCTGATCCATCTGAAGTCTGATATGATCTACCAGTAAATGTTTAGTCACTAAGGTTGCCTCTTTTGCAGTGAAGTCGACAAGAACTGTTATATCTCCATCTGTGGGTAATTGTGTTAGTTGTCATATTCACCATAGTAGAATACATGAATATCAAGCTGATGGAGACTATAACAATCATAAAACTATGGAAAAATGGATTGAGGCAAAATGTACTGCAATATAAGAAGATATTATCCTCGCGATTGCTCTTCTAATATTTTCAATGCCATATCTAAAATGATACCCTGGGAAAGTTAACCACATCAAATTTGACTTAACTGAAAAAAATAGGTTCATAGTTTTGAGATTGCCATAGGCATTTTGGATGTTGTTTTGAAATTCGAAGAAATAAATACCATAATGTTTGGACACAAATAACTTTTGAGATACAAAGTTATTTGGACACAAATAACTTGTCCTCTACTTATCTTTTTTTTTCTTTTTAATCTTAGTAGAAAGAACATAGGCTTTCCACTCTGTCAGAAATCAGTTTCAATTATATATTGAAACTGATATATTATATCAGTTTCTTCTTGCTGTTACATGGGTTGCTAAAAGTTGGAACTAAATATTGACCTTCATTGCATTTTTCTCTTTCAGCGATTTTGTTTGAGATCAGAAG
This sequence comes from Nesogale talazaci, assembly GCA_004026705.1. Classification (NCBI taxonomy): domain Eukaryota; kingdom Metazoa; phylum Chordata; class Mammalia; order Afrosoricida; family Tenrecidae; genus Nesogale; species Nesogale talazaci. Next base: position 420,975 of record PVJH01000094.1, on the reverse strand, counting down.
GCTGTATTCTATGAAATTGACCTGAGAAAAATTTACATGAATTATTGGTAGATATTTATAAGATCTTCTAGGATGGCAGGGGTCCTGTGTCTTAGTGACTATGCACTTGATTTCTAACAATGATTAATGCTTCAAAGTCACCAGCTGTTCTGTGGGTGAGACATGTGGCATCTACTTCCATAAATATTACAGCTGTGGAAAGAAACCTGATGGGGTAGCTCTACTCTTTCCTGTAGGCTTTCTATGAATCAGAATTAATTCAATGGCAATGATATGATTTTATTTTCCTCTACTTATCTTTTTTTTTTCTTTTTAATCTTAGTAGAAAGAACATAGGCTTTCCACTCTGTCAGAAATCAGTTTCAATTATATATTGAAACTGATATATTATATCAGTTTCTTCTTGCTGTTACATGGGTTGATGCTGGTTAAGTTTCTTATTTCCTTTATGGCTTTTGACTTCTCCTTTGCAGAACAGGCAATGATAAGAGCCCATAAAAATGGGTGAAGTGAGAAATCAGACTGTGTACGATATGATAAAATAATAATTTATAAATTATCAAGGGTTTATAAGGGAATGGGGAGGGAGGGGAAATATGAGGACATAATACCAAGGGCTTAGGTAGAAAGAGAATGTTTTGAGAGAAGATGGCAACAAATGTACAAATGTGTTTTGCATATAATGGATGGGTGTATGGATTGTAATAAGAGTTGTATGAGCCTGCAATAAAATGATTTTTTAAAAGAGCCCATAATGCAATATTAGTATCAAAACTAAGACCACCGTCAGGTCAATTCTATGTCAACTCACAATGACAGAGTAGAAATAATCCTGAGAATTTCTTAGGCTATAAATCTTTCTCTTAAAGGGTGGTTTGAATAATAGACCTTTCTATTTACAGGCCAACATTTAATAAGCTGTACCACCAGGATAGTGTTAATAGATTTTTATTTTAAATTTCACAGTAACAATACATTTAGTCATAGCTTATATTTTCATCTTTAATTTTGAGATATGTGTATCTTTAAGCTTGAAAACTAAGGCTTGCACTTGCACACAGAGTTTCAATTTAAAGCATCAGGCCACAGCTTTTGCTATCTTCAGCACATTATCATGTTGGCAATAAGCACTATGTATATAGTAGGTCCTCTGGCTGGAAACTAGAGACAGAAGCAGCCTTCATTTCTTTCTTTCTCTCTTGTTCCATAATATATTTCAAAGTTTAGGCTAAGTCCTTGAAAGTATAGAAGTTTGTTTCAGGGAGAAAGCATAATATCAGGGTTAATCTATCCTTTATTTATTCAAATACTTTCTTTTGTGTCTTCTGTTTGCCTGTTGCTTTCTTTGAATATTCATAACACCTTTGCCCAGTACCCCTTCCCTATTTCTTACTCTTCTGTGATTCTTGTCCATTAGTGCCACATCTTCTTCAGTCATTGAATGAGCAGACAATTATCAGATTAAGTAAAATTACATTTGCAAAGTTCTTGGCTCATTTTGGTATTCAACAAACAAGGATAAAAAGTTATTATTTATCTTTGTCTGGGTTCACTAGAGAAGCAAGACCAATGGAACTTAAGTATGTATATTACAGAAGAAAATGCATATCAAGGAAATGTTGAAGCAGGCACGATCCAAGCATGAACAACTTTCAAATCTGTGGGGCAGATGTTTTAAATTGGAGTCTTCTCTTGACTCCCATGGCTGCAGGGCCTGATGAACTCTAGAAAGATCAAGAAGATGATGGGCTTGTGGCTGTAATAGTGAACAAATCTTACTTGGTGGACAGAAGGCAAATGGCTGATAATCCCTAGGAACAGAATGTTCAGTGAACAGAATGGGGGGCAGAACCGATGTCCTCTGGCTTGTACATTGCTGTGAGGCAAAGTCAGACATGCTCCCACTTCCCATCCTTCATTATGTGTTCTGACACGAGTACTCCTCCCAGGATAATCTATGTCTATACAAGGTTTGATAAATCATTTTAAAAGTCCCTCAGGTCTCACAAGCAATTCATGATTAAGGAATTTTAATTAGGAAATTGACAGGTTAAAAAGAGCCAGGATCCATAAATTATAAAAATAGGGATATTTGTGTACCTCAACATCTCTTTTCAGCAATTATCCAACTCTCTCTCTGGCTACGGCCTCTTGGCCATATGGTTCTTTTACCCATGTCTTCTTGGATTAGAAAACTCATCTCTTGCTCTGTCTCACAGTCCCATAGTCCCAAGAGTCCCTACTGATCTCTTGGTAGGTCCATAGTCTCTGTAGTACAGTCTCTGATGTCTCTGGCCTCATCTCTGCCAATTCAGGCAGAGAAGGTACTCTTCCTATGGTCCTGATTTTTTTTTCTGGGTCTGAGATGGCTCTTATACATGGAGGAATAATTTTGATATAGATTCAGTTCTTGTCTTTTAGCAAACCATAACCCAAAAGAAACAAAGTTTGTGACTTTGCTTTTACCCACTACTTAAATAACAAAACAAACAAAAAACCACCACAATCTCTCAAACTCACTGCCATCAAGTTGATGCAGATTCATATTGATCCTATAGAATAAGGTAGAAATGTCCATGTGAGTTGCTGAGAATGTATGTAATTTTTTAAAGTATTTTATGGGGGTTCATATAGCTCTAATCACAATATGTACATACAAACTTTATGTCTGTCTTTACATCTTTATTTGGGGGGAGGGTGCTCATACAACTCTTATCACAATCCATCCATCCATCCATTTCGTCAAACAAATCTGTACATTTGTTGCCATCATCATTCTCAAAACACTTTCTTTCTACTTGAGCTCTTGGTACACGCTCTTCATTGTTTCCCTTCCTTTTCCTTTTAGTATCTCAGTAATCAGTACTGACCCAATCAGGATTTTAGATTACTAATTGTGTGACTCCTCTGCGAATTTCTGAAGGTAACACTGCTGACTAGAAACATAAGTATGAGTGCCTTCATTTCCTTGACTATTTAAATGATATATTCATACGATCTGTATAAACTCCCCTGGTGGTGCTGGGAATTGGGCATTATGTTGCTACCTGGAGTCAGCAATTAAAATCTTATGCAGCTTTTTGAAAGAAAGATAAGGGTGTCTTTCACTCTTTTAGATTCACCTCCTGAGAAATCCTCCTTACAAGTAGGAATTAACTTGACAGTATTGGATTTGGTTGTATGGGTTGTCAAATTTAAAGACAGCTTTATTTTTGAGGCAATGCATTTTCCACTTACAATGCAGTACTAATAAAGTACAATATTGACTTGATGTCTTTCCCCAATTCATTTTATATATTTAAGTATTAAGAATGACCAATCATTTAGTTTAACACTTTTAACTGCTACAACTCCCGGTCTATGTGTTACAAATTTGGACCCTTGAAATTTAATTGTAGCACAATGTTGTTTCTATTCTCATGGTGACTTGCTCTTTTCATTGATAGGTCCAAATAAGGCACCACCAAGCAGAGAAGCTCCAGCACTATGGGAAGCTTCCAGGTATTCCTCCCAATTCACCGCCAGTACTCTGGTTTGGCTTGATTGGAAACTTTCTCCAGTTCTTTCTGCTGATGTTCAAATTCTTCTTTCTGGGCCGTGTTATTCCTGTCAAGCCAGTTGATGATTTCATTACACTTGTCAAGAATCTTTGGTTTGCCTACATAGCTGATCTTAAATTAGTGACTCTTCATCTTCAAGAGTTGCTTTCATGTTAAATGTATAAGAAACAAGGGAATTCTCAGAGAAGCCCCTTGCTTTTCTTTGTGTGTGTGTGTGTGTGTGTGTGTGTGTGTGTTTGTTTTTGTTTTGGGGGCATCACTGCCCTCTGGTGGTGTGAGTAAGAGGCCCAGCCTTGCTGCTGGATTTGAACCTCCAACCCAGTGGTCCGCAGTCCTGCACACAACCATTAGGCCACCGGGGCTCAGTCCGCCCCTTGCTTTTCGTGGTCTGCTTTGTACTTCTCAACTTCTGGAACCATCTATTCAATTCTTCTTTACTCAAATGATTCTTGTCATTAGTGATGGTAACCCTGCCCTCTTTTCCAGTACTCTTATCCATAGCAGAGGTGTTTAGAATGCCATTGGCATAAATATCAAAATTGACTTCAATGTATATGATGTAGGAGGGCCAGTGAGCTCTAACTTGCCAAGCAAGTTGTTTATACTTGGTCATGGCAGGTTCACTTTCATAAACCTGAATAAGGACGCTATCTATGCTGGTTATCATAGTAGTTTGTGATGGTCTGTGTTCATTGTGAATGATAGTATTGCACTTGATGAAAAGAGTCATAGCTCCACCACAGTTTCAGTACCAACGGAAAGAGGCTTAGCATCCCAGGGCAGCAAGTTCTGACAGGGCAGCAAGTTCTGACACTTTCTGATGTCTGCCCATAAGATGGCTGCTTGGATAGTTGCACAATGAGCAGCAGCATCATGAGAGTTGACGCTATTATTCAATTCTTTCTGTTGAAGAAATCTTGAGGTTTCAGAATTTTCAAAATATCTCAGAGTCCCATGTCATGAATCAGTGGCTTCTCTAGCTTGGCATCCCTAGAGATTTTCTCCTCAGGGTCCCTGATGCCATGAAACAAGCCAGCATTCGTTTCTTCAAATTGGGCACCAGTGATGGAGTATAGTAGTCAATGCCTTAATAAAGAGAATAATTTTCAAAAATGGCCTGGATGCTGAAAATAAGAGTGCACTTTACACATCGACAAGCAGTGTGTAGGTGACAAACCGCTCTCTGATTTTCACTGATATAGTTTTCTGTGCTGGCATTTGAACACAGTAACATGATTGACAATTCAGGTGTAAAAATCATCTCCCTCTAAGTGAGTGTCTCCAGTTGTAGGTTTTACCCCAAGGATGTCATCTTCAATTGTGAGGATTGAGACATCAAAAGTGCCATCTCCCAAGTCAAAGATCAGAACATTTATTTCAGCACTGATTTTTTTTGCCCATGGCATAAGCAATTGCAGAAACAGTTGGCTCATTGGTGATTCTTATCACATTGAGACTGGCACTGGTTCCAGAGTGTTTGGTATGATGGCATTGAGGATCATTCCCGTTGGCTAGTTCAGTGACAAGATCATTGTTGATGGTCTTCCCATGGTAGACTTCTGCAATTTCTTTCATCTTTTTCAGAACCATAAAGGGACCCTTTTTGTTTCTCCCTTATATTCTAATTGGACCTTGGGCTTCCCACATCACTCACCACCATGGTAGGTTAATATTTAATGTTAAATAGACAGGACAACAGCATCATTAAATCTTTGGGATTTATAAAAACTTGATGTTTTGCTACATCACCAGTGAATTGATCAGTATCTGTAAAAGTAGCATTGAGGTGCCTTAGTTGTCCTGATCACTTTCAAGTGTTACCACATTTCCAACCTTGAAGACAGCTATGCAGGAGAAGGTTGTGTCATTATCAGTGCTAGCTGCCAGTTTCTTACACATGATTGCTCAGTGCAGATGCTGAACAAGTGAAGTGCAGGCTGTAAGGCCACTGAGCTAAATGAGACCTTGTTTAGGTTTGATATGTAGATATAGCACATGCACACTACCACAAGTTAGGGATACATTATTTTTTATAAGAAGACTTTAAACACTATTCAATTAAAAAATTGTAAAATAAAAGTATAGTGAAAAAGAAATGGTGTCAAGTTAATGGTACATACCTTGTGATATAGACATAATTATATCATTTGGAAAGGCAAAATTCTTTAAAGCCTATAAAACTTGCCTGAAAATAAGAGAACTGATTTATAAAATGAGCTTTGAATTGCTTCATGAAATAAGACAGCTTACTTGACTTCTATGGATTCAATTTCATATAAGACAGTCTGTATGGCAGGTGTTCTAAGAGGATGCCAAGCTTTAGAAATTCACCTTTTAACTAGACAATCATACATTTAATGATTATATAGATGTATGAATCAATTTAGTGGTCCAGAAAGTTGTATAATCCCTTCTTTTTTCTCAATTATAAAATAAACTTTTAGTTTTAGGACAAATTTTTTTTCTGCACAAAATAGATAAACAGTATAAAATATACAAATCTTGCTATCAAAAGCACATTGTTGTTAGATGCCAACAAATTGGTTTTGGACCATCCCCACAATTGTTCTTAGTCCTGAGCCCATTGTTTCAGCCACTTCATCAATTCACTGTGTGGAAAGCCTTCTTGATGTTTGCTGTCCCTACACTTACCAAACATGGTGTCCTTCATCAGCAACTGGTGTACTTCTCTCCTGACAACATGTCCAAAATATAAATTCACAGCCTGTTACACTTTCCCTGAAGGAGTACTCTGGTAGTACTTCTTCCAAGACAGATCAATTTGTCCTTTCTGCGGTCCATTTAGCTTCAGTGTTCTCCATCAGTGCAATTTTAATGAATTAATTGATCTTTTACTTTCTTTATTAATTATCCAAGTTTCCGGGTATATAAAGCAATGAATGCCAGGTTTAAGTCAAGTATCCCTTAGTCCTCAAAGTAACATTCTTCTTTTTCAATACTCTACATAGGTCTTGTGTAGAATACTTGTTTATATAGTACTTAATATTTATTAAATGGATGAATAAATAGCAATAGTTTATTAAGGATCTCTAGTAGAACAGTTCATTAAACATAGGGCAAATAACTGTAAAATTGGATGCTCATATCCACCGGAAACTTCATTGGGTCACAAGTCAGAATAGATTTATCAGCACTGTTTTTTGTTTGCTTTTTAATTAGATGAAGATAGTTTTTTTTAATTGATCTGAACTCATCTGACAGTTTATTATACTGGGGTGGCTTGTGTGCTTTTGCGATACTGGAAGTTAAACAACAGCATGTCAACAATTAGCAAGGCAGACATGTTTCAGCGAAGCTTCCTTTCTCATAGAAAGTAGAAAGAAGAAACTCATCATTAATTTACAAAATAAGTAGCTAGTGAAAATCTTAGAAAATCAATGAAATATTGTCTCATTGTGAGATGTAGTCCATTAATAATAGCCTTCTAAACCATAGCTTTGTGTGTGATGTATTATAATTCTGAACTTTATCCTGGTGACGATAATCCCTCTTTGAAGGGCATTCTCAGGTATGCTAATGGATTAGATTAAGATGGGTAGAGGGTATTAAACAAGTCATACCCTTTCCCATGGAGGCATGTTTAGACACTACCTTAGTAGACATGGTGTGAATCAAGTCACACCCTTTATTTCCTGAGAGCATCTTTAGACTCTATGTTTACTACATGCTATGACTTAAGGCATCACTTTTTGCTTTCCTTGGGGACATGATAAGATAAATCACAAACCACATCTCAATCTAAACCATTCCTCAGTGTATAAACACCATGGGAGAAATTATGTATAAATGTACAATTATGTATAAATTAATGAAGGAAACAGAAATAGCATGATTGTTGAAAAAGCACAATCAAAATCTCTACCTTAAGTGACAGAGGCCAATAAGACCAAATGTGGCATGGAGAGTCAGAGGAGTTATGTCAAGACTGTGGGACTGGGAGGCGGCACTAAGGGCTGACTTACTGGCTCTTGGATTCAAAGATCCTGGTATTACATGGCTGAGAAGACCAGGAAGACTTGATTGTTGGCTGAGGAGAGGTCTTGCTTGACATTAATGACTGTATCCTTCCTTTTGACTAAGCTTGATTGTGGTTGTGGGACCACATAAAGGACATCATACAGGAAGAAATCAAGGATTGTTAAGGAGATAAAAAGACCAAAATGAATGTCAGAAGAGATTGAAGCTTGCTTTTAAGTATAGAATAGTTAAAATGAATGAAAGAAACGAAACAAGAGCTGATGTATTAAAACAGTTTCAAAATATGGCTCAGCAGGACAATAAAATATTATAATAAAATGTAAAAAGATCTAGAAATGAAATCAAAAAGGAAATAAGACAAATGGCTTTTCCCAAGCCCAAAGAATTAAAGAAAATTATTCAGATTTTGAGTATAAATATGGAAGGATTCTATGAACAAACTCCTGTCGCCTTTTTTATGACATGTACAGTTCAGTCTGTCTTTGTGAAAGAATATTCTTGAAAGTCTCACCCTATCTGCAAGCAACATTGGTATGTTGAATAGTTTCCAGTCACCCAAATTATGAATCTCTACAAATTAATAAAATAATTTTGGTCTAAAAGACTGTCTATACATGTACACTTTTTTTCTCATGACAGTTTTTTAAATTCTATACTATTGGCTAAATTAATAGTAATGTCAATAGAACAACAATATGTCCCATGAAGATACTTTATAAAGTCCTTAAACATGAGTAATGTTGCCTTCAAAATGAACCAGGGGTGTATAGAAACTATAGATTGGTCTTAATTTTTGCTGCTGTTCTTTTTGTTTTGTTGATCTTGACTTTCTGTGTTGTTTTATTTAGTTTTGACTGATTTTGGCACTTAATATTGTATCTGCATGCCTATATATATAAGATTTGTGGGATAAATAATTTGGACATAAAAAATAACTATGCTGTGATAGGTAGGTTTGTTGTGCCAACATGACCAATGAACACATGTGAGATTATTTGAAGGGCTAAGATTTAAATGACTTGGTGAGCTTCACTCTTCTTTCTCTCTTGCATCTTTGGATCAATGTACATCTGGCTGCCTTGCATTTTCTGTGCCTCAATTTGCAAGCTACACTACCTATGGGACACCTAATCTGTGGATGGAGCTGTAAGTCGAGGCTCCTTCAAGACCTGCTTCACCATGCTACTGAAATATACTTCTCTTGCGCTGGGGACTGTTTGACCCTGTCATCTGGCCGACTGATGGTGACTTGCCTCACTATTTGATGCCTCTGGTCAGATAGCCTGAAATGCTCTAATGGGGACCAACTGGCAGCCCTCAAGGCTTGAAGGGCTACCAGTGTATTAGCTGTCTCACAGAAGTGAGGTGCTCCAAGCCATTCTTACTTTCTTACTGCTCTACAGATTAATTAACCATTTCTTAGGATATACATATATATATATATCACATATATAATTGCTAGTGTCTGGTTTTGTTTCTTTCTAACACAAGGATGAATTGTCCCCGGGGGATATAAGAGAAGGGATGGTAGGAGAAAGAAAATGGGAGTAGGGGGCATGGAGCAACCCAAGGACAAGCAAACTACATGTGAACTAAAGTCAATAGAAGGAAGGTCATAGACTAACTAGTGGGGCTCAATCAAGGGAAAGGTAGCAGTGAGGAAATACTAAACTCAAGTGAAAGCCAACCATGATGGTGGGACAAAAGGGAAGTAAAAAGAAAATAGAGGAAAGAACCAGGAGGCAAAGGACATTTATGGAGGCCTAAATAAAGGCATATATATATATATATATATATATATATATATATATATATATGAAATAATGAGAGGAGAATAGAACTATATACTCATATATAGAACTATGTACTCATATACTTAGCTAAGATGCTAAGAATTAAGGTTGCAGATGGACATTGGGCCTGAATTCAAGTACTCCCTTAACACAAGAACATTATGTTCTAAAAATTCAGCATTTTATTATGCTCAGATTCCTGACAAGATTGCTGTAGACAAAATGGATGCATAAGCAAATGTGGTGAAGGAAAGATGGTGCCCATCTATCAAAATATGTAGCATTTGGGGTCTAAAAAATTGAAGATAACCAAGTCACCATCCCACTGAGAAGCAACAAAGCCCACATTAAAGAAGTGCACCAATCTGTGTGCTCGTGAGTTTTCAAAGGTATCAGGTATCAGGCATCTAAGACACAGAATAAAACAATACTCAATGTGAATGAGACGTGTAGGACATGGAGTGGAGATCCAAAGCCCACCTGTAGACAATAGGACATCCCCTCACAGAGGGGTCACCAGGACAAGATGAACCAGTCAGGGTGCAGTATAGCACCAATGAAACACACAACTTTCCTCTAGTTCTTTGGTGCTTCCTTAGTCCCACCATCACACCCTAAATTCTACCTTACAAATTGGATGAGATCAGAGCATGCACCCCACTGCAGACAAGAGCCTGCAACACAGGGAATCCAGGATAGAGAGACTCCTCAGGGCCAACAGTTAAAATACCAGGAGGACACAAGGATCAGCCTAGAACCCCCTCCCAGGGGTATAAATAACATAAAAGAGGGTGCAGGGCAATGGAGAGCAATATAAGATATGGAAAAATCATGTATAACTTATCAAGGGTTTGTGAGTGAGGGCAGCCAGTAGAGGGAGGGGGAAGAAATGGGAAGCCGATATCAGGGTCTCAAGTGAGAACTGAATGCTTTGAAAATGATGATGGTGACATATGTGCTAGATACATTAAAGGAATGAATGAACTGTTATAAAGGATGAAATGTCCCCCCATAAAACTATTTTTAAAATTATAGATTATGAACAGATTTTAGCTAACAATTGTAGCTCTAATCTAAAATCAATTAAATCTTATGGCATGATCTTGATCAATACATACTTTCATGAAAGGCTCCCTGAAGATATGGCTGCTACCACAAATTGTTTTGAGAAACAGACTGTGGTCCATTATAAAAAAAAAATGCCTGGGATATTAAGAAATTGTCTTGCAAAAGGCCAGCGCCATAGAGGGTCATGTGACCAAAAGAAGCTCCAGAAAACATTTGAGAACGTGCTTCCGGGTGATGGGAGGGTTGGATGGACAGAAAGCACGCTGCAGGACTGCCCCCCGTCTGTGCAGAAACCCCTCTTTGCCCTTCCCGACTGGCTGGCACTTCATGAAGCACAAGAGGAATTCCTTCCAACCGTGGTGGCCTTGCCTCTCAAACAAACGCTCTCCCCGTTTGGTAGGGTTTCCACTGATGCAACTTATGGGGTCCAGACCACTTCCTGGGATTGTCAGCGTGCTGCCAGGACAAAGTTTCCCCCCACTGTGACAGCGTCATAGATGACCCTTGGGCATTGGACTCTCTCTTTTGAATGAATCAAAAGGAAAACGGTTTGGTGTTAATTCCTGATGAGGTGTGTGGTTATTTTTCCTGCCACCGTTTGTGAATTGTAATTGTGGTTTCCCATTTAATTGTTGTTAACTGGGGAGAGCTTAAAAAAAATCAAAATAGTTCAATAAAAATACAAAGAAATGGTTAAAAAAAAGAAAAAAAAGAAACTGTCTTGCAGACTTGAGCAGCCATCCAAATGAGAGGTTAGCTAACCAACCCAGCAGGGAATAAGCACCCCAGACTGTGTGATCAAAGACTAATATATAGTACAATCCAAACCTTGAATAGGGTATGGTATTAGTGTCAATTGTGAATAGAGAATTTTAAAATGTTGCTTATGACAGTGAAAGTCCAAAATCTATATTCAAAGTGCTTTATGATGAGTAAGCCTCTAGTGAATCCCCTCTATGTACTGGAGATGAGAAAGGCCTTGTTATTCGACAGAGTGCCTCATAGGATGGATCACTGCAGTTGTAGTTAGTTCAAAATGTAACAACTTGTCACTCATCTCCCTCTTGATCTAATGTATAAATTACTTCAGATTTGAGTATTTCCTGCTTTGTTTTTTATTGAAGTTTTCTCTGTTTCCTTCTCTCATTGCTGTTTGATCATTTGTTTGCAATTTGTATTGATTTTATATCATTTTGCTTATGAAACCCAAATTAGGTAAACTTATAGAGACAACACCATTAACAGATACAAATAAACAGGAAAAGGAGAGTTATCTATGTATATAAGGAAGAAGAAATGTCCTAGAACTGATTGTGGTGAATACAATTATGGATATGATTAAAAGTATGATTGGAATTGCCTAGCATTGAAAGCATTTTTTAAAATTTTTACTTAAACTCATTTGATTGGTGAATCACAAAGATAATATTATGAAACTACTATTTAAGGAAGTCAAGAAACTTTAATAAATATTCTTTAATGGCCTTTCAAGAAACCAGAGTGACAGCATATGTTAAATGGTGGGCTGCTCACCTCAAACCACCACCTGCTCTGTAGGGGAAAAATTAGGCTTTTTCTACTTAGTCTCAAAAATTCACCAAGATCAGGTCTACTCTCTTATAGTGTCACTATGTATCAGAATCTAGCAGTTGGTAGTGAAGTGTTTGATTTTTCTGTCAAGGTGGTGGTGGAGAGGTGAGGTGGGGGTGATGGTTTCCTCAAGTAGGATGACAAATAGCAAGAAGTCATATTACATAAAGAAGAAAAATGCTAACTAGTGTGAATTAGAAGGTAAGATACAAGGAGAAATGTTGGCATAAATAATGGCTTTTTATTAAGTTAAGGATGGGGAGCTTTGCAAGAGTTAAAAGCAGCAGAGGCAAATACATAATGAGCAATAACTGTTATCTTTGGAAAGACAAGCAGGGCGAAAGGTTGTCAGGAGGAAGGATAAAAGTATACCTACCATGACAGAAGATATTTTCACTTGTATCTATTTTTATTATAATCATGCCCATAGACGTGATGGAGCATAGAATGAGTGTAGTTATGAAAACTTCTTGGATATAACAGAATTTTTGAAGGAATAAGTCACTGGGCTTGGAGTCTCTGAACCCTAGGCTTGGGCGGCAGAAAAGCTTTGAAAATTTTTAAAATGGATAAAAGGTGTAAAAGATATATAAATTCATGAAACCAAAAAGAATTGGTTGACATTCAGCCTTTTAATGAGTTAGCATATGACAAATAACCAATGGTACTGAAGGAAGAGATCCAAGTTTCAGTGAAGGGCCTACTGTAAATGGACAGAGTATCAATTAAGGTCGCATCACTTGCTCACTGCAGGTGAGCCTTCCTCCAATCCTTATGCCTCCTGCTCTGTCATACCATGTGTGCTCAGCATTGATGAGGCTTTTCATGATTTTCCTTAAGATCATCCAACAATGGTTACATGGGTGTGTTGAGAGACAACTGCCAGAAGTTCAGGCCAGAATCAGAAGATGTGAAACAAGATGGGTCTTGCCTGAAACCAGAGAATAGCAGAACCTTAGTTACTTGCTGAAGAAGACAAAAGCTTTCAACATGTATTATACCCTCCTACAAAGTTAAAAAGAAATCACCATTGGACAGAAAAGTAAAATCAAGTTTTTAAAAACTGAAAAAGAATATTTGGAAGTTTATCTTGAGTTCTTAGAAATGTGATACTGAGCATGGTGTACTGGTTATGCATTGTGCTATATCCTCAAATGATGCTGTTCTAACCCACCCGGGATCTCCAAGGGAAGGCGGGGCTTTCCCTGTTTCCCAGAAACAGTTATATTCTCCGAAACTCAGAGACTGTGCTATCCTGTCCTCTAAGTCCCTCTCAGTTGGCGTCAATTCGATGGTAGTGTGTTTTTTCAAAGAGGTAATGTTAATTTAAAAAAGAATTCTGGTGTCGATTTTCTTCTTTATTCTAGTCACTTTATATGTTTTATTATGTTAGATGGTCCTTGGTTCTACTGCAGGGGGAAATGAGGCCTCGATATCAAAGAACTCCAGTTGCAAAGCTCGTTCTTATTCAAGGATCTCCGGTCGAGTAGTGGCTACCTGTTGGGTTGCGAATGGCAAGGTGAATAGCTGGAAACCGCCAGGCGATTCTTGGAAGAAAGAAGGTCTCGACTCATGTAACCAGTTACCGTTTCAGCACCCCCAAGGTCAGTGCACCCTTGCCCTAGAGAGTGCCTCTGAGTTGGATTCTATTTAATGGTAGTAAGTTTGCCGGTTTCCTGGATGGTTTTTCTCTGAGTTCCCTTCAAATATACTGAGTTTCCTTCTTGAAGTACTCCTTTTAACACCAATACTTTTCTCCAAATTGCTTACCATGCATAGATTTCCTTTATCTAATCTATGTTAAGTTATTCAATGCCAAATTTTTCACACTATCCCACTATGTGTGGTTTTGTCTTTTACCCATCTCAGCTCTCTTCAGTTTTGTTTCTTGGAGTGTGCTTTTTGCTTAATCATAAAAAAATATAGTTTTGATAGAAATTGTAAGTTAAAATATTTGAGTAAACATGAATATGTTTTTTTTTTCCATTTTCTTTCTTTTTTTCACTGAGTTTTAAAGTGTTCCCTTGAAACTAAAATGGCCTGGACAATTTAAAGCCACTAGGGAATTTCTATCTTTCACATATATCAGCCATTTGTCCCTGAAAAGAGATGTTTCAAAGGAAATCAAGACCAATGCTAAAATCTCAAAAACTCAACTCAGAAACATTTAGTCAATATTGTAGGTCAGTTGGGTTCTTTCAAAATGCTTCTTTAATAGCTGCTTTCTAAATTACTTTACAGATTCGAAAGAAAGCATTATTAAAAATGGCAAGCTTTCTCCTTCAACATCCTATTTTAAGAGATTTGTTCAAACTGCTGCAGATAATATAAAGAATTTAGGTATGTGTTTTTGCAACTGTTTTAGCTTTTTCTAAATTTTAGAAGAGAAAACTCTAGCAACTGTGTGGCATATAACTGTAATAAGATAGTTAAAACTGATAAAGCTGGGAAAGGAAGGCCATCCCTTTGTGTTAGAGGATTGAGTTGATTTTTAAGAAAACTAACTCAAATTCAAGACTTAGAAAATTCAAGAAGGACTGCTGGCAAAATGTCTGTGATGTGATTAATACATGAACTTCAATGGGCAGTGTGAAATATTAAATGAGGTTTCAAAGCTCATTCATATAAGGGGCATAATCAGCTAAAAAAATCATCATAAATTAAACATAGTATTTTGTTTTGCTTTGTTTGACAACAATTTAGTTTTAGTTAGCAAACTTTTTAACATCCATCAATGCTTTTTTTTCCCCAATAATTTTATTTGGAGCTCTTACAGCTTTTGAATCATCCTTTGAATCAAACACATTTGTACACATGTTGTCATCTTCATTTCCAAATATTTTCTACATAAGCTCTTCGTAAAAGCTTCTCTTTCCCCCTGTTTTAAAGGTAGTATTTTTGTTGATAGTGATAAACTTGGAAATGAGGTAAGATCTTCAGGGTTAATGAGCACTCTGGTCATACTTCTTCCAAGATGATTTGCTTACCTTTTGGCAGTTTGTAGAACTTTCAGTATTCTTCTACAGCACCACAATTCAAATGCATCAGTTCTTCTGTCTTTCTTATTCTATGCCCAACTTAAACGTGCTTATGAGGTATTGGAAGATATCATAATTCAGGTCTGGGACACCTTCAACGTAACACCCTACTCTAGAAAGTGCACTTTTACATATATATGACAAAGAAAATTAATATTTCATTCAATTACTGATTAACATATTTTCAATTATCTTATTCTACATATGGTTATCAGCAGTTTCCCTTCTGGGAAGAATGTTGTTAGGTGATGTTGAGCCAGTCCAGACTCATATACATCAGAACAAAACACCAGCCAGTCCTGTGCCATATTCACAAGTGTTCTTATGTTCTGGTCAGCCCATTTTGTTATGGCGCTTCCTCTTCTCAGCTTCCTTTCTCCTTTACCAAGTAAGATGTCCTTTTCTGAGAAATGGTTTCTCTTGATAATATGTCCTATGTACACGAAGTAAACTCTTGCCATCTTTGCTTTCTAAGGAACATTCTAGCTATACTTCTGGCAAGACAAATCTGTTTGTTCTTTTGGCAGTCAATTGTACTGTCAATTTTCTTTGACAGTACCATAAATCAAATGCATTATTTCTCTGTAATTTCTTATTCAATGTCCAACTTTCAAATCATATGAGGTGATTGGGAAATGTTAGGGTTTGTTTCAGCTGCTCTTTAATATTCAAAGTGACATCTTTGCTTTATAATACTGATCACAAGTCTTGTGCAGCAGATTTACCCAATGCAACGCATCATTTGATATCTTAACTGCTAATTCCATAAGTATTGATAGTGGTCCCAAGCAAGGTGAAATTCTTGACAGCTTCAATTTTTTCTCTGTTTATAATTATGGTTCATTACATTATAGTGGTTCAGTTGCAATTATCATATAGGTTCAGTTGTAAAATTTTCACTTTTCTTTTCATTGAAGTGTAATCCATACTGAAAATTTTGGTTCTTGGTTTTCATCAGCACATGCTTCAAGTTATCCTCACTTTTAAAAGTTAATCAAGCGAAGGGTGGAGAGAAGGTGGGGTAGAGAGAAGGAACCAACGGCAAGGATATACACATAAGCTCATATTTGAAGAACGGGCATCAGG
The DNA here is from genome assembly GCA_004026705.1 of Nesogale talazaci. NCBI lineage: Eukaryota > Metazoa > Chordata > Mammalia > Afrosoricida > Tenrecidae > Nesogale > Nesogale talazaci. Next base: position 404,841 of record PVJH01000094.1, on the reverse strand, counting down.
GAAGTGGGTTGGGGGAGAGGTCGGGCAGTGTAAGATATGACAGAACAATAACAATATATAAATTATTGAGGGTTGGTGGGGAGGAGAGGGCAGGGGAAGAGGGTAAGGGATGGAAAAGCCGATACTACGGGTTTAAGGGAAAAGGCGGACGATTGGAAAACGATAATAGAAGTGGACATGTAAGGGTGCTTGACACAGTATACTTATTGTGAAAAATGAGCCCCCAATAAAATGTCTTAAAAAAAAGTTAATCAAGCTTCCTCCAATCCTGATACTGTGTTCTACTTCATATAAGTCACCACATGGACTTAATGCATGGACTTCAATGGACAATGTGAAATATAAAATAAAGTTTCAGAGTCCATTCGTGTAAGGAACAAAAATGTCAGTAAACAAAAATGAACATCTTTCTAGTGTTCACTTTTAAAAAAGATCCATTTGGTATCCACAGTGATATTCCTTGTTCCATTCTTCTGATTCTAGTTTGAATTTCTGGCTTCAACTGTTATTGAATTATCTTCAGCAAAAACAAAATCATTCATATATGTTATTATCGATATTTTTGATAATTTCTGCAATGTTTAATAACTGAAAATTGGCAATGTTGATTCCAAATTGCTCAGAAAACCTGCTGTTTCAATCCATTGTATAACACTTACCTTTGAGAGACTATTAATTAGTAGTTCAACTTATCAATAATGAAAGATATACTCAAATAATTAAACAATTATGATTAGTAGAGATCCCATGGGTTCTTTGTAATGGAAAAGCTAGTAGTAGCACTATTTACACAAACATGATAAAGGTCAGAATTATCATTTAATAAATATTAAAATAAAAATTTAGAAAACAAACCAAGTTAATAACACTCTAATATATAATGATGTATATAATAGTATATATTATAGGTGTATATCATGTAAAATAAATGATAAAATATTAAAATCAAATGAATATTGATATATTGCTCTAGCAAATGCAAGTACAATGAAAGCAATCACCAAAAAAGAAAAACTAATATTTTAATCACATAATATAAAAATATTCCTTTAAAAATCAAATACAAGATAAGAGCAAAATAGCTGGCACATATTTTCCAGAAAACAAGGAAAATATTTTAAAGAGTTACCATGTAACATATTATAGAGATGAGAAGTAAAGATAACCATAATTTAGGGGTTGTCAGGAGGTTCAGGAAGTCATATATTAAACCTATTTCCTATGCAATAATCCCTGATAGTACGGTGGGTAAGATAGTAGGCTGCCAAAATCAAAGTCAATGGTTCTAAACCATCAGTTACTACAAAGGGAAATACAAGGCTAGTTACTCCTGAAAATATTAAATTTCTTGGATACTTTATATAGGATTGCTATATGTTTAGTGTGTAGGAGCTGACTTGATAGCAGGGGGACTGCATCATGTGTAGGCCACACATTATTTACACCTGCACAGATTTGTTGTAAGAAAAACATATTAAACATATCTCTGTATCCATTGAATGGCTAGAGATAAATTGTCTCCACAATACATTTGTCTTTGTCGTAGTAAGGTACATTAAAAGACAAAAAAGTCCAATCAAAATATTGGTTTTTGAGGGAATCTTCTTGGCAGTGAATTTGTTTGGTTGCTTCTTGGTCAAATAAATCTTAAGAAGACAATTTAGCTCAAAAGGTTATGGTAATTTTTTAAAGGACTACAAGTGGCTAATCCTAGTAGTTTCTCTCAAAAAGGTCCCATGGGTTCTCATGGATGCTTACTGTGAATAATTTATAAGAGAATTAAAAATTGCTTTAGTAAAAAAATGTTAGGACAGTTTTGAGAGAAATTTTTCATCATTACAATGTTTCTGTTCTTTCTTTGGTAATAGTAAATGCTGTACCACAAGAATTTTGATGAGAAATCTTAACTCATCTGACCTAAAACCTTGGTCTTAGCTCTTACAGCTTATTTTTGTTCCCCAGACCCAAAGAACTTTTAAAAGGAAAACAATTTGTTCCTCAAGGATTTCAAAGCTTCTAGTGTCAATTGAAGAGCACAGATTTCAAGGAATGATTAGGCTCAGAGACATTGTTTTTAAGTGTATAGACATATACCTAGGATTAAATAAGCATGATATATTTTTAAAATATCAATAAAAACTTTTCAAAACCTTTATAAAGGTTTTAAGATTTGCTCTTATGATTATAGCAAGAACATTTTTATCTAACCTTAGTTCCTATTGTGTCCTAAAGCAAACCATCATAACCTCCATGGTCCTGTAAACTACTCCTAGGATTTTAAACTCATGCTTCTACTAATTTTACATTGTTATATACAGCATCTCTTTTCCTTTCTCTCTTAGCCTATGATATCCCAATGAGTCATCATTTTGATCATTCCTTTAAATACTGTCTTAACTTCTTCACTTTCTCTCCATTACACTGTAGAACAAACCCAGACAAAATTTAGTTCTTCACATATATGCAATCACACAACTGAATGTGTGGCTAGAGACTAAATATTCTCAGGACAGATACTTTGATACCAACTATGTATGAGCCACTGATTCTGGGCTTGTTATATCTCTCCAATCAAGTCACTCATAAGTGGTTATTTTACATACTTCCCATTTCCCTAATGCTCCATTTCTCTGTGTATTCTTAAGTCTCAATTAATATTTTTCTTCCCATTCCCTAAGCAATCTATCAGTTTATGGCTCTCCCCATGTCTTCTGAGCTTCATCAATTTGTAAATGAATGGATCATTCTAGTTCCCATTACAAACCAAGGGACTGTGATGTTTCATTGGTAAGACTATTGCCTACCACATGAGAGACTGGATCAATTCTAGAAGACAAATGTACAGTCAACTGAGATTCATGTAGTGCTATAATGCTGATCAAGCTTCAGGAGACATTCTAAACAAAAATAAAATAGAAAGAAGAGTCGTGAATGTACTTCTGAAAATGGGTCTTTCAGAATACTATGAAAATCATAATCATTTAACTTGCAACAGAGCAGAGTTTTACTCCATTAAATATAAGTTTGCCATGAGTTAAGGGCATAAATAATGACAAATAGCAATACTTGAAGCTAAAAAATTTCATCTAAGAGTTTTCATTACTGCTTTATGGTTTTCTTCTTATGATTCTTTATATAGTGACATAATACCTTTAAAGTTCAAACAATAATAATAAAACTTTCCTCATGACCACACTGATCTCTTTAGGTAGTAAATACTTTGTTAGCTCTGCTTTATAGAACTTCTGAAAATTGTTCATATGATTGTGCATCCTGTTCTATAAATTCCCTTTGACCCTAGTCATACTTTCCTCTCCACTTTTATCTTGAAACCATTGCCATTGGTGTTACAGAGAAATCTGTGTGTCAAAATCCAATCAGTGACAAGTAGCATTTGACAATTGGTAACTCTCAACTCATTACTTTACATTTAATAAAACCACTCTTCCTTTGCCTCCTCCCTCACTACTCATTTCTCAATGTTATAGAAATAATATTTTTTAGTTATAAAATTGAACTCACTATTATGAAGTCAATTCTGACTCACAGTTTGTCTTTGAAACAAAAGACTGATGAAAAAGATAGATTTTTGATTTAGGTTATGTTACCTTAAAGTTTTTAGCACCTAACCAGCCAAAGATTTGCTCTGGCCAAAATGTCTACTTAAAATGGAAAGCACTGACCTGTATGCCATCCCAATTTCAGTACCCATTGCACCAGAAATGCTTTTTCAGAGTTTTCAACTTGTTTCTGGACTTCAGAAACAATTTCTTCATTTGTTAAGGTTGACTATCTTCTCTCCCCTGACTCATCTTTGAGGTCTTTCCATTCTTTTTTAAAAGATTGAGTCCATCTAAAAATGGTTGTGGTGTGTGTGTGAAGGATTTGCACAATGCATACATAAGTCTTATTAAAAATTTGATATTTTCCCTGATTGCAAAATCATTTTTCATTACCAAAATGAGTTCAATTCTGCCATTCTGCAGCTATCTACTATTCAAAGAGGTGGGTCTAAATATGCTTTCTTTGGAATAAACCTAGGTCTACATAAACTGGAACCATGGTAGCAATATTTCCTATAAACAGACAAAAGTCTATAAATTCTGGATAAGTACTTTAACTTCACACAGGCATGTTAATTTATCTATGACATTTCCAGCTGGCTCTTCAATGACTACTGAAAACTATTTTCAAATACAAACACTTTACATACTCCAAAGCATTGTTTATTATCTTCCATGTCAAAAAAAATAAGCAAATTAATTTTTCCAGTAGCTCAAGTCAAATTACTCAAGTAATTCCAGATTCCTCTATTTTTCTCACATCATATATTTGGTATCAAATCTTATTGCCAAAAGGTTGGAAACTAAAGGCAGAACAGAATAGGGTAGCTGGCTCAAGGTATTTTGTGAATTTTTAGTCAAGTTTTCAGGTGGGGATGCAGGCACATTAAGTCTAAAGTGTTTAATGAAATGATCAGTTACTCCTTAGTACCCAGTTCCCCACTACATACTTGGGCCTTTTAAGTGTGCTCAAACCCACAGTAAAAGGTTTTTTTAAATTTATATATATATATATATATATATATATATATATATATATATATATATAACACAGTATTCAAAGGGAGATAAGACCATAGTATTTCACACTTATTTTTTGAGGATGCTATGACAAAATGTACTGCCAGATCTGCTGTTGTCAGTCAGTTATAATGCATAAGGTTTCCAAGACTATAATGCTTTATCAAATTCAGTGACCCACTTTGTGTTAGAGAAACAAAAACAAAAACAGGAAAGTTATGATTATATAGCTAGAGATAGATGGAAAGATATATACAGCACAAATATAAGCGCTACTTAGTCCACACAGCAATGCAGAGTTCAGTTGAACTCACTTCCATGGAACAGTTAATATACTGGAAGTCCTTCAACTTATGAGTGCTGCTGGGTCCAAGGTCAAAGAAGGAGACAGCTAAATCTTCCCGAGGGCAAAACAGGCAGTCCAGCCAAATGCAGCAGATAGTCTGTTGGGTCACCAACAGTTAGCAGCTCAGCACCTTAGCAAAGCAGGCCCAGATGGGATCTCAATCTCAAGGAATGCAAGACAACAGACTCCTCTAACCTCAAGCTCAAGCAATGTATACACTAACACCCTGGTTATGCAGGCTTCAAAAGAACCTCAAGTTCCAGTGACACAATTCATGGGTTGGGTGTCCTACAGGCAATGCAGCTTACAATTTGCGGCTGAGAATGAGCTAAAAGAGCCACATGCTGGTCTGATGACTAGAGAACGAGAGAGGGTAGGGGGCGGGGATGGGGGGAGGTGCACAGACCTTGCCAAGCCATTTATCTCTTTGCTCTGCAAACAAACTCCAGCCACATGTTTCTATTGGGCAGTTTGGCACAGTAAACCTACCTATCATATATTCCTTCCCCTCCAAATCAGCTGGTGGGTTTGAACCACCAATCTTGCAATTAGCAGACCACTGCTTGTCCAACAGAGCCAGGAGAGTCCGTAGAAGAGATAGATAAGAGCCTATAGTCCCTGACATAGAATCATTCTTGATTCTTAGTAATCCTGAGAGACAGGATCAAATTGCTTGCAGGGGTTTCTTTACAATAGTAGATAGTCTCTTCTTTCTCTTGCAAAGTGGCTGATAATTTCAAATTACTGACCTCAAGGTTAGCAGCCCAACATGTAACCACTACACTACAAACTTTATCTGTAGGGCTGGTCCATAATAGAATAATGTACAATGTAAACATCATTTTTTATGCACTGGTCAAACAAAATTTGTTTGACTCATGATAATGAGATTTTTACTTTATTGCAGTGGTGTAGAACCAAATTTAATCCACAATAGCTCCTTAGTCTGCTTTGTCCTTTCCAGGCATTTTCAGTAATAATAATGTTCTTGGGTTCTTTTGTTTGTTTGTTTGCTTGCTTTTTCTGCTCTAATTGTTTGATCATGAACATTCCTGGGTGGCATTAACAGTTAATCACTCAAAAATTTGGTGAAAGTTTGACTATTCAAACACATCCAGGGCTGAGCCCTGGTGGCGTAGTGGTTGTGCGCGGGACTGCTGCCCACTGGGTTGGAGGTTCAAATCCAGCATCAAGGCTGGGCCTCCTACTCCCACCACCAGAGGGCAGTGATGCCCCAAAAAACAAAAAACAAAAATAAACATATCTAGAGGCATCTTAGATGTTAAACCAGGCAATGAGCTTCTAAAAGACGAGCATTGGCAACTATATGAAGTAATTCTACTACATGCAAATTGGGTCAATGTAATTCAGAACTGGCTTGAGTAGCTAACGAATAACTATAATAACAAGGCACTCCAAGGTCTCAGGGTTCTTATTCTACCATCAAAACTAGCATAACATAGCACGCCATTCCTTTGCCCTTTATAAATAATGGATTATATTCTTATTTTATGTACCCTAAGATGTATAAGGAATGACTTTTTATAAAGCCAGTGTAGCAAGTTTCAAATTTTAAAAACACATATTAATTTAGAATTCTTCTAAAGTAAATTTTATTTGAATGCAAGTACCCCTGCCAGAACAAAGGGATTGAGTTGACCACACCCTTTCACTCTAGTTCCATTTGCAGCTTGCCAGCATGGCTTAATAAAAGATAAGTAAACACAGATATACTAAAACCTAAGAGCAGCAATGTCTGCCTGTTAGAAGCCCATGGGTCATTTCCCACAGCATTCAGAGGGCAGAATGTAGATGCCTAATGCTTTGGAGAGAAGTTGTCTGGAGCTAAGAGGAGGAAGAAAGACAGGGATAAAGTTCTAGAGTAGTGGTTCTTAATCTCCCTAATGCTGCGACCCTTTAATACAGTTCTTCATGTGTGATGACTACCCCCCCCCCCAAGCTTAAAATATTTACATTTCCACTTAATAAGTGAAATTTGCTACTGCTGTGAATTGGGTAACTCCAGTGAAAGGTCATTCAACCACCACAGGAGTTGTGACCTACAGACTGAGAACCATTGTTCTAGAAGGTCAGCCCCAGGCAGATTAAAAAAAAAAAAAATCATTAGACCCTCTTTCCTGACCAGAGGAACGTAGACAGAGATCCCACAGCTGGGACCCAAGCAATATGGGGATGAGCTCACAGGGCAGCCAAGAGCAGGTGTACTGGAGACTATGTTAGGCAGTGAGCATAGAGACTGGGGTGAGCAATAGGCATGCTCAGAGCTTCAAGCTTCCTGCCAGAAAAGGGTGGTACACCCAGCTGGGTATTACACCTGGATTGGTTCATTCAGGCTAGGTGAATTCAATTCACCTGATGTGTTCAACCAGTACCATGAGTCATGCCTCCTAACGGGGCCCTGAAAAGCCAGAAGTTTGCTCTGGTAGGCTCTCTCAGTGGCTCCATCACACAGTGCAGCATGGCCACGATGCGGCCCAAGCAGCTGGCCCAGGGTCCCGTGAATGCGCGCTACTTCTGTCTTCTGTAAACTCACTTGGATCACAAACCGGGCTTTGGCGTGAATTCTGACAAACACATAGAGTAAGCCCCTGACCTCCTTAGCCAATCTTGTTCCCATTCCCTGGAGGAGAGTGCACTGCAGCCTCCAATACTAGGACACCCTAAAAGTCCTTTAAAAAAAACAAAAGCATGGCCATCTGAGAATGTCTGTTTTTTCTTTCTTTAACTCTTCTGGATTACTGCCAACACAGGTTGGTCATTTAAAAAATTAGCATAACAAAACAGGGGGTTGGAAAACTGGTTTTACAAGCAGCAGCTTCTGCTAGAAGCAAGTTTTAGAATTTCCAGGATGAAGTCACCAATGTTGGGATCACAGTCTGCAGTTTCCTGTGAGTTCTTACCAATTCCACGGAGGAGAGGGCTATTTGGGGGATGCAGACTGAGCCTGGGTCTTGCAGCACCCTGGGGAATCTAGGTGGTTTCCTTATGACAAAGCAGCTTCACTCACCATGACACAGGTCCCCTGAGTTTCCCTGTACCTGAGATCCAGGCACATGATCTCTCGTGTTTCCAGTGCTGGTGACAAGATTGGGTCCCCTGCCACTGCCCACTCCTGGAGACCTCTGAACACCATGTTTCCCTGACACCCCTCCTCCACCATCCCCCCACACCACAGCCAATAGCTATCGGGAAGGAGACTCTCACTCGTATTAAAGTCCCCCCTCCAAAAAAAATAATCACATCAAGACATATTGTAGTCAAATTATCCAGCTTCAAAGAAAAAGAGGGAATCATGAGAGCAGTGATAGAGAAAAACAACAACAGTCACATATAAAGGGAAGCATAAGAATAAGCTTAGACTTTTCAGAGACCATGCATGATAGAAATTAGAACAACATATTCCAAAAGTTGAAGACAACTGCAGTCCAAGAATTGTTTATCCAGTGAAGTTCTCCATAAAATTTAAAGGAGAAATAAATAATTTTTCAAATACAGAAGTATTTAGAAAATACACAAATCAAAACCATCATTAGAAAAAATATCAAGTTCTTTATGGGCAGGAAACCCACAAAAACAACACATGAAATGAGATAAGCAAAAGTTGTAACAATACTAAAACACATAAAAAAGCACCCCAAACATCACAAATCAAATAGAGAAACAAGAAAAATAATAAACTGGTCATACACACGTACCACCCTACACACTGGGAAGAAAGATGAATATCAAATGCAATTAGGGAGATGAGTTGATAGTGTCTGAACTGCAATTATATTTAACAGGATAAACATGCTCATAAAAAGACAAAGAGTAGGAGTGTGGTTTTCACAGCAAATCCAGTGATCTGTTGCCTTCGGGAGACATATCTCAAGTGCACAGATAAAAACAGACTAAGAGTCAAATGTTGGCAAAAAATTTGCCAAGGGTAATTAAAAAAAAGCAGTCTGGCAATATTAATTTATTACAAAAGAGATCTAAAGGTAAACACAATAATAAGAGACAAGAATGAGGATTACATAATCCTCCAGGGGTGGATAGACCAATAAAACATAACCTGAATAAACTTATATGATCCAAAGAAAGACTCTTAAAATTCATCAACCAAATACTCAAAGAGCTGAAAGCAGAAACCATAAGATCAACAATTATAGTAGGTAATTTAATACTCCACTCTCAAAGACAGATATATTAACTGGTAGAAAAACTCATAAAGGAATGGAAGAACTGGGCAAGAATTAATCAACTTGAATTCATGGAAATTTATAGAGCTCACCATACAATAGCAAAAACAATTTTAAAAAATAAAGACAATCTTCTAAATTCACATGGTTCAAATTCTAGAATAGGTCACATGCTAGGACATAAAGCTAACGAGAAAATTCAAGCACATAGAAATCATTCAATATATCTTTTCTGACCATTGTACTATTAAACTGGAATCAGAAATAGATTGGGCAACTAAAGAAAGTAATTTGGAGACTCAACTATTCACTTCTCAAGATGGAATGTATAATAGTTCAAATAAGAAAAAAATTAGGAAATTCCTAGAAACTAGCAAGAATGATAATGCAACATACCAAAACCTATGGGAGTCAGCAAAAATGGTTATCCAATTTCACTTTATTACAATAAACTCACATAGATATAAAAAAGAGGAATGACCATGGTCACCTAATTAACGTAGTACCTCTAAAACTTAGAATAGAGACAAATCCCTCCCACAGTACAAGAAAAAAATTATGAAAATTATAGCAGAAATAAATGAACTGGAAAACAGAAGAACAATGGAAAGCTAACAAAGCAATAGTCTGGTTCTTTGGAAGGATTACAAAGTCCACAAATCTCTAGCAAATTTAACAAAGGAAAAGTAGTATCATATGTCAATATCAAGAATAAAGGGAGAGACAGGAGAAGTCACAATAGACCCTAATGAATTAAGAAATATTAATAGCACAGTACTATGAAAGACTGTATCCTAACAAATTCAATAACGTGGAGGACATTGGCAAAATATCTGGAAAAACGCCCTCCCCTTAAATTATTACAGATAGACATTAACAACTTGAACAGACCCATAGCACAAGAAGAAATAGATAAGGCATGGAAGTCACTTAATCTGTTGTCAACTTGAGGATTAAGAGTATCGAGGTGGAGTCTAGTCTGTCAATCTGAAGATAGTCAATAACACCTCTGTGTGGGCACACCTTTTCTCCTCTAGAGAATTCTGGGAGATCTGATAATTCCTTCTTGGAAGCAGGAGACAGTCTCTTACTCAATGAAGCAGGAGACAGTCTCTTACTCAATTGGAGACTTTCTACTGACAACTCTCTCTGTGTGAGAGACTCAAGTGACAAGGGTGGCTCACTGAGAGACATCCCTGAGGAGAAGCCCCGTGAACTTACCCTGATGTAGCCAGATACCTGAACCTAGAAAAGCCACAGGGAGACTCCTGCCAGTGCTGAGATGCTTACAACACCACTGGATCCAAAGACTTTCTACCCTTCTCACTGGCTTGTGATCATTCTGCATTTGGCATCATTACATGTGCTTCCTGAGTGTGAAAAGGACTTTATAAATTGGTATTGGACATAAGGGCTAATATCAGACTTATGACCTTGGACTGGACTAGGTTGGGATATTTTCTTAATGTACAGTTGCTTTTGTATATAAAACTCGTTGTTATACACATATGCATGCCTAGAGATTTGTTTCTCTAGTCTACCCAGACTAACACCTAAGGTAATCAAGAAACTCCCAATTTTTAAAAACCCTGTCCAGATGCTTTCACAGAAGAATTCTAATAAGTACTCAGAGAAGAGCTGACAGCAATCCTACAGCAAACTCTCAATTTCATTCTATTAAGCCAATATAATTCTGATACTGAAACTTGACAAAGACCTAATGTGTCAGATCATGTTGACTAGAGAAACAAATTCAGAGACACTCATATGTGTATAAGAAAAAGCTTTATATAAAAGATGAGCTCCGGTGGTGTACTGGTTGTGCACGGGACTGCAGCCCATTGGGTTGGAAGTTCAAATCCAGCAGCAAGACTGGGTCTCCTGCTCCCACCACCAGAGGGCAATGATGCCCAAAAAACCAAAAACCAAAACAAAAGAGCAAGTGTATATTGAGAAAACATTCCAGTCCAGTCTAGATCACACCCATAAATCTGATATTAGTTGATATGTTCGATTCTTAACCATATATTCCTCTTCAGATTAATACAACACATGTGTTAACCTCTGTTCATTGGACAGGTTGGCACAATAAAAATTAAATATCTAAATCTGCCCCTTGCCAACTTGGCACCTCTACACAATTCTTTCACCTAACAATTCCAGTTAAGTAACACTTACACTTTATTCCTTTGAATATATTCCCCCCTACTATGAAAATTTGTAAGCCAACCACTTCATGCCTCTTTCCCCCCAATTTTGGGGATCTAATTTCTATACTGCCCACTTACATCAACTCAGTGCTCTGAAGAAACAATCACTTTTCAATGTGAAGAATCTTTATTCCAGTTGGAACCTTGTGAAATCTGCATCCATAAGTAAAGTCAAATCAGGATAGGCTATGCATTAAGTCAGCAATAATATGCACCAGTTCACAGGCTCAAAAATCTCTTTATCTGGTCAGGTTTTGGTCAACTCAATGTGGCCTGCCTCACTCAGCCTCCACAGGGTACCCATTGATAGTTTTGCCTTTAGACCATGGGCTCTCACCAATTCTCAACCAGTCTAGCCCCCTTATGCTAGGTCATGAACTTTAGACCTGCTAACCTGCTCTTGTCTTCTCCTAGTTTTTTCTCTGCAAACAAAGTCCACAGGTGTTAGTGGTCAAACTCAACCCATCTCTTTATTGCTGCATTTCACCCACTTCCATGCAACAAGTTGACCCAGGTAGTTAAACCTGTCCACAAGCTCCCTTTAATGTTGAGTCCCAGAGAGGAGTTTTCTTCATGGTTCCCAATTCTTTCCAATTTCTGACAAAGACCATTTGTTCCTGAGTACACCAAACATGGGGTGGAGCATATCTTTTCAAAGTTTTCTTTACAGGCATGGCCTAAACCCATCTAAAGATGAAATTTTAATGGTTGAAAGCAAGTGGGTTTACAAGTTTTCTATTTTCATGCTTCCCATATTTTACCCAGAAAACAACCAAGCAAACAGTGTGGAATTTTCTGACCTCTGGCTAGACAAAAACAAACTACCATGAGTGAGAAGTAAAACAAGCATCTACTCTTTATCTTGTGATTTGCTTCTGTGAAAGATGAGATGATAATACACAAAACAGGTAGAAATTGAACTACCATATGACTCAGCAACACCTTTACTGGGCAAATACCCCAAAGAAATAAGAAAGCAATCACAAACAGACACTTTCACTCCCATGTTCATCGCAAGAGTTCACAAGAGCAAGAACCTGGAAACATCCGAAAGTCCTGTGTATAGAAAACTTGCAGGCCATCCAGTTTTCTGCTTCACAAGACCGTCTGGTCAAGAGGTAGAAGAGTACCAATGAACCACATCCCATTTGCTCCAGGTAAGTATAGTATAGGTCACATGGCTGGAGAGCACTGCATGACAAATGAGACTTAATGGACAGTTTAGATGCTGTCAGCTGAGGGTAGCAATGCAGATCTGAGGTTCGGTGCTTCAGAAAGGGTGGTGGCCCGTCAAAGGGATGGCGATTACTGAGGGGAGGGGCAGAGTAGATGTAGGGAGAGGGGATGATCAAGCTTTGGGGGAATGTAGGTGCATGTCCGCTGAGTGGAGGGGAAGGAATGCTGACCTCCCAGTGGGGAAGGAGAGAATGAGGATGCTCTTTAGAACATTTAGTGTGGAGGATCTTTAATGAAAAGCAGAAATTACCTATGGCATTTCTGAGGGTCACCTGGGACCTCTGAATGAACACTGGGACACTGCATTCTGCATCTTCAGGACACATGACATGCTTCAGAAACTGCATCAGTGAGGTCTATGTAGAAACCCTGCTGGGTGAACTGGACATTATCTCAGACACACTTGTAGACTGAGGACTTAAGCTGGAAAACACATTGTGTCTGAGGAAACAGAATATAGCTGTCCCAAGAATGATGTACAGATTTTGGTTGGTGGGACAGACAAGATCTTGCTATATCAATGCCCTGTGCTATGTTAAGAGACATATTATTCTGAAAATTCTGTGATAGCCATATTGCTACTTTTAGTTTATGCTGTGTATATTAGGGTATATTACTGAGCTGAAATGCCTGGGGACAACCTTCTTGAAGCTGTGTTATTTGTTTTTCATTTATCCATGGTAAATGAACCCAGGAACCTAAAACCATAGGGAACAAAAGCATAGTAAGGTTTAGGGAAGAAGGGAAATATAGAAGGGTCTGGAAGATATGAAGCAGATGATTTCAAGAAGTCCAGGAGGGAAAAGCATACTTGGAGATTGATTATGGAAGCAGATGTGTAGTTACCATATAGCTAGAATATAAGCAGATCCAAATATCAGCCAAGGCATCTAATTTTACCACAAAAACTGCATTACAATATGCTCAAAATTCATCTTATGCATGAGCATGTATGGTATATTTGACATGCTTGAACTATGGAATGATATGACAGAGTATTAATTCTTGTCACAAAAATTAAAAAAAAATAAAAAGCATAGATCCAGGATTATGTTCTGTGCTCACACTAAATCTAAGCTCCAGCTTAAGAAAAAATAGCATTTATATTATGGCCCTGCTTGATATTCCTGTTCCTAAAATGATCACTGAAGATAAGGTTGCTACGCAAAGTGTGGTGAAGAAAGAGGATGGTGCCCAGCTCTCAATAGGAATAGTGTCTTGGGTCTTATAAGCTTGTATTCACACAAGAACCCACAGAAGCACCTAAGCATAGAGTCAAGGAAGTCCTCACAAAAGAAGCACACCAGTCTTTGTGATACAAAGATGACAATTAGAAAATTCAAATAAGGTGAGGAAAAAATTATCAGGGTTAGAATTATGAACACTCAATTTGTGGAAGGTTGTGGATGACAGCGAGAGCCCAAAGCCCGCTGCAAAGTATCTATTCAGATTTAGCTGATGGCACTTTTAGGGCAAAGGTCCAACAGCATTAATATGAAGTAGAGAACACTGTAATCACGATGACACTGGCCAGTTGATCTACCTAGAGACATGATCTAAAATTGTTCTGGCTGCAAATATCTCAGATGTTCCATGGCAGAAATTTCTTCCTTGGCTTTTAGAATGTTGAGGTGGAGTTTCTTCTTCTCTAGAATTGTTTCTCTTTTTGCCTTTATACTAGTATGTTATTATCATTACCAGCTGCAATTTGTTCTTCATTGTTTTCTCTTGGGTTTCCAAGCAGTGAAACACAGGAAGAATGGATGTATAATGGTAATGACCTATACAAGATGTTACAGGAAATGCAGGGGTTGAGAAAGAGAGAAAGGGAGGGAAAGGGGATTTGGGAATGGATAATAAGAGCAGGAGTGGGAAAAGCACTAGAACTGATTGTGATTGTGCAAGTTATACTGAAGTTGATTTAACGTTAGTGTGTATGGGGGAAGCAGAACGTTCTAAGATAGATATGGTGGTTTTTGTACAATTTCCATTGATATGATAAGATGATTGAAATTATCAATTGTATGTTATGTAAATTTTGTGCCAACAAAACTCTTGGAGAGGGGAGAAAATACTCAAGTGATCAACAAGCACACATACACTCACAAACACATAAGAAAGAATGCAATGAAATGGTATGCTTTGTCATACTATTTCTCATGCCAGAACCGACGAGATGTTATAATAATTACTCACATCATTATTTAATGTATGTAATTTTTAACTACATACATAGACATACATACATACATACATATACGTCAATCCTGCTGAGCTGTCCTTAAGAGAGACATATGAAAAATGTCATCATAAATGAATAAGTGAACTGTGTATACACACACACACACACACACACACACACATATGGTCCTTATTGTTCAATTAGTTCCAAATAGCTCCTAAAAGAATATTGGCATTGATGCAAAGAACTACATTTAAAGTCTAGTTGTGTCCTTCATACATATAGCAAAGTGAAAAAATTTGCTAAGTCACAGTTGGCCATTCATAAAACAGGTATATTAGTCCAGGTAGTCTACAGAAACAAATCTAGGGAGACTCATGTGTGAAAAAGAAGAACTTTATTTTGGGGGGAAGTTATATAATCTGTGGTCAGTTTGAGACAGGAGTGGAGGGGTGGAGTTCAGCCTGTGAATCTGGTCACAGCTTGATGACCTCATTTGTAGATGCAAAGGCGTTAAATAGCTCACTGAAGAAGAAACACAGACTCACTCCCCAGGAGACATTGCAACTGACTCCCTGGGAAATATTCCTGTGGACAAGATACAGGGAGTTATGCTAGATCTCTGGAGCTAAAGGAGCCAGGAGACCCCTGCGAGTGCTGAGATGCTTATAATCCCACTGGATCCACAAGATTTTTCACCCATTGGCCTGTGATTTTTCCTACATTTGGCATCATATGTCTTTCTTAAGGACAGCTCAGCAGGATTGATATATGTATGTATGTATGCAGTTAAAGATGGCATACATTAAATAATGATGTGAGTAATGATGTGTGTGTTTCATGAGTCTGAAAAGGAATTTATAGACTGGTATGTGACATATAGGCTAATATAGGACTTAAGGATTTTATCTGGACTGGGCTCGGGTATTCAATTGCTCTTCTATATAATGCTCTTTTTTTATATACACATATGAGTGCCTATGATTTTGTTTCTCTATTCAACTCACACTAACACAATATGGAGGATGCATTGTAATGAAGCGCCGTCTTAGAGACCAACAAGGGCAGTATTCTGCTCTCCTACAGAGTTGCTAAGGGTCAGCATCAAATTAATAGCAGTGAATGAGTTAATATTAATGGATGTTTATTGCATTTGAGTTGTCTTAATATTCTCTTTTTGTCTCTAGGTTGGAATACCTATTGCAATAGTTACACAGAACTCCTACAAAATTAGGGAGTAAAGGGTTTATTAAGGAAGTTAATATATTGTAGTGCAAGTGCAAAATACTCAGAATTGAGCTGTTTATCAGGACACTTGCGGCAGTCATGTACTCATGTGTTAGTTTCATGATTGGAAGTTTAGGGGTGGAGCCTAGCCTGTCAATCTGGAGATAGCCAATGAGGCATCTGTGTGGGCATGACTTTCTCCTGAGAATTCTAGGAAGTCTCAAGGTATTTCCTAATTGCATAAGAGAGACTTAACTCAGTCTCTTGGAGCTGGTCTACTGACAAGATGAGATGACAGCATGCTGATTGATACCGATTGCTGGAGACTGAAAGAGCCAGAGGAGAAGCGACTGGGGCTTACCCTGATGGAACCAAACCTCTGGGGCTGTAAAAGTCACGTGGAAAACCCTACCTGCATTGAGATGCTTCTCCTGCCAATGGATACTGCTGATGGAGCCTGAGCCCTGGAAACGAGGAGCCATGTGGAGACCCTGCCAGCACTGGGATGCTTCTACCACCACTGGATACACCAGACTCTACATCCACTCACCTGTGATTGTCCCGGTGTCATTGCATGTGCTTTGTGAGTCAGAAGGAGACTTTATAGATTTGTATTGGACATATGGGCTAATATTGGACTTAGGACCTTGGACTGGACTGGGTTGGGATGCTTTCTCAATGTTCCAGCCCTCTTGTATATAAACCTTTCCCTTATATCCAATATGCATGTTTATCAACTTAGTTCTCTAGTCTATCCAGACTAACACAACACTTTGAAATGTTCTTTCATGCATGCTAATAAACATGAAGGTTATATCACTCCACTATTAGTCCCAACATGGAGGCAGTCAATTCAAGCTTTATGGGCCAGCATAAATTAAAATTCTACCCCCAAGTACCCAGAGGCACCATACTCCAGTAAGATTCATCCCAAAGACACTCAGCTCCACTTTTGGGTTCAGTAAGTCCAGCTGCCTAGATTAAGCACCCAGAGTGTTCGAGACAGGGTTCTCTAGAAAAAAAAATGACACTAATAAACATATATATATGTATATATATATCATAAGAGATAAATAGTTAATCTATAAAGCAGTACATGGCTCGGTGCAACTCACTTGCATGAGACAACGAATACACTGGCAGTCCGTTGAGTCTTGAAGATGGCTGGGTAGTCCTCTGTAGAGCAATTCAGGCTATCTGGCCACAGGCAGAAAGCAGCAAAGCAGGTCCCTAACAGACAGCCAGATGACAGAGTCCAACAGTCCCCAGCTCAAGAGATGAATATTCCAGAAACATGGTGAAGCAGGGTTTGAAGGACCCTCAACTCATAGCAACAGTCCATGGATTGGGTATGCCACAGGTAGTGTAGCTTAGGAATCAAGGCACAGAACAAGCGAGGCAGCCTGCTGGTCTGATGATCCAAGAGCAAGAGAAATAAAGGTGAGCCTGGCTGAGCCATTTATATCTCTGCCCTTCAATTAATCTCACACGTGTTCATTGGCCATGTTGTCACAACAAAACTACCATCTTCACTGGCCCTGTTGGCACAAGAAACCTACCTCTCACACAGAGGCACTCTATTTGCAAGCCAGCCTCCTGTACTAAATTTTGTAGCTTGTTACCTGGATTAGAAAGCCCGTCATTGTGTTGGGGGTATAGCTCAGTGGTAGAACATTTGACTGTAGAAAGCCTGTCATTATGTTCCCATGATGGTTCCTTGTGTTGCTGTGACTGCTGTGATGTTATAGCTGTTTTCTCAATCTAAGAGGTTCTCTGTATAGGTATCTTGAGTCCAGAACATGCACTTTATCCTGACTTCTGCAGATAATTAGATCCCTCCTTCAGTATCTTAATAGACCCATTTTACGCATAGTAGGATAGCTTTGCAGGGAATCCTGTTCACAGTTTGTCACAGGTAAATCATATTAGTATCTTTCTCCACTTTCTTATCAGAGTCATGTAGGAAAAGCTTCATTGGTAGGAGTTAGAAACTTTGGCTAGAAGAGAAACACTAAACATTACACTGCCTTTGAAGTTGTCGATTCCTGTTTTGAGTCATGGCTCATTAGCAAATGGAGATCCTGAGAGCTGTATGCGACTTACTTCATCAGAGTTAACGTTACTCTGAAGAAACTGCTTTTCCCCAATCCCTTTTCAAGCACCTTGTCACCAGACATGCTAGTTTTCCAGCTTCCGTGCCTGCACAGGGATGTGACCCTCAAGGTCATCAGTTCTAACCACCTGCCTGTCTGTGGAGCAGCAGCAAGACTTTTGACTCCTGGAGTTACAGTCGCAGAGACTCCCAGGGGACGTTCTAGCCTCTCCTGTCGGGTGCTAGGAGTTGGATTCCACTCAATGGAAGTAGGTTTGTTCGTATGTTTTTATTAATGTTCTACTGCTATTTATTTTAAGAAGGGGCTGCCTCTGCTTTCTTCTGAGTCTAACTTTTGTCTGGAACTCTGCTTAAACTTAATTCACCAGAGGTAACTGATATTTTAAATACTAAAGGCTATAGCTTTCCTCACCACAGTAAGAGTTGAGCCACCAACTATGATAAACTAATAGAAAAGCGATAGTACATATTTTTGCACATACCCCAGATTGTGATGCTGGCCCAGAATCTGACAGTGCTTCATTTTGCTGTACATATGATTGCTATGAGGCAGAACCGATTCAATGACGCCTACGTATCAGTAACACATCCTTTCAAGCATCCGTCAAAATCCCCCCAAATCATGAAAAGTTTGAGAGGAATCAATTTAAACAAATAAGGTAAAAACAAGTTTCATTCAATATACTTGAACTGGGTTACAAAAAAACCCAAAAGCAAAGTCAAACAAAAGCAAAATAAAAAACATGTGATTTCTTCAGCATAAGGGTAGCCACATGGTGTTGGCTCTCAGTTTCTGCCTTATTTTAAAACTGCCACTTATTTGCTAAAATATGTGGGATCTGAACACCTGTCCTTTTTTGGTGACTTTTTATTCATATTTGAATGAAAAATAATCTTATTAGCAGTCACATCATATTGTGAAATTTTCTTATTTGCTGATATTTTATTCTGTGTAAGGTGTCAATTCATTTGACACATGGAATTGTAAAAAGTACTTTGGTGATCAAAAAGCAGAGACCAGTTAAGGATAAAAATAAGAGCTTCTTTATTTCTAGTAGGGAAAGGAATAAGCAGCATTATCATTTCATTGCAATGTAGTGATGCACAGGGTATCAGTTACTATTTGGGGATTTTCAATAATAAACAGACCTCTCTCATGAGTCATATGGATTATTAATAATAATTTATTGTACTATTATTTATTCCCATAAAATGCTGAGATTTAAAGAATCTATTCAGACAACTTGATATTTTGGTTTTGTTCATATTAAAAAAAAACAATGAACAAAGTGAAATATTTACAATTTTTTAAAAGAGGAGTTAAAATGAGATTTTGCAGAGCAACTAGTTAGGTTCTATCTCCCTATTATATAGTCTAGGAGCCTGTGTGCTGTACAGAGTTGGTGATCTACTGCTACTAGAAGGGTAGCTCTGGCACCTTGGGAGTGTAGGGGACTATGCACTGAGCTGCTGGCCACAAGGTTGGTGTTTCAAATCCACCACCTTCTCCATGGGAGAAAGAGGAGGGTGTGAACGCTCATAAGAATGTCTGGTCTCTGAAACAGAAAGGGGCCTGTAAGGTTGCTGTGAGCTCATGTCAGCCTGATGATACAGAGGTTGCCTTGGAGCGAGAATTCTGTATAGATTACAACTAGGAAGACCCTACTACATTATGACATGCAGAATTGCCATGTGATTTGCCCACCTGCTTGCAACGACACCAAAGAGCTACACACTAAAGCCCTGTTCATTCAGTCATTGGTAGACCTAACAACAGTGTGTGTTCTAAGTTCTGCTGGTCTGATTCGCGTCTGGTGAAAAGAAGATTACACCTCCCACAGAGAGTGCACCTGCTTCTCTTCTCTTCTGTCCTGACCACAATAGAGAGATGTAAAGTGGGGAAAAGGGTGGGGTGGCTGAGCCCTGGTGGCGTAGTGGTTGTGCACGGGACTGTGGCCCACTGGGACGGAGGTTCAATTCCAGCAGTGGGGCTGGGCCTCCTACTCTCACCACCGGAGAGCAGTGATGCCCCGCCCCCCAAAAAATTGGGGAAAATGGTGCTAAAATACAAGACCATATAATCCCATATTTTCCTCTTCCACCTTCTTGGAAACATTTTTAAAAGATAATATCCACAAATTTATATACACTATGAAAATAATCTCATGAGGAAATAAAAATGTAATTTTAAATTATAACGAATGCTTTGATGGTCTCAGACATTTTTGTCTAAAAATATTCTCCTGCTCCTTTCTTACAGGTCTAATATTCAGCATGATAAATAATCCCACTGGTTTGAATTTTCTTGCAGAAATCCATTAAACCTTCCCCACTCTAGCTAATTCTTTAATCTATAAGTTTTTTAACATTTATATATTTAATGCATGATATCCATTTTCCTTTACTTTTATTGCATGCGTGACCTATGAGTCCCACGTTGAAAAGCATAAATCTAAAAATAAATTAGTTAGCAAATAATAGATTTCTGATTTGAACTCTGACCATTTTTTATTTCAAAATGGAAAGTCTTATGATGATGAAGTGTCAAAGGAATCAGGTGTCAGGCATCAAAGGTCTGAAAATTATATCATTATAATTGAGGGGGAATACAGATTGGGGACCCAAAGTCCATCAATAGGTGAGGCGACATTCCCTTACAGAGGGGTCACCGGGAGGAGATGAGCCAGTCAAGGTACAGTGAAGCAACAATGAAATACGCAGCTTTCCTCTAGTTCTTAAATACCTCTTCCCAGCCACTATCATGATCCCAATTCTACCTGACTAATCCAGCTAGACTAGGGAATGTACACTGGATCTGGAAACATGAGGAATTCAGGACAGACAAATCCTTCAGGTCCAGTGGTGAGAGTGGTGATACAGGGAAGGGGGAGGGAAGGTAGATGTGGCAGTCACTGCTCTGTGTTAATTTCAACACTGGGAGTGTAGGGGAGAAGTCTAGCCTGTTGATCTGGAGATAACCAATGAGGCCTCTGTGTGGGAAAGGTTTTCTCCTGAGAATTCTGGGAAGTTTCCCGGTGCTTCCCAATTGAAAGTGAGAGACTTGAGTCAGTTCCTTGTAGACAATCGACTGACAAGACAAGATGACAGCACAGACTCTGAGTCTTAGAACCTGGAGGAGCTGGATAGGAAGCCACATGGGCTTACTCTGATAGAACCAGACCTCTGGAGCTGGAGAAGTGCTAAGATGCTTCTACTACCAATGGATACTGCTAATGGACCCTGAGCCCTGGAAATGAGGTGCCACAGGGAGACCCCTGCCGGTGCCTACATGTTTCTGCTGCTGCTAGATACATGATTCTCTGCACCCACGGGCCTGTGACTATCCTGGTGTCATTGTACATGTTTCATGAGTTGGAAGAAGACTTTATAGACTGGTATCAGACATATGGGCTAATATTGGACTTATGACCTTGGACTTTACTGGGCTGGGATGCTTTCTCTATGTTCCATTCCTGTTGTATATAAACATATCCATATGTGTGCTTATGAATTTGTTTCTCTAGTCTACCCAGACTGGCACAATGGAGTAGAAAGGGGGAACCAATTACAAGAATCTATATATAACCTTCTAACTGGGGCAGGGACAACAGGGAAGTGGGTGAAGGGACACATCGGAGAGTATACAATATGACAAAATAATGATAATTTGTAAATTATTAAGAGTTCATGGGGGAGGGGCACTGGGGTGGAGGGGCAATAAGGGGAGCTGATACCGGGGTCCTACATAGAAGGAGGATGTTTTGAGAATGATGATGACAACAAATGTGCAAATGTAGTCTGCATACAATTGATGTATGTATTGATCATGATAAGAGTTCTATGAGCCCCCGATGAAATGATTTAATTAAAAAAATGGAAAGTCTTTCCCTGTCACAATGGCAAAACTACTTCACCAGCTTAAATGGGCTAAGGAACTTTTAAGTGGGCCTAGGAATATGTATTACAAAACTGAAATAGACAGACAAGAAAACCACACTGTAAGGACAGCACATAACTTTGTGGCAAAGAGAGGAGACAAGTTGGGTAGGTGTAGGGGAGAGTATGGAATGTTATTAGTGGGAAGATATCATTACAATACCAGGAGTGGAATTGCCTAGAACTCCTAGGAGATTAAAGTGTGTTTTGAGTTCGCCAGGCTTTCAGTTTAAATATATATTCTTTAATTATGCCTTCTCTAAAGTCCCATATTGGAAATTGCCTATTAGATGGCATATTTGTCCCCCTCTAAGAATCTGCTGTCATCTGTTTTCTTGGCTATGGCCACTGGGCCACTGCTATACTGTTCCATCTATGAGATAATTGCCATGTATTTTGTCAACCATTGTGTTATGAGAATTTCTTAGATCACTTGTTGAACACAGGCGTGCATACACATACAGTATATGAATGGATAGATGATCTAGAAATTCTGAATGAACTAATCTTGTTAATTTCAATCTTAACCACATTTTTATATTGCATTAGCTGTACTATTAACAATGGTTAGTGTTACATTAAGAAACACTGCTCTTGAGATGATACTAATATAACTGCATGATTGGATAAATAAATTAAAAGGGTTAGAGTTTTGGGTACAAACAGTTCTTCCTAAAGAATTACTATTTATTTAGTTCTTACTTCCTCAGGAAGATGGAGTTAAACTCTTCATCTTTTGATTCAGGGCTTCACGTAATAATTTTTTCCAAAGCTGAGATTATAAAATGAAGAAAAAATAGTTGCTTAATAGGGGAGAAACCAGATAAATGTTTCATCAGTCTCATTGAAAGTCACATAATTAAAGTTAATGACACCAAAGAGTCAAATTCCAAACTTTTATCATCACATACCTTCTTTCAAGTGAAGACCCTGGGAGCTGTGACATGTTTTGCTTTTATGATATCATGGCAAGACCCCGTCTGTGATTTTCATCTGCAAAATCCATAATTCAAGTCAATTCATGCTACAGACATCAGGTAAATCCAAATAAGGGTGTTTTGCTAAGTTCTCAAGTTTACCAAGAAATAAGAAAAATTTAAGAAACTGCACTGACTTGAGGAGACTGAAGAGACCTAACATTTAATTTAAAGTGAACTTCTAGGTCATATCTTTAGAACACCCAAAAATTGATATTAGAGGAAGTTTAGATAACAGTTCAAAAATACAAACAAAATAAGCATAGATATTAATTTCAATTGATTGATAGCTACAATATCCTGTTCAGCTAAACTCATGAATCTGATATAACCAGATGACATTATTTTCTTCGTGTTTCAAGGAGATATGCTGTGAATGTATATGTCCAGGATATAGATTTTCTTGAAGAAGTAGCTTCCATGTTGTCTTAAAAAATTTACTCTGAAGTGTTTTAAGAAATGTAAGAAAATCAACAAAAAAGAAAAAAAATATTTTTATAAGAAATGAAAAAAATAAAAATAAATGGAAACTTCTGAAAGTGACAAATAGTTCTACAATATAAATTCTATAAATTCATGAGAGAAAGATAGTGAAATTGGAGATTTGCCATCATTTAAACTTCATATATATGAGTATATATATATATATATATATATATATATATGCTCTTACAGTTCTTACACACATCAATCTTATCAAGCACCTTTTAAAAATGTTGCCATAATCATTTTTTTTGCCATCATCATTTTCAAAACATTTTCTTTCTACTTGATCCATAGGTATCAGCTCCTCTTTTTTCCTTCCTCCCTACCCTACCATCCATGTGAACCTTTGATAAATTATAAAATAATATTATTTTCATATTTTACTTCATCCTCTGTCTTCCTCCATTCATGTTTTTGTGGTTCATTTCCCTGGGGTTGAGGGAGGCAGTGAAATATAAATGTCTATCCAAACAAAATTAAAAACCCTCTGAAAACTGGAACTACGTGAATTTTCCACATCGTTGTATCTCCAGCTCCTGATGCCAAACAACAACAGCAAACACTGCGATTGAACCAATTGCAACTCACACTTACTGCCATTGATTCCAACTCAGAGCAGAGAACTGCTCTCGGAGTTTCTGAGACTGCAGCATGTTAGCGGGTAGAAGACCACACCTTTCACCAGCAGAATGGCTTGTGGGTTCCAAAATTTTATCCTTGCTATTACCAACCCAACATATAATCCACTATGCCACCAGAGATTTTTGTTTTTATAGTGATTATATATAATGCTTCTGAAACTTTGTAGATCTTCCTGAGAGCAGACAGCCTCAATTTCCTCCTGTGTAAATGTGAACTCCTGAGACATTTGAACTGCTGACCTTGGGGTTACTATTCCATCATTAACTGTGTAATGCTACCAGGGGTCCTTTGCATTTATCAGTGCATATTTACTGCTTGAAAATATGTGTTGAAATTAAAACACGGTTAAAAAGAAAAAAATGATGAAAGGAGTACAGACGGGAGGAAAAAGAAGTTACAAAGAGCACATTGCTCATACAGAAGAATTGCAATTTATATGATTATTACCTGGCCCAATTTCTTAGGACTTTTGTGCCCTTGTGGCTAAGCACTATGTACTTCAGTTCAAAACACAGCATGATAAAGCTAAACTTTATTTTTTATAGAATTTAGAGTTATTTATTATGAATTTAGAGTTAATACATATTCTGTAGTTCAATCACATTAAGTGAAATTGTACAATTGTTATCACAATCAATTTACAAGCATTCTTTTTCTTCTTAGACTCCTTGATGTCATCTTCCTTGTACACCTACCCCCCACGCCAACACACACACACACACCCTCTCCCTGAAAGCCTTATTCTACTTGCTGTCTCTATAGATTCATCAATCCTGGGGCTCATGTACCCCCAAATAGAAAAACATTTGACATAAGTTCAAGAGGGCAGTCAGCAATGACATACGAAATTGAACAGTATTGTATCTCAATTACAATAAGATGCACCCTAATATGAACAAACAAAACAAAACTACAGAAAATGTTGAAAACCTGATCAGGTCCAACGTGCATCAGAAAGGGCATCAACTGACAAAGTTTCAACTGCTCAAGGAAGATTTATATCTTTGATCTTCTGTATTCATATTTTAGCACTAAATAATTCTTTTGCTTTATTTGGATAGATGTAATAACTTGTAAGATTTTTATTTTACAGCTTCTCTTAAACTTTAGTCTATTGTTTCTACTTATTTGTTAATGGATACTAGAAAATTAGAAATTGCAAATAAATAGGAAATATAAATAAAGGAAACATATTTAAAATATTTAATGTAAATATAATTAATACATATTTGATTTAATGCATTTGATAAATATTTGTTTTAATACATTTAAAATATGTTAAACAATGGGAAAATAAATAGAAATATTATTTATAGACTTTTACACTTATTATTTTTTAAAATTCTGGGCCTGCATGATTTTGTTATTTCTTCTAATAATATTTCTAGCTTGAATAGTGGGATAAAATGTGTCAAAAATCATAGAATTTTATATGGCATATATTCTTCTCCTATGCAAATTTAAGAGCCTTTTGATTGGGTTGTGAGATCCCCCAAAGTCCTGAAGCAGGGTAGTGATTAATTATGGGATATGGTTGGAGAGGGAAGATACAAGTGAATGTGTGAAGTGAAGCCCCAGTAAGAAAAGTCTGATTGTAGATGGAAATATTGTATCATTGGAAATATAAGGGACAAAGTAGGGGAAAGAAGGAAAACTGGTGGTAACATATTAGACTCAAGAATATGTGAAGTGGGGCTGAGCCTTGGTGGTGTAAGTTGTTGAGTGTGGAACTGAGACCCCAGGGCTTGGCGATTCAAATCCAGCAGTGGTTGTCAGGAGCAGCACTGGGTAGCTCCCACGACCACAAGAGAGCAGTGATCCCCCCCACCCCCCAAAAAAAGAATATGTGAAGTGAATTGTAAAAGAAAGCTTCAATCAAAGATCTTCCTAAGAATTAAAGTTATAAGTTAAATACAGATTATATTAATGGACTAGTGCTTAAATTTAAGAATTATGCCATAGACGTCTATGGATTATCATGAAAGCCCCAAACCCATTTTGATTCTCCATTTAGATTCAACCTCCTTTGAGTTCTTTCTGACCATTGACAAGCAATGTGAATAAATCACTGTGCCCCCAGACACAATGGAATTGGCGTAGATTATTACCACTCCACTAGCCAGCCCAGGAAGGGACAATCTAGCTCTTTATGATCTATCTGGGTATGCCCTTGATGTAATTTGGGAGCTAGGGTCACATGACTGGATGACAGTGAGCCTTCAAAGGGTCCACTTGCTCATAACTCATATCCTGACTGCCTTGGTTCTATTGACCCAGAAGCAATCTTGTAAACTTTGCTATCGAACATGGTGTATGTATCCCAATCAGGATCCCTTCTTATATCTTTAGTCCAGTGACCAAAGCGATTTCTTTATGCATAGCCAACATGCTTTTGTGCTAGTTACTCTTTCAGTGGCCATATTTCTGCAAATCCGTGGAACCTATTATAACTTTGAGCCAAGCTCTATTATCCAAATAATGTTTGTTTTTATACCAGTTAAGAGTTAATAACGGTTATACATGAATTATATTTGAGATTTAGCATATTTTCATCTCCTAAAGCATTGCTTTAAAGAGAAAACATGGGCATTCCATTTTTTAACCAAATGTGCAGACACTTTAATTTGCTTAATTCTTCTTCTTCCTCATCCTAATGCACCAAGTTTACTACAATTAAGGACAAAACAGTGAAGAAAGAACAGAACATCTTATTCTGTTGAAACAAATATTAGCTCGGAAATGTATAGAATAAAAAGGTGCTGAAATTTGTACATAAATGGTATGTTACATTTGCTTTATTCTAGTTATTGTGCTATGTAGGACAATTTACTACTATGATGGCTTTGAATGTCAGTTATGCTCTGATTTCCTATAGGAAGATAGTGAGGTGAAGCCTCGAGCAGAATTTAAAAAAAAAATCCAAAGCTAGATCACTACCTTCCTCAATATAGGAAGAGTTCATCTATCTCTGTTACTGAGTCTAATGGAATCTGACAAACCTAAATTCTGTAGAACAGAAAGCTAATAAAAAGATATAAGAAATCTAACCTGACAAGGAGAAGCAGGAATGACCTATAGGACATCTGGGAATTGCCAGTTTTTAGTATCGGAGGAGGACATCGACATTAGTAACAGAGGTTCTCAACCTTCCTAATGCTATGCCCCTTTCATGCAGTTCCTCATGCTGTGTTGACCCAACCATAAAATTACTTTTGTTGCTGTTTCATAACTGTAATTTTACTCCTGTTATGAATCATAATATAAATATCTGATAAGCAGGATGTATTTTCATTGTTACAAATTGAACATAATTAATGCATAGGGATTAATCACAGAAACAATATATAATGATATATTGTGAAATGTTTATTTCTATTTACAAATAAATGAAATTTTGTCTTGAGGCATGTTGTAGCATGGGTAACAGTTTTCATGCCAGGTATTCATATCTGCATGTGGGTTGAGCTACCTGGAGATGGATAAAGGAGCAGTGTGTTAGTTCATAAGGGGTCGTGACCTCCAGGTTCAGGACTGCTGCTTTAGAGCACTTTGATAGTATCCTGATATGTAGGACCCCTCTTGAGATTGACCTTTACAGGGACTATGTGAGAAACTCAGGCTGTTTAGTCTATAGACTTAAAACCTTGCCTTCCTTGGAAGACATAAGGGCTAGGGTCTAGTGTCACTTGAGTGTACTGTGAATATTTATAAAAGTCTAAGTCAAATTTGAAGCTTTTTATTCTTCAGATTTCTAAATGTTACTACTTGTGGTTGAATCAATTCTGATTTATAACGACTTTATCTATAATAGAGAAAAGGCACTGCCCGGTTAACTTTGAGCCCATTATTGTCAGAACTGGATCAGTCCATTTATTTGAGGGTCTTTTATTTTTCAATGACCCTATATTTTACCAAGCATGATTCCCTTCCATGGTATTATGCCCAAAGTTCATGAGGAGAAGTCTGATCATCCACCGTTTTGAGGGACATTCTGGGTGTACTCCTTATAAAACAAATTTGTAGTTCTTCTGGTACTTCATGGTATATTAAATATTTTTTGTCAACACATAATTCAAATAAATCATTTCTTCTACAGTCTTCTAATTCTTCATTCCAGTTTCATATGTGCAAGGGATGATTAAATATGCCATGCATTGGGCCATGTGTAACTAAGTCTTCAGAATGGTATCTTTGCTTTTTAACATTTTGAAGAGTTTTTAGAATTTTTCCAATGCAGTATGTTATTTGATTTCTTCGCTTCTTCTGCCATGAGGTTTTATTGGTGATCCAAGGAAAATCAAATCCTGAGACATAATACTCTTTTATCCACTCACTAAAGTGTTGCACATTATTCCAGTTGTGATTGTGTTTAAGTTAAAGTATGGTATGTATTGAAATTTCCAATCCAGGAGTTATTCATCTACTAGTCATGGATAAAATTTATTGTCCCCACCATATTCAGTTTTTGCCTAAGTATGGTCAATTATACTAGTGGTGTTAATCTCCTCCCTGGGATATAGACAAGAAGGAAGTAGGCAAGGGGAGACATCGGACAGCGTTCAATATGACAAAATAATAATAGTTTATAAGTTATCAAGGGTTCCTGATGGAGGGGGCAACAGAGGAGAGGAAAAGAGAGGAGCTAATAACAAGGGCTTAAGTAGAAAGAAAATGTTTTGAGAATGATGATGGCATCAAAGGTACAAATGTGCTTTGCATACAATAGATGTATGTATGGATTGTACTGAGCTGTATGAGTCCCCAATAACATGATTTTAAAAAATAGTGGTGCTAATAATAACTGCCTTAATAAATGTTGCCTTAAGGCCACTGCTGTCAAAATTATAAAGAACAGCTGGGGCACTGGTTCATTACATGTATTCTAGAGCAGATGTCCATGAGACAGCTTCTCATACCTAAAATTGATAAGAATTATAGTATGCAAAAATGTTTGTATTCTTTTTATAACCTCTAAACCTTCAAATGTCTAAATAGTACTTTAATATTGCAACCTATGTATGCAAGCATACTGCTGACTCATAGCCACCCCTGTGGACTTCTGAGACTGTAACTGTTTAGGGACACAGAAAATCCAAACCCTCACTTATAAAGCTGTGGCTTGTTTTGAACTGTGGCCCACGGGGATTGCATGACACATGACCCCTACACCACCAGCACTCCTTTATCTGTGACGTGGAGACAAAAATTGTTCTTTTTCATAAGGGAGAGAAATTTAGATAGTGCTAAATGACATAAATCACTCACTACTAACTTTAGAAGAGACAAATATAACCTGTGTATTAATGTATTTCCTAAGATCCATCTAAAAGTTTTAAATGAAACTTACTTAAAGACGTAGTAAATTTCAAAGTTTTAGTCTCAGTAAAATAAAGGAACCATTACATAATTTTCAGCAAGGTATTTAAAATAATATAGTTCAAGTTTGATATTGATAAAGTCTTAGATGGCATGAGGCACATTGGTTAACTAAAATTTCAGATTTCAAGTAATTGAAGCACATACATTTGTATATTAACTCATATTTACTTCCAGGTAGAATGTTTTCTGTATGTGCCAAAACTAGGTAATACTACATTTGCCTCCTAAATGTGAATATCAAGGATTGAAAATGTTTTGAAAAATTTCTTTATCTTTTCATTTTGTTTTGCACTTAATTTTTGAAACTGTCGCATACTTTTATGTCTTATATACATCTTTTTTGTTTTTTTATGTTCATCTTTTATGTCTCAGAGATCTGTAGCAAAATATGAAATTACCAGAAGGTATACTGTGTTTTATTGAGCATGCATTGACATTGACTATATGAAACCCCAAAAATTATAAATAATTTTGAAAAAGATTAATTTTGTGCTTATGTGGACATGTAATTACTACCAACAAAGCAAACAGTTTCTAAATAAAATTAGGTAATATATGTATCAAAATTGTACATGTGCACCATACTAATTCAGTCTGTATGCTGAAACATTAATATGAAAATATGAAATACATGAAGGTTAATGCAAAAACATTTCTGGAAACTTATTAACAACTGATAAAATAAAGATGATATGAGATGGCTTGGTGAACACAAAAAGGACTGGAGATACAGGTGACAATAAAAAAAGTAAATACTTCATTATGAGTTACACTTCAACATTAAAGAAAACAAATAGCCGATATCACAATTAAGAAAGTAAAGATTGTGATTAAGAATTTCATTTTATTTGAATCCACAATCAATGCTGATTGAAGTAACATGTAAGGACTCAAACAGCATATTTTATTGAGCAAGTGTTCTGCACAGTGCTTTTCAAAAGTTTTAGAGAAAAAATATTACTTTGAAGACTAAGGGCTGCCTAAGCTAATCCATAAAGTAAGCAGACAAATGAACGAACAAAACAAAATTCACTGGCCTCAAGTCAATTCTGATTCATAGTTTCAGTGCATAGCTGATTCATAGCTAAGCTGCCTCTTTAAGTAAGGCTGGAAATCTGAAGGGAGCAGATAGCTTCATGGTTCTTTCTGGGAGCAGATGG
Organism: Nesogale talazaci; assembly: GCA_004026705.1. Taxonomy (NCBI): domain Eukaryota; kingdom Metazoa; phylum Chordata; class Mammalia; order Afrosoricida; family Tenrecidae; genus Nesogale; species Nesogale talazaci. The sequence continues at coordinate 374,162 of PVJH01000094.1, read as the reverse complement.
TTAGTTCAAACCACTGACCCTGAGGTTTGAATCCCAACACATAATCCACCAGATCACTTTAGCTTCTCCAAATTTTCCCAGTTACATGTCAACTCTGGGTCATGAATAAAGAAAAGAATTTATGTATTTGAAGTACGGTGTGAGTGACGAATAAGAATATAACATGGACTGTCAGAAGCAAGAACACATCTTTCTTAGAAGAAGTACAGTCAGAAGGAGAGCGTGGGATGACTCTGTCACACATAATTTGGCCTATTATCAGGAGAAGCCAGTACCTGCTGCGTGACACTGGTAAAATCAAGGTCAGTTAGAACAAGGAAGACCCTAAGTGTAGTAGATTGATAACTACTGCAGCCATGGCCTCAGACTTGCCACACTTGGGAGGATGTCGCGGGGCCAGGCGTGTTTGCTCTCTTGTATATAAGGTTACTAGGACTTGGAACTGATGCCAAGGTGCCTAACAATGAATGATTGTTATTATATTTATTCATATATTTGGGGTCCTCAGTAGGGAAATGTTTTCTCATGAAAATTCAACATTATGCTATGTGTTTAGTTTTGTTCATTTGCAGAATGCATAGCAGATACCAAAATGACTTTGAAATTTGTACACATTTACATAATTGGTAAACAATTTTTGTCAATAGAGGAATAAGACACTAGGAGGGCTATTTCATGAAATTATCAAATCATTTTTAAAAATCAGTTCTAAATGACATAATGGAGTCTGTTACCTAATTAATGGCTAATGATAGACAAAGCATGCCAAGTTCAGGCCACACCAGCTGAAATATGTTCCATCCCCAATCTGGGCTCATTAGCCTGCCTGAGACTCAATATCTTTGCCATATTTTACATATGACCAGGCTTAAATGAATTTTCCTTTTCACATACAAGAACTATAATTCTAATCAGCAATATTTGTAAATATTATATGATTCTAGAAATACATTACTTCCTATCATATGCTCAAGAGTAGGTTTATGAATTCTTTCTGGGTTTTAGATATGGGTTAGTTGCTTTTAGCTGGACAGCAATGGAGACAATTTGCCCCAGTATGGCCAGCTTTGTCTCCTTCTGCACAAAGCAAATGCTCAAATGCTCCCTGGCATAAATGTGGGGTACATTTGAAATTAATATGCATACAATAGTTTATAGACAGTATAACCACAAGATAATTTATGGACAATTTACTCTCACAGTTCAATATAATAGTAACATACATTTTTGTTTGTTTGTATTAGTTGAGTTGAATGTTCATGAATGAATCACTTGTCCACAGTCAGCTTGGAGAATATTTCTTGGCGTAATCATTTAATTAAAGAGAAAGAAATGAGTTGTTTGGCCTGTTCGAAATAAATATTAATTTGTAAAGATTCATGTGCACTTAACTTGACTGCTAAAGTACTAGTTTGGAAGCTATTAAATTAATTTCCAATATATTCTTAATTTTCATACGAAGCATAAAAAGATAGTGGTGATGAAGTCAACTATAACTACTTGCATATATGAAAAATCAATCTTGTGTGGACTCAAAAGACTAAATTTTATTTGAAATGACTAACTTGGGACAGTGTTTACCTGAGTTCTGATTAGAAGTTGAAAAAATCTATCACACTTAAAAAAATTAAACTTAAAATAGAGCCTAATATTGTATCAAGGAATTAAATCATGTTGATTATAAGAAGCTGTCAGAAAAAAAAAAAGAAGCTGTCAGTTTCTAATATGTAAATGGAACTTTCCAAAGAAAGTCTGTTTGAGAAGATGGGGTTCTGTGTGGCCTGGGCTCCTCTTTAACTTGATGAAGCAGTAAGAGCAGCAAGATCACTACCGAATTAAAGACCCTATGTCATCTGGCTCAGGAGCCCACAATCTGTCGTGTTTATGAATATATAAAGGATGAACCGGCTTTATCTTTCCATGTCTCCTGCACAGGTGGTCAGCCTTGTCATTTAAAGAGATGATTTAATATGCACACGACCCCACCAGGAGGAGGCCTTTCACCTCCCACTAATGTACAGACATGGTGAGCAGGCTCGAAGAGCAGCCTGAGACTCTGTCTCTCGATTTTGGAACACTGGCTTTTGTTTTTCTTGCTGAGCTTTGTATTGCAGCTGTCACACGGCTATGCATTTATAATTGGGGTGGCTGTCAATCTCTGGCAAGTCACGATTGAGAGGTCAGCCATCCAACCTGGTAGCTGAGTGAAGCAAGAGGACTTGCATTTTACGGAGTACACTCAGCATCTGGAATGGGATCTTTGGTGTCACTTATTCTCAATTTACCATAACTTTAAACAGTTCTTTTAAAAATATATGTATATTGGGAGCTCATACATCAATTTTCACAATAGTTACATGTACTGTGCCAAGCATCTTCACATGCCTGCTTTCATTAACATTCTCCAAATATCCGATTTTCCACTCAGGCAATATCTGCTTTTTCGTTCGAGCCACCAATAAAATGATTAAACTAAAAAAAAAATAAAAAATAGAATATGTTCAACAAACTGATGAAAAAAATATATTGTGTATGTATGTATGTGTGTGTATATATATATACACACACACACATATATATTTGCAGGTCAGCATTCAGAATAAAACCATATGGCAACATAAAAGAGTAGAATGACTACAGAGTAATTTGGTATCTATAAAATCTGAAGTAGCCACAATTCACTAAAGACCAAAAGACTCTTGGATTCCAGAGGGTGTAGAATATACATTGAAACTTTGTTATTATTCTACTGAGCTTTAAAACTTTGGAGTGTGCATATAAGATGTGGAGACATTCTTAAATGCACAACTAATCTTACATAAGACTGTTTTTCTCATATTTCCTCATAAAGGAAACAGACTACTTCACTGTTTAGTCCACACACTTGCTGAATAATTTTGATGACACATCTGCTCTTTGGTTGGCAGGAACAGGACAAGGACAGTAAGGTCTTTGTGAAGCTTTTCCTCAGAACCAGGTCTCTGCACATGGTCTCTTAGAATCCATATACAGTCTGCTGGCTTTCACAAAGTAAGATGGGATATATCATTTAACATTCACTCAAACATCAATTAGAAATTAAACTTCCATTGCAATACTTAGAGCCATATTCTTACTTCATTATTTTAAATAATATTTTGAAAGATGTATTATGACATCTTCCATTTTATTATCTTTTGTGACATTTAAATGCAGATCTACTTCATTATCAAGATAATGCTATCAAGATACTATAACTTCTTTGTATTAAAAAGATAACAATTCTAATTAGAAATATATTTTACATAGAACATATTAGGCTAGGTTGGGCTAGCAGTAGAATGTCATACCTATGAAATGTGTGTTGGGAGTCTGATAATTTTTAAGTGAAAATAATGTGGTTTCTCTTACTATGGAAAGTCAAAAAATTGTCATTTTGAGTCACATGTAATGTTACAACACTTAATCACTGTTGTTAATAGTTGATATATTTCTTATGATATATATTTTAATTTAATACATGATGCTTGCTTTTGTGTAACTAGCACATATTGTTCAATTGCAATCTACAAAAGGTAAAAGAACACCGAGTTTAGAATAAAGGTTGTAGATTCATTTAAAAATTAATAATAGTAGAAGATGCATAACATGGTGAGTGTAATCAATTCCACTTAATTGTACATAGATTGACCTGAAAAATATTGATCAGATGTGTGGATATTATGAAGTTTCCACAATTAGAAACAAACATAATGATTTTATGCCTCCACTATTGGTAGATAGGTGGATCCATTACATTAGATTAGACTTATTTAATATCTGAATGTGTATAAACATTTCCTGACTCAATTTTTTAATGACTTCTTTTTTATTATAGATACAAGCTTTTGTTTTAACTAGCTTATTTTTTCACTCATCCATTCATAGCTATTGTCCATTTATTGAAACTTTCCTGTTTTCCTCATATGATTTCATGAGTTCTAAATAAAATATTTCTATTAATCTTTAACCTAAACATTTATTAATTTATGTAAGGTTTCATATTTGTATGAATTAGAATTTACTTTTCTTATTTTAATACTTAATTATTTCATTTATAGATTCAATATTTTTTCTTTTATAGACTTTAAGCTTTTTGAAATCATTTTATTGGGGGTTCGTACATCACTTACCACAATGCATGCACACATACACTGTGCCAAGCACCTTCATATGGGGGCTGTTATCATCATTCTCCGAATCTCTGCTTTTCCACTTGAGGTCTTGATATCAGTTTTTCATCCCTTCCTCTCCTTCCACACTCCCCCCTCCCCACCCCATCACCCCTTGATACTTTATAAATTATTATTATTTTGTCATATCTTACACGACCCGGTATCCCCCCTTGCTCACTGCCTGCTGTCTATCTGCTGCTCCAGATAGGGGAGTCCTTGTAATTGTATGTAAGTCCTTGTAATTGACTCCCCCTCTCTATCCCACCTTCCCTCCACCCATCTGCTAACTAACTAAATTTGCACTACTGGTCCTGAGGAGTTCATCTGTCCTGGGTTTCCTGTATCTCCAGTTCCCATCTGTACCATTGTACCTCTTCCAATCCAGCTGGATTTGTAAGGCAGAATTGGAATCATGATGGTTGCGGGGAGGAAGTCTGTAAGAACTAGAAGAAAGTTGTATGTTTCACCACCCCTGACTGGCCGGTCTCCTCTTAGCGACTCCTATGTAAGGGCGTGTCCAATTGCTGACAAATGGGCCTGGGTTTCCCACCCTCTTTCCCCCTCACTCATAGTGATGTGCTTCTTTTTCTTTGATGCTTAGTGATCACACAGGCTGGTGTGCTTATTCCACGTGAGCTTTGCTGCTTCTGTGCTAAATGGCTGCTTGTTTACCTTCGAGCCTTTACGACCTCAGATGCTTTATCATTTGGGAGCTGGGCACCATCAGCTTCCTGCATTCTCTTTGCTGCTGCCCTCATTTGTCTTCAGCAATCAAGTTGGCAAGGTGGACACATAATGATATGACTTTTGTTCTTTGATACCTGATACCTGTTTCTTTCAACACCTCATAGTCACACAGGCTTTTGTGCTTATTCTATGGTGGGCTTTGTTGCTCCTGAGCTAGATGGCCACTTGTTTACCCCCCAGCCTTTAAGATCCCAGATGCTATATCCTATGAAAGCTGGTCACCATCAGCTTTCATCACCACCCTTGCTTATGCTCCCACATGTCCTCAGTGATCATCTCCAGAAGGTGAGCTCACAGCGATATGAACTTTTCCTGTTTGAGGCCTGAGGCCTGATCATTTCGGCTCCTCATGGACACACTGGCTGATGTGCTTCTTCCCTATGGGCTTAACAACTTCTAAGCTAGATAAACATTTGTCTATCTTGAAACTTTTAGGATCCCAGATGCTATATCCTTTGATATCTGGGTGCCATCAGCTTTCTTCGCCACATTTGCTTATATGCCCATTTGACTTCAGTAATCGTATTGTGCCAGTGAGTATCATGAAATACCAGAATCAAAGAAGAATGTGTTCTTGCATTGAGGGAGTACCTGGATAGGGGCCAAAAGTCAATCTGTTACCTTAGCACTAAGCCTATAAATATCTGCACTTAGAGTTATTCCCTCCTTATCATAAATAATTATATTTACATATCTGGGTTTAGACCTCTGCAAGGTCCCTTTGCCTTCTAGTTCCTTCCTCTATTTCCCTCTACCTTCCACCTGTCCCACCCACTATCATGCTCAGCCTTTATTTGAGTTTCTGTACTTCTTCTCAGTTACAATACCCTGCTTAAGCCCTACCAGGCCACCCACATCCTCTTCACCATTATTTCCGAACCACTTGCTCTCCCATCCTTGAGCCTGTCCATGCCCCCCTTTTGGTGGAAGGAAACAACTCCTTCCCTGTGTCCCCCAGGAACAGCCGGTCCCATTGTTCTTTCCTCCTGACTGTCCATCCAGGAGTGCTCCCTTTTATATTTGATCCATTTGGGGGGTGGTGTCATACCACATTGCTTCCCCACCATGTGACCCCCAAAATGTCCTCAGTCACCGTCTGCTTCTGTAGGGAGATAGTGTGCCATGTTCTATTGTTGTTTGCCCTGTCCCCTTTGTGACCCATTAGGTCCCTGCAAGGGCATAGTCCTTGGAGCATGGGGGAGGGTGCGAGTGGTAGAATGGGGACCGGGCCAGCTCTCTTGTTACTCCCTGCCTGCCTGTCTCCATGTGGGTGTGACCCCTCCCAACCTATTCTCTGCCATGCTCACATTCAGGGAGGGGGTCAGTCTGAACCTGTTTGTGTCCAGCCCTTTAATTCTCTCTTTTCATACATCCTTCCATGTGTCCATGCTGTCCTCATGGTTGGGTGCTTCAAGGTAGGATCTGCATATCCACTCCAGCTTCTGTGGAGATAAGGCCAATACTCTCCTGCTGGGTGGGTTAGTGCCCTGCTCCCGCCATTATTCTTTCACTTTGGAACCCCATTTTTCTCCCTCCCCACCTCTGGCCTTCTCCCATTACTGTTTTGTACCCAACATGTACCTCCCTGAGTTTGGTTCACCCTCCTTCCCTTTCCCTAAATCTCAGCCCAACTGCTATGATATAGGAGGTTTCTCTTCTATACTTACCATGCTAGTTACAATTTTCTCAGGAGTCTCATATTGTACTTCTCCTTTTGTGATTGAATGACTTCACTGAGCATAATTTCCTCCAGTTCTTTCCCTGAGAAGACGTGTTTCATGTGCTCATCAATACTTTTGAGTGAAGCATAGCACTCCATTGTGTATATGTGCCAGAATTTACTGATCCACTCATCTATTGATGGAAATTTAGATTGTTTCCAATTCTTTGCAATTGTGAATTGTGCTGCAATGATCATTGGTGTGTATACCACCAGCTATGGTTTATGTCTTAACTCTTCTGGGTATATACTCAGTACAGGGATAGCTCAATTTCCATTTTCCCTAATTATTGCCAGACTGCTTTCCATAGTTTCTGTACATTTATACAGGACCACCAGCGATGTAGAAGTGTTCCTATTTCAACATATCCCTTCCAACATTTGTTGCTCTCTGATTTTCTAATTTGGACTAGCTTCAAAGGTGTTAAATTGTATCTCATGCTCGTTTTGATTTGCATTACTCTGATAGCTAATGATTGGGAGCATTTTCTCATATGTTGTGATAGGCAAGTTTGTTGTGCCAACATGGCCAAAGAAGATAGCTAGGTCTGTTGTGAAACATGGACAATGAACACAGGAAAGCAATTGAAGGAGCAGAGATAGAAATGGCTTGGCAAGCTTTGCCCTTGCCCTGTTGCTCTTGGATCTTTGGACCAGCCAGCTGCCTTTTTCATCCTAAGCCTCAATCTCCAAGTGACACAATCTGTGGGACATCTAATCGGTGAACTGTGTAGCTGTGAGTTGAGGTTCTTTCAAGCCCAACTTTGCCACGCTCCTGGAATATACATCTCTTGAGCTGGAGGCTGTTGGACTCGGTCATCTGACTGACTGTAGGTGACCTACTTTGCTGGATAGCCTGAATTGCTCTACAGAGGGTTGCCCTCAAGACTCCAAGGACTGCCAGTCTAGCTGGCTCACCACAAAAGAGAGTTACACTGAGCCATTTGTACTGCTTTGTACTGTAAGCTGTTTATTTCCTATCTTATATATCCTATTTACATAAATATATAAAAAGAATTATTAGTGTCCTGGTCTTGATTCTTTAGAAAACCCTGTCTAACACATGTTTATTTTCCATATGGGTCTTCTCCCTAGAGAAATTTCTTTTCAGTTCTTCCTCCTCTTTCTTCAAAGGATTAACTGTTTTCCTCTCTTTGCAGGCAAGGAGGGTATTGTAGATTTTCATAATAAGCTCTTTGTCAGTTGTGTCACTGCTAAGAATCCTCTCCCTGTCTGTGGATTGCATAGATACCCTCTTTGTAAAGTTTTTTGATGCACACAGGTGTTTTAATCTTAGTAAATACCACTTGTCAATTTCTGATTACCCTGCATGTGTACTTTGACCTTTTGCAATCAACCTTTGTATTCCCAGGGTCAAGCTTCTTAGATTTTTCCCAATTCTTTCACTAATGGTCCTGATGGCTTGGGGTTTTACTTCTAGGTCCGTGGCTCACCTTGAGTTTGTTCTTGTGCATGGGGTAAAGAAGAGATCCTGTTTCATTTTTCTACATGTGGATTTCTATTGTTTCCTGTACCATTCATTAAATAGGGCATTGCGCTCTGACTTTATGCTTTTGGGACCCTTGTTGAAAATCTGTTGTGTATATGCTAATGGATTTATTTTGGGGTTTTCTTTTCTTTTCCATTGGTCTTTGTATCTGTCAATATGCCAGGACTACACTCTTTTGATCACTGTGGCTTTGTAGTAGGTGTGAAATTCGAGTAAAGTTAGCCCACCGACTGTGTCCTCCTTGAGGAGATCTCTGCTAATTCTGGGCTTGTCTTCTCTCCATTTGAAATTGATGGCCAGTTTTTCCAGTTCTCTGAAGAAGGTTGTTGGTATTTGAATCAGGATAGCATTAAACTAATAAAGTTCCCTGGGTGGGTTAGGCATCTTTACTATATTAAGTTTTTCAATCCACGAGCATGGGATATCCTTATATTTGTGGAGGTCGATTTTGGTTTCTTGTAGTAGGGTTTTGTAGATTTCCATGTATTTTTGCATTTTTTTTGTTTGTTTAGATATGTCCCTATATATTTCAATTTATTTTTGACTATTGTGAATGGTTCTAACTTCCTGATCTCCTCCATGGTCTAATCAGATGTATACAGCAAACCAATTGACTTCTGTTTCCTAACCTTGTATCCTGTCATTCTTCCATATTTCCCTTCTTCTATTTGTACTCTGGTTGTGGAGTTTGGGGAATTTTCAATGTACAGAAACATGTCATCAGCAAATAACAATAATTTCACATCCTCCTCCTCCTCCAGTTAGAAACCTTTGATCCCTTTCTATTTGTGGCAGGCATGTGCTTATGATATGTGCTTAACTTTATGATTGAAATGTAGGGGTGGAGTCTAGCCTGCTAATTTGGAGGTAGCCATTGAGTAGCCAAAGAGGCCTCTATGTGGGCATAGCATTCTCCTGAGACTTCTGGGAAATCTCGCGATATTTCCCTCGTGAAGTTGAGAAGCTATCTTCCCTAGTTTTGGGAGTTAGTCTCAGAGATGATTAATCATGGACAAGACAAGAAGGCAGCATCCAAGAAGCTGAGGGAGCCGGAGGAGAAGCCACATAGCTTTGTCCTGATGGAGCCAGACCTCTGAAGCTGGAGAGGCCATATGGAGACTCCTGCCCACAATGAGTTGCTTCTGCCATCACTGGATGCTGTTGATGAACCCTGAGCCATGGAAGCGAGGAGCCATGGGTATACCCCTGCCAGCACCGGGATTCTGCACCGACTGACCTGTGACTTCATGAGTCGGAAGGAGAAATTATAGATTGGTATCGGGCATATGGGCTAATAATGGACTTATGACTTTGAACTGGAATGGGCTGGGATGCTTTCTAAGTGTTCCATTCCTTTTGTATATAAACTCTTTCCTTATATCTATTTGTGTGTCTATGAAATTTGTACCTCTAGTCTACCTGGACTAACACACCATTGTCCTATGTTATTAGCTAGCTAGGACCTCCAGTACAATATTGAATAGCAGAGGGGATAAGGCCATCCTTGTCTGGTCCTCTTCTTCAGTGAGACTGATTTAGTCTTTTCTTCATTAACTAGGATGTTAGCTATCAGTCTTTCATAGATAAGTTGTATTAACTTGAGAAACTACCCTTCCATTCCTAACCTCCTGAGCATCTTAATTAGAAAAGGGTGCTGGATGCTGTAAAATGCTTATTCTGCATCTTTAGATATTATCATATGGTTCTTATACTTTACCTTATCAATGTGGCATATAATATTGATGTATTTGAAGATATTGAACCATCCCTGCATCCCTGGGATGAATACGACCTGATCGTTATGGATTATGTGCTTTATATACTTTTACATCCTACTGGTCAATATCTTGTTGAAGATTTTTGTATCTATGATCATTAGAGATATTGGTCTATAGTTGTCTTTTCCTGTGGGATCCCTTCCTGTTTGGGTATCAAAGTTATACTGGCTTCATCAAATGAGTTTTGGATTTTTCCATCCTTTTCTATGCTCTGAAAAACTTTGTGGAAGATCAGTGCCAGCTCCTTCCTGAAAGCTTTGTGGAATTCTCCAGTGAGGTCAAATGGTCCAGGAGGTTTTTTGTTGGTAGGTTCTTGATAACCATATCTCTTTCTTCTTTTTTTATGGCATTTTTTAGTTTCTTGAC